>CAJHQQ010000154.1:0-326121 GCA_905132885.1 Moricandia moricandioides
TTATATATTTTTGTTAATTAATTAATTATTGTTGTTATTATTATTATATATATGTGTATATATGTTATTATCAATATATATTGTTTTTTCTTATTTTTTTTTGTTTTTATATTAATATTAATATTATATTAGTGGGTTGCCTCCCACTCAGTGTTTGTTTAAAGTCGGTAGATTGACGAAAATGGAATTATCATTCGGGGTCAGGCACCTCTAGACGCATGGTCTGAGTATGCGGAATTTCAGCTTCAGCCCAATAATGTTTCACTCTACCCATTCACCATGAAATCCTCTCCTTTAGGATTAAATAGGACAATTATCCCGTATGGCGTAACTTCTTTAATGGTGAAGGGTCAAGACCAACGAGAACGTGGTTTTTCGAGAAACAAAGTCAACCGAGAGTTGTATAGGAGTACTTGATCATTCGGTTTGAAATGCCGAGAAATAATTTTCTTGTCGTGATAGGCTTTCGTTCTCTCCTTGTACAATTTTGAGTTCTCGTAGGCGCGATACCTTATTTCGTCTTGCTCATTTAGGTGAATTAATCTCTTTTCTGCTGCGGGTTTAGCATCAAAATTTGTCTTTTTTTTCTGGCCCATTCAGCTTTATGCACTAGTTCTACAGGGAGATGGCATGCTTTTCCATAGAGTAGGTGAAATGGGGTAGTTCCTAATGGTGTTTAAGACGCTTTTCGGTATGCCCACAGCGCATCATCCAATTTCAGAGACCAATCCTTTTGGGTTGATCCTACAATCTTTTCTAAGATTTCTTTGATTTGACGGTTGGATGCTTCTACTTGTCTACTGATCTGAGGATGATAGGGTGTGGCTACTCAATGGTGAATTTCATGTTTCTTGAGTAGTTTTTCGAACACTCTGTTAATAAAGTGAGTAGCTCCGTCGCTTATAACTACTCGAGGAATTCAAAATCTAGGAAAGATGATGCTTTTAAAGAGTTAACGACTACGGCAGCGTCAGTTTTCAAAGTTGCTATCGCTTTGACCCATTTGGTACATAGTGTACGGCGACCAGTATGTATTTATTTCCGTGTGAAGAAGGGAAAGGGCCCATGAAATCGATGCCCCAGAAATCAAACACTTCAACTTCAAACCCAGCTTGGTGAGATCGGGTCGCCATGTCGAGGGCAGGTCGCCACATGGTGACCTGGACTGGTCGAGGTATGGTCGCCATGTCGAGGGTAGGTCACCACATGGTGACCTGGACTGGTCGAGGTATGGTCGCCATATGGTGACCCCGACTCGGAGAGTTCAGGCAGCCATATCGCGACCCGGACTGGGCGAAGTTAGGTAGCCATATGGCGACCCAGACTCTGTGATGGCGACCCAGACTGTGTGATGGCGACCTAGACTGTGTGGGTGTAGGTCGCCATATGGCGACCCAGATTGTGCAGGTTCAGGTCGCCATATGTCGACCCATAACCTTGGTGCACAGGTCGCCATATGGCGACCCGTACCTTGCCTGTGCAGGTCGCCATATGGCAACCCATGCTTGTTGGGTTCAGGTCGCCATATGGCGACCTGTGTTCTGTGAAAGTGGGTCGGCATATGGCGACCCGTACGCTGTGTTCGGGGATCATGATGTGGTGACCCGTACGTTACATGTGGGACTGGACGTATGATGACTTGCTCCTTGCGGCGTGGTCGTTCTTTGAAAATTTTCGTGAGCCAAAACCTTGGAAGAATCATTTTCTGAGAATTTGAGCCGTTGATTTTGTGGGATCGATTTTGACCCCAACAGTTAACCCCCAGCTTGTTAGGCCTTGGGCATTTAGCGTGAGGCTCTAGCGGGTGGTTAGGATGGTTGTCCAATTTGGACGGTATCATCGGCCGAAAGTCCAAGGATAAATAGTAAATTTTCTTGCGTATAAGAAGGTCGAGCTTTTCGTGCCTTGTCGCGGTTAATGGCCAGCGACTACGCTTTCCAGACCGGCTATTTGGATGAGTGTGAAGGTGTCGAGACTCTTATCCCTCCTCTCAAGGAAAAGGTGCTGGGAAACTAGGATCCCATCCCAGTTTCTCCTGATACAGAGGAGACCTCGACGGAGGTTACTGATGAGGGGGTCGAGGTGAATCAATCCGCGGGCACGTTTGGTCGTTCGATGTCAGAAATTTTGGATTGGACCTTGAATGATCTAGATTATGTTCTCTTGTTTTTTATCTATCTGTAGCCATCTGTGGCTGTTTTATGCTTAGTTGTGTTGGGCCGTGTGTGGCCGTTTTTATATTTATGCTCAGGCCTCATGTGGCAGTTTTTGTTATCGAGACTGGCCATATGTGGCTTTGAATCCCTGCCTTAGATGGCTTTGAACTATTTTTTATTGAAAGGATTTAATATTTTAAGAGTGCATCGTGTAATTGTGTGTAGAGGGAAGATTATGAGTTGTCATCTCGTATCCTAACTCTTCTTTGTATATCGTTTTATTCGTTGCTTGTTCGAGATGTGCAAAAAATTTATGCGAGCGTTTAGATGTGAACGAAGAGCCATGCTTTCAGGATGTCATATCTTTCAATATTCATGCCTTGAGACGTTAGAGACCAGTGTGCTGGGTTTAGGGCAAGACCTAGATTTACTCTCGGTTAAGACTGTGCGATGACTAATTGGCTTTCATTTTGCGTGTTGCGATTTCAACCTGATTCTGTACCGCTTTAAAGTCCGCGTTATGTTCTCAGCTTGTACGACTTGTATGGTCAGAATCGAGAATCTCGTCGAGGGAAATTTTTAAGCCTCCAGAAAGTGCTGACCAAAAATTATGGGTTTCTTTTATAGCGCTATTATCCTTGTGTCGGATGTACGAGAGCTATCTTTGTGAGATAACTTAGTCTGTTTAGGACGTTGAGAGTTCGTTGTGATCAGAAACAAACTTATTGGTAAATATTACCGTTTTTGAGATTTCCAGAAAGACATGTGTTTGAGAGGGTGTGTGTTTTATAGTCGCGGATGGACTGTTTTTAAGGTGCGCATTCCGTTTCGGAAAGTTTTCACGAAAAATAGTTCTTCGAGAATCAGCGACGTCTCGCCTTGTCGAAGGTCGAGTTTTTCTTTCGTATGCCATATTTTGTGCTTGAAATGTTTGCGGGCTTGAAGATGTGTGGCATAGCAAGGGTTTTTGTTTAACCTTATGGCAGAGAAACATTTTGTTTTGTTTGCGGATGTTTGCAGCCAAAACTTTTGTTCCTGTTTGTATGCTAAATTGTTTAATTTGTTAGCGAGGAATTAGGACCAATGGGTCGCGTAAATTTGATGATGAGAATGTGTGACTTCCTTCACTGTGCTTTATAGTTAAGGATGTTTCGTATAGCTCTAGGAGCTTTGTTTCCAGTTTTTCTTTATGCGCCGCTTTTCACTTGTAAAATGGTGTGGGTTTAGAGTAAACTGCAGAACATATTGAACTTGTTCGGTTATCGACAAGTTTAAGTTTACCTTTAACCAATTGGTGGTTACAACTAAGTTTCAATATTAAGAATTTTTGTATGATTTCCGATTACGGGTTATACGATAATTATTTTTACTTGGTGTCTTTAGACTAGTTGTGGATTGTTGTTTGCCGTTAAGTGATCGGATGGAGCAGTGGTCGCTCGAACATTTTGGCTTGGTCTGAAGAATGTGATCAGCCGCATAGCCAAGGAAGTTGCTGGTCACAGATTAGACCATGGCACGTTCATGTTAACATTACGGTCATGTTTTTTTTAGAATTATGCCAAAGAGGATGCCGAATTCTTGTTCGGACTTTTCTTGGAAGGCATAATTGGCCGAGCGCCAAAGAGCGTTTGTCGAGACTGATGGGCCAAGTCGTAGTTTTCCGTGCTAAAATGGCTAATGGTGCTAGAAACGATTTTCTACTTTAGGTATCAGTTATACGATGAATGTTTCGTATAATGTTTCCTATAGTCGTACAAAAATTATTTTGTTTTTGTATGATGAAGACAAAACCTAAGAGGCTCGTTAAGGAACCCGTTCGAGATGATTGACTGCTCGAACGGAAAAGAGGGAGATGGGAGGCATAATCCAGCCAACCGCCTGGATAAAGAATGAGATCTGTAAGATCGCAGAGATAAAGTTTAGTTTTTTTCGTTGAGAGATGAGTCATATGACTTTATTTTTAGCTATACGTAAATCGTCCAAAACACTTCTCCGTAAAAATTGCTATGTTCGTTTCCGAAAGTTTCTTCGCGTAACTTGGTGTGGCTATACGAAGGATGTTTCGCGTAAGTTTTACGAGGAGTGAATAGCATTAAAGTAAATTGAGAATGTCTCTCGCAAATTACTCGTGATATTTGTGAACGAGGAATGTGTTTTTCTCATTCTCTTTTCCGCTTTGCGAAGTAATTTTCTCGTATTCTCTTCCGTATAAAATGTTATAGTTATAAGAAAGTAATGGATGATCGGTTTTATGAGGCATCGCATTGCCTAATTGATTTTCTGTCTACTGCTGCGAGAGTTTGCTTTGTCGAAAGCGTTTTCTTGATGCCGAGATTTTTTTTTTTTAAGTATGGGAGTATTCGAGTATAGTATACGTACCTACTCCCTCTCTTTTGTTTTTTACAAAAGAAAACGGCTTAAGCGATATTTTGAAGGGTTGTGTACGTTTTTTCTTTCGAAGATTGGGATGATCAACAATCCAGGTCGGTGTTAAGAAAATTTGCTAGGAACGAAACGGTTTTGAGACAACATTCGTGTTTCTAGTTCTTTCTTTCTTTAGGAAGCGAGCTGAGTATGCATTGTGATTGTTTCTCAGTTTTCCGAGAGTTTAGATTGGTTTGCAAGATATGCCTGAATAGTCACATAACAATAGAACGAGACATGAAAATGCCTAAGACCTAGCTCGGTAGACTATTCTCCTAGATCCTAAGTTCCATAAAGTCTTATGGAGATCTCTGGATCGTTTTTATTTCTTAGTACCTTCCTACAAAAATTCCAAGTCTGATTTCAAAAACTTCCAAGTCGGACATACCTTAGTTTTCTCGAAGGTTTGGGTTCATCTCTTCTCAGTTTTGCCTGCTCATTTCCCTTTCATGTTCTCGTGTCTTTCTAACTTGACTGTTATCTTATCCCGGAAATAAAAGAGAGACCGTCAAAATATCATTGGGCTCGATTTTGTCAAGAATCGTATGTGGGTTTTTAGTCTTGTTTTACACCTTTTAGGGCTGTTTTTTTGACTTAAACGTTTTTACGATTTCTTCAAAAGAGTACCTTAGATACTATGTCAATTAATGTAAACAGGTTCAAATTACTTGTATAGTTGAGGCTTCTAAGGTGTTAAGTTAACCGTTGCTGTTTTATACGATCAATTTGAATTCATACGAGAAAAAACAAGTCTTTATGGTTTTTATCGTAAAGTTTCAAAGGTAACTCCAATAGAGATGATACAAAAGATGTTTCAATCGAGATTTGAAGGAGAACGCAAAGATGGAGTAAGGATGAGTAGGATGCCCAAGAGGGCGAGTAGGAGCAAGCCAAGGAGTTTGGGAAAGTCTTACTTGTTTTTGTCGTAAAATCTCAAAGGAAACTCCGATGGAGATGAAACTAAAAGCGTTTCGATCGAGTTTCGAAAGAAAACACAGAGGAGAAGCTCATTAGGGCTTGCCCAACTCGCCATGAGGCAAGTTAGAGGAAATGAATCAAACTCGCCACCGGGGCGAGTTGGACGGTGTGCGTCGAACTTGTTTTTATCGTAAAATCTCAACGGAAACTCTAATTGAGACTAAACAAAAAGCGTTTTGATGGGGATTCAAAGGAGAACGCAAAGGTGATCTCAAGGACTGCTCGTTCGGTCCAACTCAACTTTTAATGGTATGCGGGTGCAGTCATTTAGTAAATGTTTTCAAACTTTTCTATGAAAGTTGTATCATAGAATGCTAACTCGTTTCACTTTGTGAACGATGTTCCATAAAATATCGTCACGTTTGATTCAACGAAAGATGTTTCGGAAAATGTTGATGAGCATTAATTTTACGAAAGTTATTCCGCAAAATGTCATGAGTTTAGTTTTAAAAAAGTTGTTTCACAAATTGTTGTTAGGTTTGATTTTACGAAAGTCGTTATGTAATCGTGTTTTCGAGTTTGGCTGTACGAGAGCCATTTTTTCGGAAAACTCACGTTTTGTGGCTGTTCCCCAAATTCCGTTTCTGGGTTTTAGCCTTGAAACTTTGCCTGTGATGAGCATAATTTTAGGGAGTCAACTTAATCGGAGATTTTCTTGTTTCCGCAGGATTGATCCGAGGAGATTTTCAGTAGTTTTTCCGAAGTAAGTTTAAGTGACAATCATCAAGAATTCACTGAATATGTCACGTATAATCAAATCTTAAATTTTTACGAAATCTTAGGTTTAAGAAACCGTTTTAGCTGTTAGGGATACGATATCTCGTTTTGCTTAGTTTGGTTTTCGTCTGCCATTTTCAGTTTCTGGTGATTCAATAGAGATCAACAACTTTTCTTCGAAAATCGTTCGGAAGAAGTACAACAGTGGGGGTTGTCACCCGATTTGCTGTGCTTCCTTTCTTCGTGAGTAATATTGGGTTTCTCCTCAATTTCTGGGAGAGAAAGTTTTTGTAACATCCCGAGTTGTGATATGTGAAAAGGCTTAACAGAATTGATTTGGCTACATATGTCACCAAAGTAGGCTTAACTTTTCCGTCACACATCCGTTTAGAACTCATGGGTTAAGCGTGCTTATGCTGAAGTAGTGAAAGGATAGGTGACCTATCGGGAAGTGATTCACAAACCGTGTGAGTGAGGCCAAAACACGGGGAAAGGTAATGTGGTGATTGCAGGGACAGTAAACAATGATTTCGAGCCTTGGAAAATTAACGCACTGACCAATGGAACGGGATGGAGCCCACGGGCCGAGAGAGCGGGCGTGGGTGGCCCATTAGCTGTGGGCGGTTGGGGCGTTACAAGTGGTATCAGAGCTGTTAGCCATCTCGGTTCTGACCCGAGAGGCGTCTTGAGACCTGTCATGGGGTGCAACGAGGACGTTGCATTCTTTGAGAGAGGGTGAATTGTAACATCCCGAGTTGTGATATGTAAAAAGGCTTAAGAGAATTGATTTGGCTACCTATTTCACCAAAGTTGACTTACCTTTTCAGTCACACATCCATTTAGAACTCCAGGGTTAAGCGTGCTTATTGGGAAGATGGGTGACCTATTGGGAAGTGATTCGTGATACCATTTGAGTGAGGACAAAACATGGGGAAAGGTCTTGTGGTGATTGCATGGACAGTAAACAATGATTTCGAGCCTTGGAAAATTAACGCACCGGCCGTTGGAACGGGATGGGGCCCACGAGCCGAGAGAGCGGGCGTGGGTGGCTCATTAACTGTGGGCGGTCGGGGCGTTAGAGTTTTATTTTTCCGAAAAGTTTTTGAAAAACATCTTTTGGTCGAACCCTTATGCGCTGAGATTTTTCCAACTCGGCATGAGACAAACTTTACGGGGTTTGTTAGATTTTATTGTTGTCCTTTCTGTTTAGTGAGAGAAATCGCAAGCTCGTTTTGGTGCTCCGCTTGTGGCGAAAAGTCGTTACTAGGTTTTCAATTTTTAGGAACTGCGACGTTTGCATAAGCGTTGGCGATGGGAGCAATCATTGCTGGAGTTGTTTTACCAGCATTGTTCTGAGCTTCGGTATTGTCTTTCGTATTTCTAGACATTTTTATATCAAGCGTTTTTGTGGCCATGAGTTAGAGTAATCCGTACCCCCTCCTTCTAGACCCAAACTATGGGAACCAAAATTCACACGACCGATATCCGTAAATTAAGGAAATTCAAGAAACCCTAACTTTCCCTGAGGTCCCGGATTCTCTGCAAGAACTAATGACAGGTAATCGAGTAAACCGAAGCTTGTCTGGAAACGTGATCACAAAGGAATTCATATAACACAAGCAGTAAAACGAGACTAAGTTTGCTAGCTCTACCACCTATGTTGAGAGAAACCTATGTGGCTTCAACTCGCTTAGCAATAGACGAAAAAGACAAAAAAAAATTTGAAGGATATGGGACTGTGATACAAGCCAAAGTTATCAAAGGCTGTATTACCCGAGGCAAGAGATATGGAGCTGATCTACACAAGGGGTGATCCATTTGGGAAGATCTAATCGTCCAAAGGATCCGAGTAACAAGTAACTTGATGGAAACGAAGTGCACCACACGAGAGGTTGAATTCTCGTGATACAACACAATCCTCTTAACCTTGGAGGTTATGGTCTCACAAGGTAAGAGAAGGGAGGCGAGTTCTTGCTAGTGCTCTGAGGGTTTTCACTAGGAAAAGTTTTAGTTTTATATCATGCGTGAGAAGTGTACAAACAGTTTATAGTGGACTTATATAGACGTCCATCACTGTGGTGCCTTGAAGGGTCTTTGAAACAAATAATACAAAGTTTTGGACAAAAGAAAACCCTAATAGGCGTGCAAGCCAACTAAGAAAGTTTGGGAATAAAATTCAAATAAAAGAAAACAAATGGACCAAAGCTACAAAGCAATCAAACCGTTAGAAATGTGAATTTAAATGCTTACCTTCTTACCTTTGGGTCGGTTTGATTGGTCCATAATGCATGCTAGACGTGCTGATCTTCAACCTTAGTCTTCTCGGTTGGTCCATCATTCTTGATACTTGGTTCTTGATCAGCTTGTTCAATATTTGGCTTAACCTCAGTTGGATTATCCTGAAATTGATCAAAGGCAAGCATCATTCTCTCATTAAACTTATGTTAAAGTATCTTAGTTCTTTGTCTAGTCATAGGTCCCTTGAACACAATAATATTGGACACTTATTGGGCAGCTTCTGGTTGGGACATCTTAGTGATGATGTCTTGGATGTCAGGTTTGGCTAGATCTGGTTCTGCGTCAGTTTGAATGTCCTCATCATTCCCTCCCTCTTCAAAAGGTTTGGACCTCAAAACTGATTCATCTGCAAGGAAAGGAGACAAATCAGTCACATTGAACATAGAGGATACATTCATATCACCTGGTAGGTCGAGACGGTAGGCATTGTTGTTGATTATTTCAATCACTTGAAATGGTCCATCTCCTCTTGGTTGTAACTTGGAGCTCCTCCGGTTTGGAAATCTTTCTTGTCTCATGTGTAGCCAAAACCATTCTCATGGTTCAAATACAATGTCTCGGCGACCCTTGTTGGCATGCCTTGTGTATTGCTCAGTTCGCTTCTCCAAGTTGTCGGTGACCTTCTGGTGGATTTCCTTGACATACTTGGCTTTAGCTTCTCCTTTCAAGCTAACAACCTCAGCTGGTGGTAGTGGTTTAAGGTCCAAGGGGGGTTTTTGGGTTACAACCATAGGCGGCTTCAAAGGGTGACATCTTTGTGGCTGAATGTTGACCTCGGTTGTAGGAGAACTCTATGAAGGGAATGCACTCGACCCAATTCTTTATGTTCCGTATAATGGTGGCCCTGAGTAGTGGGATAAAGTCTAGTTGGCCACTTCGGTTTGGCCATCCATTTGACAATGACATGTAGTGGAGAATAAGATCTTAGTCCCCATACTTTTCCATAAGGTTCTCCAGAAATGGCTGAGAAATTTGCTGTCCCGGTTGGATACAATGGTCTGAGGTACTCCATGTAAGCGCACAACCTCCTTGAAGAACAAATAAGCCATTTTGGACGCATCATTCACGTTGGCACAAGGTATGAAGTGTGCCATCTTGGAGAATCGATCTACCACTACAAAGATGGAGTCCTTGTGTTGAACATTTTGCAGGCCTAGTACAAAGTCCATAGATAGATCCACCCAAGGGGCAGTGGGAATCGGCATGGGCATATATAGGCCATGTGGTTGCACCTTGGATTTGGCCTTCTTGCAAGTCACACATCTTGCACAATGGGATCCAATAGTATTCTTTAGGTGAGGCCAACAGAAGTGTTCTAGTACCACAGCAAAAGTCTTATCCACTCCAAAGTTTCCTATGAGTCCTCCATGAGCTTCTCGGGTGATTAAGTCCCTCAATGAGCACTGAGGAATGCATAGCCTTCTGCCCTTACATAGAAAACCCTCATGTAAATAGAACTTACCTTAGGTCCTTTGGTACACCCGGAATAGATCTCAGCAAGATCAGGGGCTTCACCATATAGGTCCTTAATGAATTCAAATCCCATCACCTTGGCTTCCATTGTGGCAATCAAGGAATGTCTCCTTGAGAGTGCATCAACCACAATGTTTTCCTTTCCCTTCTTGTACTTGATGATGTAGGGGAAGGTTTCTATAAATTCCATACAACGAGAATGTCTCTTCTTGAGGTTGATCTGACCCCTTAGATGTTTCAATGTCTCATGGTCGGTATGGACTACAAATTCCTTGGACAGCAAGTAGTGCTGCCATGTATCCAATGCCGTCACTAGTTCATATAACTCCTTGTCTTACATTGGGTAGTTTCGTGTGGCACCACTCAGATTCTCACTAAAATAGGCCACTGGTTTCCCTCCTTGAGTCAACATGTCCCCACTCCAAATTCCAGATGCATCACATTCCACTTCAAAGGTTTTGTTGAATTCAAGAAGGACTAGGACTGGTGCATGGGTAATACAGTAATTCAATGTTTGGAAGGCGTCTTGTTGTGCCTTCTCCCATGTGAACCCAATACTCTTCTTCACCACAGCAGTGAGAGGTGCAGCTATACTGCTGAAGTCTTTAAAAAACAGCCGGTAGAAGCTTGCTAGACCATGGGAACTCCGGACTTGGCTGATGTTGGTTGGTTCCGGCCAGTCTTGGATTGCCTTCTGCTTCTCCTCATACACCTGTAGTCCCTGTGAACTCACAAAAAAGCCTAAGAAAACAAGTTTATCAGTGCAGAATGTGCAATTCTTGAGGTTTGCATAAATTCCTTCTTGCCGAAGTGTCTTTAGTACTTGCTCAAGATGTGTCACATGTTGAAATAAAGTAATAAAGTGGTACTATAAATCAAAATGTCATCAAAGTAGACCACAACAAACTTACTGATGTAGGGTCTAATAACATGGTTCATGAGGCGCATGAATGTGCTAGGAGCATTGGTGAGTCCAAATGGCATCACTAGCCACTCATAAAGACCTTGCTTGGTCTTAAAGGCAGTCTTCCACTCATCACCTTCTTTCATTCTAACCTGGTGGTACCCACTCTTATGGTATATCTTGGAAAATATTGTGGCTCCACTTAACTCATCTAGCATGTGATCAAGTCGTGGTATGGGGTGTCTATACTTAATGGTGATGTTGTTTATGGCTCGACAGTCTACACATTCTCCATGTCCCATCCTTCTTGGGTACTAACAATACTGGTACATCACAAGGACTAAGTCTTTCCCTAACATATCCCTTATCTAATAGGTCATGTACTTCTCTTTCTAACTCCTTGGTTTCCTCCGGGTTTACCCTATAGCCTGGTTTGTTTGGCAAGGCAGCTCCGGGTATGAAATCTATTTGGTGTACTATGCCCCTAAGTGGTGGTAAGCCGTGTGGGATCTCCTCTACAAACACATCCTTAAACCTGTCAAGAAGTTTAGTAACCTCTGGATTAAGTGTCATTCATCAGGACCTGCACTCAAAAGCTCCTTAAAGATCATTAGTAGCATTGTGTGTTTGGTAGCAACAACCTTCTGGATATAGCTAGGCCTAATAAGAAAGTTAGACTTGACAGATTTCTCTTTTTCCTTAACCATTTGCAAGTGTAATTCGTGGACTTGTGCTGGTGTGAGAGGTGCTAAGATAATATTACACTTATCATGCATGAAAGTATACATATTAGATCGACCATCATGCTTAGTTTCTCTATCCCACTGCCACGGTCTACCCAAAAGAACATGTCCTGCTTCCATGGGTACTACATCACAAACTACTTCATCTTGGTACTTACTAATACTATATGGAATGGTCACTTGTTCTTTAATTTGAAGTTCAACCTTATCATCTAGCCACCTTAGTCTATACGGATGAGGATGCTTAGTCTTTTCTAGGCCAAGTTTATCTACCATGTATGCACTAGCATCATTAGTGCAAGACCCACCATCAATGATTAGGTTACATACCTTGCCTCTGATGGTACATCGGCTGTGGAATATGTTCTCCATTTGGATGGTCTCAGCCGGTTGCACTTGGACACTAAGTACTCGCCTGATCATCAAGCTTTCTCCCACATCCGGATACTCAATCTCACCAAATTCTTATTGGGCCATCTGATCATCTTCATCATGGGACTCATATCCTTCATCAGTGAGAAACATGACCCTATGGTTTGGACATTCCCTTGCCATATGCCCTTGGCCTTTGCATTTGAAACAAGTGATGTCTCTGGAACGTTGGTGGTTAGCACTCCTACCAGGTTCTGTCCTGGTGTCTTTGTTGGGCTCAGTAGGTCGGGTCTTGTTCTGATTGCCTATGACAATACCCTTGGCCTTATCCACTGACTTTGGATAGTTGTTGGAGTTGTTACTTGAACCCCAAGCATTTTGTGGTTTACTCCTTGTGGACTTCTTCTTGATGTGTTGCTCGGCCTGAATGGCTAGGTGGAAGATATATTTGAAGTCTAAGTAGTTCTGCCTTTCCACCTTGCTACTGATCTGGTCATTTAGGCCATCCACAAACTGAGCCGTAATGGATTCTTCATCCTCATTAAGTCCAAGCCGGTTCCTCAAACGTCAAACTCTTCATAGTATTTATTCTTCCACCGACTTAGTCCCTTGTCTAAAGGTCCTGAAACACCTTTGTAAGTCTCTGCAGAAGTGTTGTGGCACAAACCGTTGGCGCATTAGATCTTTCATGTTGATCAAAGACTCAAGTAGCCTCAGTTGGTTCCTCCTCAGGTCTGTGGTGACTCTGTCGCACCATATCAGGGCATTTTAGATCAGTTGAGCCACAGCGAGGGCTACTCTCTTGGGACCCTGATGGTTGTAATACTCAAATATATGATCCATCCTCTTCTCCCAATCAAGGTAAGCCTCCAGGTCCACCTTCCCAGAAAAGGAAGGTGCCTCTAACTTGATGTGATTCTGGTAGGGGGCCTGAGTAAGCCGTGCTCGTGGAAGTGGGTTGTAATCCTCCTCTTCTTCTTATTCTCCATAGTCTTCTGGAGCCTCATGTCTCCTTTGGTTCGATTGAGGATGTGGTCCAGGCTCATCTTCTTGACGTTGTTCCCTAGTACTAGGACTGGGGTTGTCATGGACATGAACTCCAGTCCTCCGTGGGGGTGCTCCGGTTGGGAAAGGGTTGTTTTGAGCCGTCCCCAAGTCCACTCGCCGTGTGGGCCTAGGAGCTGGTCGTTTCTTGATCCGGGTAAGCCTTTCGCCAAGGTCCTGTCGGACCGTGCCAATGTCTCGCCTATCATTTCTCATCTCGTCTTGTAGGTTGTGGATAGCTTGCATCAAATCATATTGTACGTCATCACCCATAGCGGCCATACGGACAATACCTAGCAAGAAACGAAAAGGTGTGCTTAGATCCTTAGAAAATAAGACGTAAAAGATAAGTAAATAAAATTTTAATGCAATGTTTTTTTAAAAAAAAACAACTTATTGGTAATCAAAAATTTGGACTAGAATATTGCAGGAAAAATTAAAGAAAGAATGATATGGCCGAATCAAAAACAAAGGAAACATTTCAAAATATCGACCAACTAAGGAAACTCGGTCGACGCGGTTGACCATATATGGAAACTTTGGGTTAATGCGGCTTGGTGAACAAGGTTGTCAAATATATTTTTTGATCAGGAATGAATCTAAAACACAAAACTCGATGAACTAAAGATGAACACACTCTTCTTCTTCTTTAACTTATCAACTAAATGCAAATAACAATGGACAACGATCGACTATGGTTCACAATGAGATGCGGCTAATACCTAATCAAACGGATGCAACTTCTAAACGAAACAAGGATGGAGGATTCTTTTTATCTTTTATGTTTTAAGGATGAAAACAAAAAAAAAATGAAACAAGAAAAAACGCTTTTAATAGGTTTTTGATTTATGAATGCAAAAACAGAATTGAAACAAAAACAGAATGCAAATAAAAAGAGACAAGGATAGATATGACCTGATGCTGAAAGAAATTCAGCTCTGACCCTAGAAATGATACAAGCCAAAGCTATCAAAGCTGTATGTCCCGAGGCAAGAGAGATAGAGCCGATCTACACAAGGGGTGATCCATTTGGGAAGATCTAATAGTCCAAAGTATCTGAGTAACAAGTAAGTTAATGGAAACCAAGTGCACCACACGAGGGATGGAAGTCTCTTGATACAACACAATCCTCTTAACCGTGGAGGTTGTGGTCTCACAAGGTAAGAGAAGGGAAGCGAGTTCTTGCTAGGGCTATTAGGGTTTTCACTAGGAAAAGTTTTAGTTTTATATCATGCGTGAAAAGAGTATAAACGGTTTATATGGGACTTATATAGACGTCAATTACCGTGGTGCCTTCGAGGGTCTTTGAAGAAATAATACAAATTTTTGGATTAAAAGAAAACCCTAATAGGCGTGCAAGCCAACTAAGAAAGTTTGGGAATAAAATTCAAAAAAAAAAGAAAAAAAAAGGACCAAAGCTGAAAAACAATCAAACCTTAAGAAATGTGAATTTAAATGCTTACCTTCTTACCTTTGGGTCGGTTTGATTGGTCCATAATGCATGCTAGACGTGCTGATCTTCAATTGTGATGATCAGCAAGTTGTTGTGGGTTTGATCCGGAATGAATGGCCAAAGGTCTTCACTTGGGGTCTTACTCTTCTTGGTTTGTCCATCATTCTTGATACTTGGTTCTTGATCAGCTTGTTCACCAGTTGGCTTAACCTCAGTTGGATTATCCTAAAATTGATCAAAGTCAAGCATCATGCTCTCATTAAACTTATGTTGAAGTATCTTAGTTCTTTGTCAAGTCATAGGTCCCTTGAACACAATAGGCACAGACACTTCTTGGACAGCTTCTGGTTGGGACATTTTAATGATCATATCTTGGATGTCAGGTTCGGTTAGATCTGGTTCCGGGTCAGGTTGAATGTCTTCATTAGACTGGACCTTAAGAAAGCTGCCTACGTACCTCTTTTGACGATCAAGCAGGACGTAGTTCAAATAAAAGAGTGCACCAAGAGATCGAACTGCTGGAGCAAGTTTGTATGGTAATCGAGTGTCATTCATAGAAACCGAGCATGTCAAGAATAAAGATTAGGGTTTCTAAGTGCAATGAGTTGTAGAGTCTAAGGAAAACAGAATCGTCGAACAAAGATGGAGAAACGTCTGAGTACAACTCTGTCCTAGCCACCTAAGTTCTAAGTTCTTATAAGCTAACAGAGCTTTTTTTGGTCTCAATCTTCTTCTGATCCCTGCGCCTTCAGATTCAGCTCCCCTTATATATATGCCTTCTGGGTCAGTTCCCCTTTCCTTTTTTGCCCCTAGGTGTAGTTTATCACTTCCCGGAAATATACCTTTTTATTTCGATCTTCATCATTATCTTGGAAACTTGACATTTATCTTCCGATTTCGCGAGATTTATCTTCTTTTGCGAGTAAAGATACACCGTCATAACATTGTTGGGCTCAATTTCGTATGGAATCGCAAGTGGGTATTTAGCTGCGTTCTAGGCCTCTTTTGGTCGTTCGAAAGAACATTTAATGATACGACGTCGCTTTACCTAGGAAGTTCACACTTCTTGTATAGTTTAGAAAGTTGTGGTGTTGTGTTGACCGTTACCATTTATACGATAACCATGAACTTCATTCGGGAAAATCAATATTCGCGGTTTTTATCGTCAAGTTCGAACAATAACTCCGATTGAGATGAAAAAAGATCATTTCCATCAAGATTCGAGAGAGGAGCCAAGGGGTGTGGTCTAACTCGCCATATGGCGACTTGGGAGCTGTATTTCGCGACTTGGGGTTCGTTTGGCAACTCTTACTTGTTTTAATTGTCAAATCTCAACGGAAACTCCAATCGAGACAAAACGAAAATCAGCTCGAAGAGAATCACGACTCGAAGAGGAATACAAAGGAGATACGCAACTCACAATATGGTGACCCAGTCTTGGAGAGCCAAGGTCGCCATATGGCCACCCAGACTTGGAGAGCCGAGGTTGCCATATGGCTATCCATACTTGGAGAGCCAAGGTCACCATATGGAGACCCAGTCTTTGAATGGTCAGGTAGCCATATGGCAACCCAAATTTGGTGAGACCGGGTCCCCATATGGCGACCCGGACTTGGACAGGTCAGGTCGCCAAATGGGACCCAGAATGGTCGAGGTCGAGTCACCATATGGCGACCCGGGCATGATGAGATCGGGTTGCCATATGGCGACCAAGACCTTGTGAGATCGGGTCACCATATGGGGACCCGGACTGGTCGAGGTCAGGTCTCCATACGGCAACCCGGACTGGTCGAGGTCTGGTCGCAATATGGCGAACCGGACTCAGAGAGGTCTGGTCGCCGTATGGAAACCTGGATTGGACGAAGTCAGGCCGCCATATGGCAACTTGGACTTGGCGAGCCAGGTCGCAATATGGCGACCCAGACTGTGTGGGTCTAGGTTGCCATATGGAGACCCGTAACTTAGGTGTGCAGGTCGCCGTAAGGCGGCCTATGCCTTGTTTGTGTAGGTCGCCGTATGGCGACCCATGCTTGTTGGGTTCAGGTTTCCATATGGAGACCTGTGTTCTGTGAAAGTGGGTCGTCATATGGCGACCCGTACATTGTGTTCGGGGATCGTCATGTGGTGACCCGTACGTTTACTTGTGGGACTGGCCGTATGATGAGTTGCTTCTAGCGGCTTGGTCGTTCTTTGAAAACTTTCGTGAGCCAGAACCTTAGAAGAAACATTTTCTGAGGATTTTAGTCGCGGATTTCGTCGTGACCGATTTTGACCCTAACATTAATGATTAGTTCATTCCCAAGATAAAGATCCATATGTTATCAAGCATTAGACATCAATTTCCCTTTGTTATAATTCTATCAAATATGCATGAAGAACAAGTCTATATTAAATTTCTTGAAATCCTAACATCAAATCCCTTTGGGTATTCAAGGTAGAGCAATACTTTTCATTCAAGCACTTCATAAACACTTTTGGTGCATAAAGTTACCTATGATCTAGATTAGAGTGATCTAATCTAAACTAGCAATAAGAACGTTTAGAATAGCATAGAAACAATATTAATCTAACAATAACACCCTAACTCATCACTAATCACCCTAGATCTACCTAACCCATGGATTCACAAGATGATTACTCACTATTCATAATGAAAAACCTTAAAACCAGAATATAGTGAAGACTAATCATGAAGAATATAATAAAAACACAGAAAACAATGATTCAAGGAGATACAAAAACAAAAGATTCAATAGATTCAAAGTGTAGTCTTCACCCAAAAACAAAAGTTTGACAGAAAACTAGATATATTAGATTTTCGGTCTGAAAAAAACGTAAATATTCTAAGACCGATCCGGACTGTGACACCCCCGATCTGGTCTAAGGACAAGTTAACTCGACCAGCTGTGCAACAATCAAACAAGAACATGCACAGCCAATCATTAGTAACTTAAACCAAACCGAGAGGCCACAATGTGTACCTCAACGATTAACCCGAAGTTGCCATAACAGATCCAGGTACCTTAGGCGAATCGCCTAAGTACACATAACGTATTAGGTACAACTCGAGGCTTTCCAACCCCACCGAGTAATACACAATAGTTAGTTCGTCCGGACACGGACTAATATCATATGGAACCCGTACTTAAAGAAACATTCTTTAATACATTATATAATATTATTTCACAAGAATCTTACAAGATGTTATAGATTAACGTCGAGGTTTTTGGTCAACAAACTTTATACTTAAAGTATATCAAACCTACTTTGCAAGGATAATAAAAATATCGCTGGCGAATGTTGTTCCTTCCCGTCCTAGAGTAAAGGTCTCCCGCCTACTGGTTGCCTACATCACAAATGAGTCATGAGTAACTAGTATATTCAGTCAGTCTAATCCCACACCCCCAATACAAATTAATTGTATCCTGAGCAGTTGACAGCATTTGAATGCAGAGGAATATATTCCTTAATTATTGTATAAATATATATATATAAGGCCTATCATTCGATCGATGTGAATCCTATCTTAAACATCACCTCCATGTCACCCGCCCTTCAGTCATATATAAATACAATATATATACTAGACCCGATAAACCACAAAGGCTAACCAAGCCTAGTGAAGTTAGCATTACCATCATCCTCAAATGTCCTTATGAACATTCGAGACTGCATTGTCATGCAGTACACGGCCTCCAGGGTGCTACACCATCATCGTGTCTTCCTGACCTTGTTCCTTTCGTAGGACCAAGTCACGGTAATGCAGGGACTTTAGGGAGAGTGAATATGATTAGACTTCACATAAATCATATTAATATACTTAATAATATACATATATATTAGTACTTGAGAACAAGTACTAAGGCTCAGGATAAACCTCAAGAAAAATTAATAATAATTCTAAAGTGTTTACACAAGTTAAACACTTCATATTTCATTACAGATTAAAAGAATTTGCTTATCAATCAACAATACTAAGTATGCAATCAAGTAATACTCATTCATAACTCATCAACATCTATCTAGACTCACCTTTGATTCCATGAGATTGGCAAAAGAAGACTAGACTTAAGCTCAACTAGTAACACACCACTTTACTCCTGATTTAGAACGTGTGGATACAAGATCAGTCATGTCGATTCAAACATAAATTAAATTAAGCTTAGTTCAAAGCAGTTCATTTCCGTTCAAGGATAATTTAGTTCAGCTAGGCCATTTAAAAATATCTAAGGTACATAACTGAACCAAGATCAATCCATATAAGGGCTTAAGAAACTAATCTGGACAGGAAGCTTAACAAATCAGTCCACTGGTTCCAAACAACACTTCTCTGAACTAGTAGCTAATGCTTACCGATTTCCTCACTCTCGATGCAGAACCACCACAAGAAAGGATCCGGTTGATCCTACAACCCTGTTCAGCCATCTGAACTCAAACCGAAAAGAAAAAAGGGAACAAGGATTCTCCGGAATGGTTCTACAAACTTTACAAGCAACTGAACAAAACAGAACATGAGGATACATACTAATCCAATTGGCTATGCTCTTGGAAATTTCTGTCTATGAGATTGGTTCACAAAAGAATGATCATTCCATGACCAACACCTTACCAATAGGGCTAGCAATCACACGGACTGAGCTGAGATGATGAAACAACTTCCTTCAGCTTTTGACCTAAAACAGAACCGGTTGAATACAAAGATTTATCCATCAGTTTTGACCAAGGAGAATTAGATCAAATGAACAGATTAAAGAACAACTCGACCACAAGCTAAGCAAGAGATAAAATTAACAGGGGATAAGAGAAACTTATCATGACATAAAGTTTAGAAACACAGCCAGTCTGTTCTACCCAAAACTGATTCAGCAACAAGTTGCCAAGAATTACCAGTTTTACTCAAACTAGATGAATTTGGTTGCACTCTTTCTTCAGGATGCTCACGCCTTAACCTTTAATCAAGATAAACCCCTGATTGGTTGATGATCAGAACATAACTTAGGTTTTAATCCAGACACTGGGCTTTACCAAAACTGATCTGATCAAAATCACAAATCCTTACCGATTAAAATAAAAGGCTGAACACATGGGTGCTCTCAACTCCAAGACGAAGTCACGACTAACCTTCAGATCTTACATGCAACATACTTCACAGATTCAAGACAGGAGAGGGTGAGAAGGGTTAGCCATGCTCCAGGTTAGTCACTGATTTTTCCAGAATTTTTCTCTGAATTTTTCTGCCAGATTTTCTCTTCTCTCTCTCTCTCATTTTTCTGTGCTTCTCTCTATTTTTTTGCTTCTGTTACAGGACGCCCAAGAGGAGAGAAGGAGTTATTTTAAACAAGAAAAGGTTTTTCTTAATTTGAGGTTTACTTAACACAAGGCAAGGCTGAGAGTTCACAGCTGGAGACATGCTTCATCACAAGCAGCTGAACTTTTCCTTCCGATGAAGAAAGGCTGCAAGCAG
Organism: Moricandia moricandioides; assembly: GCA_905132885.1. Classification (NCBI taxonomy): domain Eukaryota; kingdom Viridiplantae; phylum Streptophyta; class Magnoliopsida; order Brassicales; family Brassicaceae; genus Moricandia; species Moricandia moricandioides. The sequence continues at coordinate 20,027 of CAJHQQ010000154.1, forward strand.
GTAAGAAAGTAGCTTGTGATTTTCATGTGCCATTTACTACAGAAGCAAGAAAGCAGGAAGGTTCAAGTCACATGTCAAGGTCAGGAAGGAAGCAAGCAGCCAGGCAGCACTTGAAATGAACATGACTCGCAAGCAGCTTGAAAGTATTCCAGACCAGTTTTCGATCAAATGTTTTATGTCCATTGGTTCTCATCCTGCTTTTGGATAACTCGTCCAGCTTAAATATAACTTGACCATAATAATTAACAATCTATCAAAACTATCAAGGGAAGTTCTTTCAGCGTCAAGACAATCCCGCCGAGACATTAATTCACCGGGTCGATTTTATTTTAATTCTGGTCGGACCAACTCCAAATTGGTCGAGCGAGATTTTTCTCGACCAAATTCCAATCAGGGTTATTACATTCTACCCCCCCCCCCCCCCCCCCCCCACACTCAAAAGAATTCGTCCCCTAATTCTCAAAACATAGATACACACTTGGCTGATCACTGGAGTCGATGCAAAGATGTCATAATAATCAGCTCTAAACTTATCCTTATCTTCTCATGTCAAAACAACTGCTGGTTGGTTCCTCCAACTACTTGAACTTACAAAAAAATTATGATTCTCAAATCTTCTAATGTGATGTTCACCTATCCACAGAGGACCTTTAGGATAGGCAATGCATAAGCATATCTGCAACCCAACAACTGAGGATACAAAAGGTTTGTCTATACCACGCTTGATTCAGCGATTGAGTACTCTTGTACGATGACTCCAGACTTTCTGTATTGATACATCCTTTGATATCTTAACAACCTTGGCATTCCCATTTGCTTTATGGTCATAAATTTTCTTTCATTCAGAAATCTCCCTCGGGGTTCACTTAACATATCTTTTCTAATAATCATGCTTAACTTCAGGTAGGACTTGGGTTCCTTCTCCCACATCTCCTCTTACAGAAATTGTACATCGCACAGTTCTCATACTATTCTCTTCAATTTTCTTCAATAAAGTCCTTCCATTTTTTCCTTAAGTTCCCATTCTTCAGCTGAGTTCCTCAGATATAAACGAGTAAGCCATCTTGAGTACTACTTGCAATCTGGAAGACTCTTCACTCTCTCCTTATAAGGGCAGCAAAATTCTTCTTCATGATTCTTGAGATCTCTCTCAATATTGACACGAAATTTCCTCTCCTCTAAGCATAAACAACTGCATTTGGTTTTCGTAGGCTTCTTTGATCATTGAACACTTACATCTTTTCTCCATACTGAAATGGTTGCGAAATATGATCTGCAACAAAACTGCAGCCAACTCCAGCTCGTGCATCCGATAATTTACCTTATCCTTGTTTAGCTCTCTTGATGCATAGACGATTACCATATCGTCTTTCATCAGCATTCACCTAAGCTAACACACGATACGTCCATGCAATAGTATATGGCTGGTTAGGCTCATTCAAATCTAAGATATGTGTAGACGTAATGACTTCCTCTAGTTGATTGCTTACTTCATCAATCCTTTTTCTCCATTCCAAGGTAACACCATTCTCAGTCGATCAACTCAGCAATTGATATGGTTTCTAACTCTTGAACAACCTTGAGATGGTAACAGGCCAATCCAAAGAACTTCAAATCTTAATAACAAAGATTGGACAAGACCATTCTGTAATAGTAGTGTTCTTTTCTAAATCTGCATAAACTCTTTGTTCTAACACTCACTGTCTTAAGAATCTAACTTCCAATTACCAGCAGCAACATTAACTAAATCTTGAAGAGTCCATTGAACGTCCTTGAAATAAAACTGCACCTTGCGGCCGATCTTAGCCACACTTCGATTCTAGAACTTGATAGTTGACCCTGATGATCACATCGTTGAATTAAATATAGTCAAGGATAACCGTAAATTCTAGTTCTTCTTATTTACCACTTACATGGGTACACTCCATGGAAAGAACTAAATCGAACGAAATCTTTCTCCAAATAAATCTTCTATTTACTACTTTTCTCGATTAGAACCACTTGCGCAGATGTCTAGGCTATTGCATAGAATCCAAGTTCAAGATGACTATTGAATAGGTTACTTCTAGATGTTGACAATCCTTCCGGCGCCTTAAACAGATCTTTGAATTCTCTAATTATCGGACTGTCCTCTATACTCTGCTCCTTTTGATCTTCTACTTTCCCAATGATCAGAATAATGAAATACACTACTTCACCTTTTCCCAAAAGGAAGTCAACTCTCCAAACTGATACGAGTGATGCTCCAACACTTAGTAGAATACCACTGTAAGCCAACAGTGACTGGTCTTCTCCTGAAGAATTCTTTCCTCAACAAATTCCTAATTGAGCTCGGTAACTAGATAGACAATCTCACCGTAGATAGAAACAAACTGCTTTAATGGAAGTACTAAGGAATGGGGATGGCATATGAAGGCATACCATAATTCTAAATGGCAGCCAGTACTTCCACGAATAAGAACGGTATACTTGAATTCACCAAAGTGAATCCTCCCTAAAACAATGACACTACCCGAGAACTACATCTATGTGTTGTTCCCGAATTAAACACAATATGGGCGGAAAATTCTGTCCACAGAAAAGGTCTCTTATGACACCTTGATCACAGTTCCACTTATTTATTTAATTATTCATAATTCTTTTTAAAATTAACACAACATACAATGGGATAAGAAGCAAACCTGTAATTCGACCTTTCAGGTGTTTTCACGGTCCAGGCAACTAAAAAGTGTATGCTCTACCCAAATAGCCAAACACTTAGTTAGGGAGTATATGTAGTGAAGAGCGAAGAAGTCCAACAACTGGTACCCTAGGTATATAAGTAAAAGGAATCGGGTAACTTCATGGACAAGGGTAGAATTAAATCATTACTTTTCAGAGGATGACCAAAGTGTGAATGACGTAAAAGATCCATGATTTATCCTCTTAAACAACCATGACCATCCTGTTCTTGCTAGCCCCAATCATAACAACTCAGGGTCCTCAGTCTTGATCTAATGAAACGTCCAACCAAAATAATCTCCATCGACTTCCTTGATTCCTTACCTGAAACTGACCTTCGATCTGAACCTGATAGCCATTAGACGGTCTAAATGTCACAAAGAAACTTCCTTGGCAGTAACAGCTTTCTTAACTTACACATCATACTATACTGTCTCCTCAAAGCTCTTAAGCACTACAATCTTTTGTTACTCCAATTTTTTGTGATAAATCCCCAAAGAACGTCCTTATGATCTTTGTCTCATCCTCCAAACCAAAATGGGTGAATCAGATTCACTCGACCTCAACTTTCTGGCGGAAACATCTCACTGTGCTAACTCCATAAGTGGAATCTCCAATCGGTCTCATTCTTTGGGCAGAAAACACTCCATCTTGAACTCTTAAGAAAAATCTGTCTAACTTGGACAAACATTCTCAAAATAATGCTTGACGCTTTATGACTAACTCACTGCATCTTTCTTGATATTATCTCCTTCCATATCCTTCTTGCAAACCTCAAAACAATGGGCCATGTCAGTCGTCTGCTCCCAGTGTTGCATTTGAAACCTTCCTCAATCCAAAGTCTCCATCGAATGGTTTAGTCCTTCCTCAGTATCTTGTGGTCCCAACTTCTTTATCCTCTTCACAAACTCGAAGATTTCTTGTTACAGTGGAGTGTTGCTGGTGCGTCCATTGTCTTGTACTATACTAAAAACTATCTCCTCCACCACGCTAAGCTTAAAACAAATGCTGAATCAATCATGCTTGTACGGCTATGGTTCTGGTAGGTCTGAGCATAATATGGAAAACCTTGAGCAGCCGGAAGAAGAAGTCCATCTTGGTGATCATGAGCAGTCCAATGATCATTCCAAACAACGCCACCTTTTCATCGATAACACATGAATCCAGTGATGCATTCAGTGGGTCTACACTGTCTAATATATACCTCTCTGAAATATATCCATACTAGAACCCAAAAGCGCGGCAGGAAAAGCATGACGATACCAAACCCAAGCGTGACTAGTTCAATATCGGAAAACACTATCGACTCCGTTGAGCTTGTCTTGGTGCATTTGCTGTGAAAGAACACAGCAAGGTAACTACCCATGACTATCTATCCTAAGATGAAGGAACCAGCCAGCATAACCTAGTTATCCTTGCGACTCATTTTGACCCAATTTTTTTTTGAAACAAGTCCCATTAAAGCATCGTATAACCATACTCTGATACCACCTTTTTGACACCCCCGATCTGGTTTAAGTACAAGTTGACTGGACCAGCCGTGTAACAATCAAACCAGAACATGCACAGCCAATCACATCTTTCTTGAATTCATCCGGACATTTGGTTTCCATGAAGTTCTTCTCTACATGACGCATTCATGCATCAGCTTTAAAGGCATCCGCTTCTCCTTCAAACCTGATTGTACCCATGCTCTTCATTGTAAGAACGTACTTCAGGAAATCTGGTTGTGGTGCTTGGTTTTCTTCCGGACTTGGGGTGACTTTGTTGGTTAAGACTTTAGACAAGAGATCATGCACCATGGATAAAGTAGGGTCCGCTGTTCTATTCCTATCTGCTGGGGCTGGTGCAGCCGCTTCTGCTGGTCTTGGGTTGTTTCTCCTTGATGTAGATCCTGCCGAGTCCGAATGAGTTAAATGGGGTCACCGCGGTCCAACGAATGGTTCTGATTCTGCACGTTTAGAGTGGGATGGTGAAACTGATAATCTCCAAGCTCTCGGATGTACGTTCTCCTCACTGTGTGCACGTTCCATTCCTTCCATAGGCCGTGGTCCACTATCGCCTATCTGATTTGCCGAATACGGAACATTCCAAAAGTTGTGGTAGTTTGTGTACATCGACCCATCATGACCCGACATTCCGAATGACCAGCCTGATCCTGGTCCTTGGTTAGACATCTGCACAGATACAAGGGTTTATCCTAAATTTCCCCGAAGGACTAATCCTAGTTTCTACTCCTAATACCCCTAAGCGGAACGTACTGGTTTCCTAATGTGGCATAAACGACTCATTTTGACTCAATAAAACATTAAAACGTTGAGGCTTATGAGCATGATCAGGAACCATGCTCTGATACCACCATTTGTAACACCCTCTGACTGTCCTAGGCCGGAGTAACCCGAGGCGACCCGACAATACCACAAGTATAGCTCGCCGAATCAGATCGACCAAGAATCAAGAACAAATCAAGACTCTCGACCAAACCATTCCGGTTTTCTATGTCCTCGAGGCCATGGCCTAATGCTTTGAAACCCATACCACGGTCTTCGAGTTGTGTTGACCCGGACAAGGTCTTATATCATTCAGCACACAACCATGAATATAAACATTCTTTTATTAATTATAGGTGAAAAGCGTCTTACAATACATTACAAAATATCCGATTTCGAACGCTCGGCCTAGTGCCAAAAGAAAAGAAAAGTAAATATATACATCCGAAAAATAGTCCTTTGCTTATAATTATGCCACTTCAAATCAACACCGGTCGCCTACCGTTCCGCTTCCCTCTATGCTTCCCACCTATTGGTTACCTGCATAGTAGAAGAGGGCATGAGTAATCTAAATTACTCAATGAGTTCCGAAAATAAACAACAACCCCCCCCCCCCCCCCCCCGCCCCCTTCATCCCATGCTTAAACAACAACACACAATCACAAATAAATATGCATACAAACAAACAATGTGGAAGAGTAAACGTGCAACTACTAATGCAATGCAACTAGTGTCACCACTGAGACCTAACAACACCCAAATGCAATCTAGACTCAATCCAAGACTCAACAATACAAACAAAGCACTCAAAGGATGGAGCCACATGCCACACATCCCAGGATCCCTTCACACCACGAAGCCCTAACCCTCCACCCTGAACACTCCCGACCACAAACACTGGAGTCACATTGTTGGAAAACATCACTCCAAGAATTGGGCTTCTCCCAATCTCACTCGGGCCGCATCTTCATGCAGTGCTCGTCAATGGGTGCGACCCACTTCACATGACGAGCCATGGAGAGTAGGTAACTCCACCAGTGGAGAATTGGGTTCTCCCAATCTAACACCAGGGTCAACATCATCGAAGAATTGGGCTTCTCCCAATCTAACCCCGAGATGGCCATACATTCTAGTCTAGGCGCAACACAAAACTAACCAGCATGAGGGAGCTCCGCCTCTAACCCCCATGCAATGCGCACCTAGACTAGATGCACAACACACACAAAAATGTACTTGTGCTATTCTAGACCATAACACAAAATACAACCATCATGAGAGAGCTCCACCTCTAACCTCAATGTAATGCTTGGTCTAGACCTAGCACAAGACAACTCACAAACAAGACACACACTAGACAACTAGTAATGCATGCAACAAAATCTACACACCCGACAAGAGAGAGTCTCACTCAAATCTCTTGTGGTTCAACACACTACAACATCTAGATGATTATGAAATCCTACATGCATAAGTAAAACAATATCTAGAAAACACAACAAACACAACTATAACATGCATCATAAATAAACACTCAAGTATGGGAACTACCAACTCCCATACACACACACACACAAACCGCAAATGTAGTTCTAGCTCAAGAACCATCACGGTTCAAGCTCTCCAACCTGCACACACACAAGGTTAGCAACACACAAAAAAAGACTACCTAGCACCTCCCACTAACTATCCAAAACGATCAACAAAAGAAACCGATAAACACTCCTTAACTCTCGGTTTCTCTCTCTTAACTAAACCTCTCTCTGTATCTAGGGTGATCACTCACGTTTTGGGATGAAGAAAATGAAGGGGAGGATTCTGTTATTTATAGAGAAGGAGGGCTGAGGCTGGTTGGACAAGTAAACTTTTGTGCATGAAGGTAAGTGGACATTTGTCTCACTCACCAAACTTTCCTTGCAAGCTTCCCAAATTCTAGAACATTCAAAGCTTGGCCACCAAGTTTACACTCTCTTACAAGGCAAGTATCATATTATAGAATACTTGTAACATGGGCGCCAATTCTTCTTCCCGCCAATGAGAAAACACCATGTGTACTCACCACATCACCAATCATAACCAATGGGTGTGCGCCACATCATCGCCATGTCATCTCTGGTCACCACTTTCTTGCCACGTCATCAACTCCCAAAAGTCTTCATTTGAATGTGTTTGAGAAGAAAAACCATTCCAAGATGCTCCCATTCCACTTCATTGCTCGAAAATCGCTAATCGGCTCGACCGTTCTTGATTCGACCGCAACAGACTAGGTCATCGTCCATCTCTTGATTTCTCCTGGACCAACTTGGTTTTATCACGACCATATGTCCTATTATTAATCCCTTGAGTTATCTAAAAAAAGATACTCCTTGCTCACACATCTTCAAAATATCGCCTTCGTCCTCGTTAACCTTCATTTTAGATGTATCGGCCAACTCCACAATCTATCCGATCCAGACAAAACTGCTTCGACCAAACCTCTATTTTTGATCCTCTAAAGTTAATGAAACTCATGTTTTCTCCATCTGAGCACTTTCATCTCTTCGACCATATCTACTCTAAGATAGGGTCATTACAGTCCCGTCGACACATTAATTCACCGGGTCGACTTTATTTTAATTCTAATCGGACAAACTCCAAACTGGTCGAGCGAGATTTTTCTCGACCAAATTCCAATTAGGTCATGAGGGTTATTACACGAACTCTCGTCCTAACTTATCTTACACGATTCGAGCCGATTGGTGACACGGATCAAGTCAGTTAATTTTACGGTTATAATAAGTTTAATATTCATGTGAGGTTCTCAACCAAGTGTTCGCTAACTAATCAATCAATACACATAAGCAAAGAATGCCACAAGGCCGTATTGCATAAATCATAATGAATTTGATACATTGTAGTTTAAGTTTGATCATATCGATCCTATACAATATTAGACCTCAATTACTCGAACACCACTCACACCCATCGTCTGCATATCTTGCGTCAACTCGGACCATCCTTAGAACCTGCCACATTCAATGAGGCATAAGTAGTCTAAGACATTGCTCACTGAGGCGAATCATTCCACCTACACGATTAGTCCCGAAAACCTAATTCTACAATGATAATGATCCTAAGTCTTATAAACATTGATAGTCTCACTACAGGAAATAAGGGTTTTAATAGCAATGTAAGATAGCGAAAAAGAAGTTTGTGCTATTGTATTTTGGTGGCTGGAAATATAATAACGTTTCTCTAACTAAAACGCTATCATATATGGAGCGGCAAAATGAAATTTGCAAGCGCCTATCTTTTTGGGATTTTGATCTTTATATTATAGCACTGAGAAAGAATAATTGTTATGGTATCCTCAACCGCTTATCTTTTTTATTAAAACCCGCGAAACAAAAATTCTTGGGGAAGATATATCTTTGACCAAACCAAAGGTGTTCTTCGTTTGCATTTTCTCGATCTCCCAAGGTGTTCTTCGTGAGACCCTTTCGGAATCATCAATTTCAGAATCGTCTTCTTCCAATCTCAGGTTCATCTTCTATTAACCCTCCTGTTCTTCGATCCCTGTCTCTATTTTCCATTATCTTTCTCTTTAACTTGCATGCATCATGAAAATTAGTCGATTGCTTATTATCTGATTAGATCTGTATCGTCTTCCATTTTACAATTTAAAGTAAGAACCAAGTAGTGATTTTGTTTTTTTAGGAACAAATTAACATTGGGGCCGAAGACACGAGGAGGAATTGTTAGAAGAAGCAGACGTTCCCAAGTCTGGAAGCAGAAACAAAATTCATTAATCCGGTCAGAACCAAAATCCGTAAGTTAAATAAGAGAAAAGAAGTTGCTATTGAAGAAGAAAACATTGAGATAACGCAAGAAGGTGCTAACGAAGAAGGAACAAAGGTTTCTCAAGATATTATGCAGAAAGAAGTTCCTGAATTTAATGAGGATGGTGATGGTGATGAAGTTCCAGAGGTAGAAATTGAAGAGGATGAGAATGTCATTGCTGAAGATCCTTATACTGAAGCTGAGAATGGCATTGCTGAAGAACAGTCTCAGCCCAGAAGCTGAGAATGGAGTTACTCAAGAACATTCACAGCCGAGAGAAGCTGACATGGAAGCTGAGAATGGAGTTACTCAAGAACCTTCTCAGCCAAGAGAAGCTGACATGGAAGCTGGGAATGGCATTTCAGGAGCAGAAGCATTGCCATCTGATGGAAAACCAAAGAAGAAAAGAGGACCCACAAAGATGCGTAAAGTGGCCAAGGATCATCAAGAGAAGGTTTCTGTGTCATTCACTGAGCTTGGCGAACATGTAGGTCCTGGATCAGTGACACTTTCATCGTTCCTTGGACCCCTTGTACGCGAACACGTGACTGTACTTCTTGATGATTGGAGGAATCTAGATAAGCAGACAAAGGACAAACTATGGGAGAAAATTCAGGTATATATATATGCGCTTACGTCTATTGTATAATGTCTTTGTAAGGATAATAATGTGTGGCATTTGCATACATTACTGCAGGCGAGGTTTGATTTGAAAGAAGAGTGGCAAAAAGATTCAGTCTTCAAACATATGGGTTGTTTGTGGAGATCTGGAAAGTCAAGGCTTGTATCACAACTGCGAAATGCAAAAAGTCCCACAGAGAGTGCAGCTCTGAAACCAAGCAACATTCGATTTGTTCAGGTTTGGAGCGCTTGGGTTAAGAGTAGGACTTCGTCAGTGTTCAAGGTGAAATTTACAGAGCATTTGGTTTTTAAATGTTTACTTTGGAGATTTGATTGATGAAATTTGATTTAATGATATTCTAGGCAAAGAGTGACAAGTACAAAGCACTTAGGAGAGCTCAGATTCCTCACACCACTAGTCGTAGAGGAATGAATCGTCTAGCTTTTGAAATGCTAAGTAACAATATATAATTATATTAGATCTAATGATAGAACAAACTGATAAGTAAAACAATATATCACTTGTAGAAAAAAAGAGTGCATACCCTAAGAAGATTAGCCGGAGCAAGGTCTGGATAGCAGGACACACTCACTACGATGGTAGACCTGTTAGACCTGAGTTTGCTGAAACCATTGTAAGGTTTCATATCTGATTAATTGAGTTAATCTTTTTGGTATTGAAAAGGACCATAACTTATATTGTGTTTGTCTCAGGAAAAAATAATTTTACTTGATAGTCAAATGGACTCCACATCCAGTGTTAATATAAAAGAAGATGTTGTTAGTCAAGTGTTGAGAGTAGACAAACCTGGACGAGTCAGAGGGGGTTGGGAAGAGGGATTGCTGCTACGAAGCTAGCATTCTTGTCAGCTAGAGACTCCAAACTTGCAGACTTGGAAAGCAAGATTAAAGACTTGAAGAATCTGGTCCGTGACTTAGCTAGAAATAAGGTGAATTTTCTTTAGTTTTTACTACTTATACAATGTAGAATTTGCTTAATTGATATAAAATCTATGATTCATTTTATTTTTTGACAGAAAAACAATGATGATTGCGTTTCTCCATCCGAGGCTAGTTATGGATACAAAGAAGGAACTAGAGTTCAAATACTGGATTGGTGTGAGTCAAAAGATGTTGTTGTCGCTGAAGGAGAATTCTGCTCTGCTGAAGGTACATACAAGATTGGTCGTATTCCGATTGGTCCTAACGCCGCGGCGGTTGTTGTAAGGTCGATATCAAAACTGAAGGCATCTGTTTGGAGGCCAACAATGGATGTGCGTAGTATTCAGGAAGCAATGGGATGCAAAATTCCATGGCCAATTGATAAACTGATACTAGATAGTTCATCGAACAACCATCCAGTTTCCTCGGATGTGTTAGGATCAAAGGTAATTCCATTAGCATGTATACTTAGGTTTGTATTTTTAAATTCAACATCATACACTAACCATATGAATTATCAATTTAGCATACTACTGTAGATGATCTTGAAAGGTGCAAAATCTACGATTGGATTAAGGGCATCGAGGTAATCGCTGAAGGTTTTATGGGTTCGACTGACCCATATGAGCTGGTGAACAATGTTCCTTTGGGTCCGAATTCTGTAGTTCTGAGAGTTGCTAAGGTGATTAATGGGAAAGCTTTTCTATGGAGGCCAACAAGTGACATGACAACAATGAGTGATGCTGTTAATGAAAAGATCGCATGGCCGCCCCATAATGTATCAGTAATGAAAGTTCCTGAAGATCAAGGCGAAGCTAGTGTCAGAAGGCCTTCATTGGTAAATTTACAAACTTATTCTCTTTTTTAAATAATGTTACAACATTTCATTTAGATGTATTTTCTGTGATGTATTTGTTGTGCTTATAGAGTCCAAGTGGCAGCACTAGTTCCACCCGATCAGGTGGTAAAAAGAAGTGCATCTTGTTGGACTTGAACAACTCAGGACGAAAAGTCGCAGAAGGCAGAGTAAGTTCTACTGATCCATTAAGTATTGTCCATCACGTCCCGCTAGGTCCCAATGAAAGTCGGGTCTGGGTTAAAGTGGCCTTGATTGAGGATGCAGCTCTAAGGAGACCAAACTCTTTTCTCACAGACATATCAGATGCTGTGGGCAGCACAGTGGCTTGGCCAAATGATAAGATTCTGTATGTTTAAAAACAAAGTGTATGTTTGATTGTACTCTTTTAGTTGTTAAGACATATTTATCGAGTATGCTTGTTCGGTTATTAAGACATATTTCGTTTGGTTGTTAAGACATATTTCTAATAAGATTATGTAGGCTTGGCATATATGATCATATTTTTTATGCTTTAGAAATCAATATCCCAATTGTATTAAAATAAGTGATGCATAAAAAATTATAAAAATAAGTGGTCCATAAAAATTTATAAAAATAAATTGTCCATAAAAATATATAGAGATTTTAGGGTTTATTTAGGGATTTAACCCTATTGTAACAAATTTAGAGATTCAACCCTATCATCATTTACGGATTATTTTTATGTTTTTAACAGTTTATAAATAATTATAAAAATAAGTGGTCCATAAAAATTTATACAATTTGAAACGAATTTAGATTTTAGGGTTTATTTAGGGCTTCAACCCTATTGTAATGAATTTAGGGGTTCAACCCTATTGTAATGAATTTAGGGATCCAACCCTATTGTAACAAATTTAGAGATTCAACCCTATCATCATTTACGGATTATTTTTATGTTTTTTAATAGTTTACAAATAAATATAAAAATAAGTGGTCCATAAAAATTTATACAATTTGAAACGAATTTAGCTTTTAGGGTTTATTTAGGGCTTCAACCCTATTGTAATGAATTTAGGGGTTCAAACCTATTGTAACGAATTTAGGGATTCAACCCTATTTTTAACGAATTTAAGAATTGAACCCTATTGTAATGAATTTAGTGATTCAACCCTATGATCATTTATTCTCCATATGGAGTGAACCGCAATACATTCTCGCACTATATAACACATAGGAATTCAACCCTATCATCATCTATTCTCCATATGGAGTAATCATTTGCAATTCAAACACACAAATAATATTTTTTTAAAATATTAACACTAAAATTTATTAAAATTTGCAATTAATTATAATTAAGTTAAAAAAATTAATTGTGTTTATAACATAATTTCCCACCATTTTCATGCATTTTCGTGATTTAAAAATGAATTAATATAGTATTCTTCATTCAACCAATAAGAAGAAATGGTGCAGATAGATGACGTGCCTTCATAGAAGCCGTAGGATCTGATTTTTTTTTATTTTTTTTCAATCTTCTTGTTTCCATCTCCATCGGAGATCTCTGTTCAATCTCCTTCTGCACGCGATAACTCAAATCTAGGTTTAGTTCCATTCCATCATACGCCTCTGTTTCAAAAATCGAAGGTTTCAATCGATTCCCTCAAAGTTATATTGTTCTGATATGGAAAAAGCATGGGTTTGGCTTCCAAGGTAGTAATCTTTTCGAAATTTTAATTCATGAGTAGTTCTTCTTCTGTAAATTTTTTTTGTTCTGATTCTGATAATTTTTATCCGATTAAATATATAGGGCTAGCCTCGAAGAAGGAGCAATAGGCTTTGTTACTGCATCAGCGAGGAGGTTAGGAGATCCGACAGAAATATTATGTCCCTGTACTCACTGCAGAAACCTTTCCCGTCAAGTTTTAGACAAAGTAACGGAGCATCTTGTGATTAGGGGTATGGATAAGAAGTATATGGGGAGTTCTTGTTGGAATTTTCATGGTGAAAGAAGGTCTGATATGACTGATAGTGTCCCTCAATATGAAACTGAGGCTTATGGTTTGCTAAGGACGGCTTATTTTGATAGTGAAGACATGGAACCGCCATCTGATCACATTGGAGGAGAGCCTGTACATTGTGAACCTGATGAAGACTCTGAGTTTAGGAAGAAGTTAAGAGATGCTGAAACTCCATTTTACTTGACATGTAGCAAGCACACCAAAGTTTCTGCGATCATGGCCCTTTACCGCATCAAAGTAAAGAGTGGAATGTCAGAGGCTTACTTTGATCAGCTACTGTCGACATTACATGACATGCTACCGGAAGGAAATGTACTACCAAAGTCGACAGATTCGATTAAGAAGTTCTTGAAGATTTTTGGGTTTGGCTACGATATGATTCATGCGTGCCAGAACGATTGTATTCTCTACAGGAAGCAATATGATAAATAGAAACCTGCCCAAGATGTAGTGCTTCTAGATGGGAAATTGATAAGCACAATAATGAAGAAAAGAAAGGAATTCCAGCGAAGGTCCTAAGGTATTTTCCAATCAAAGACAGATTCAAGAGAATGTTTAGATCAGCAAGGATATCTGAGGATTTGCGTTGGCATGCCAACAATGCCACTGAAGATGGTATAATGCGATATCCTGTTGACTCGTTATCTTGGGCTCAAGTGAATAATAAGTGGCCAGAGTTTGCTAGTGAAGCAAGAAACCTTCGACTCGGTCTGTCAACAGATGGGATGAACCCTTTCTCTATCCAGAACACAAAGTATAGTACATGGCCAGTGTTGTTAGTCAACTACAACTTGCCACCAACTCTGTGTATGAAAGCTGAGAACATCATGTTGACTATGTTGATCCCTGGACCAACGGCTCTGAGCAACAACATTGATGTTTATCTAGAACCACTAGTAGAAGACTTAAAAGAATTGTGGAGTAAGGGGATTCAGGTATACGACTCATTCCTGAAAGAGAAGTTTACACTAAAAGCTATGTTGTTCTGGACTATTAGCGACTATCCGGCTCTAGGGACTTTGGTAGGTTGTAAAGTTAAAGGGAAACAAGCATGCAATGTTTGTGGAAAGGATACACCAAATAGGTGGCTCAAGTTTAGTCGCAAGTATGTGTATTTGGGGAATAGGAAGTGACTAAGCCATGGACATCACTACAGACGGAGGAAAGGATGGTTTGATAATACAGTAGAGAACGGGACTGCAAACAGAATTCAAACCGGTGCAGAAATATTTGAAACACTAAAGCACTTCAGGAATGAATTTGGAAGACCTTTACCAAAGAAAAAAAAAAGAAAGAGAAATGTCTTGTCAGAAGATCAGGTGGCTGTAGACGAAGAGAATGACGAAACGAGTGATCAATGGAGGTGGAAGAAGCGATCAATATTCTTCGATTTACCGTACTGGAAGGTTTTACAAGCTATTGTTAGACTGAGATACGATTGTCACATTTTGTTTATCCTGATCATACTGTTTTCAATGTGTTAGGATTTGCCGGTGCGTCACAACATCGATGTGATGCACGTGGAAAAGAATTGTCTGATGCATTATTATCAACACTGATGCAGAGTGCTAAGTCAAAAGATGGCCTCAAAGCGAGACATGACTTAGAAGATATTGGAATCCGGAAAAACTTGCACACACAGGTACGAGGAAAGAGATTCTACTTGCCTCCAGCATCTTATTGGCTCAGTAAGGAAGAGAAAAATATATTTTGTCAAAGGTTGTCTGCGTTCAAAGGCCCTGACGGCTACTGCGGTAATATTGCAAACAGTGTTTCAATTAACCCTCCTTTGATTGGTAGTCTTAAGTCCCACGATCATCATGTACTAATCCAAAATCTGTTACATGCTGCATTACGAGGGTTACTTCCTAAAGGACCAAGAATTGCTGTAACTCGAGTATGTAACTACTTCAACAGATTGTGTCAGCGTGCTATTGACGCGGAGAAGCTGATAACTTTGGAAAATGAGTTTGTGGAGACAATGTGACAACTCGAGCGGTTCTTTTGCTCCATCGCTCTTCGATATCATGTTCCACCTTCCTATACACCTAGCAAGAGAGGCACGTTTGGGAGGTCATGTGCACTTTCGTTGGATGTATCCATTTGAGAGGTTTGTTTTCATTTTGTTCGATCGTAATTGTAAAATGTTTATTTCCTGAACTGGTTTTTCCAATCAACTGAGGTTTGTAACGAATATTTCTGTATTGTTTGAGTTGTAGATACATGAAAACACTCAAGGCATATGTAAAGAATTTTGCTAGGCCAGAAGCATGTATAGCTGAGGGGTACTTAGCTGGAGAATGCATAGCCTTTTGTTTAGAGTTCCTAAAGAATTTTGTACCAGTTGAAGAAGTACTTAATCGTAATGAAGATCTTCAGTCTGATGGAATGGTTCTTCAAGGTCGACCACTGCAAAAGGGAATGGAGTTTATTCTTTCAGAGAAAGAAAGAGACATAGCACATCGATATATTTTGATGAATATGACAACTATGGATCCCTATGTTGAGTAAGTTCTACTGTCCCTCTCAAATACAGATTCTTTTTTATCAGTCTGATAACTCTATACTTTGTAAAATCAGGATGCATTTACAAGAACTGCAAGATAATGATGTTTGATTCGCAACAAATGAAACTTTGTTATGGAAACATCACACCCAACAATTCGCTGAATGGGTGAAGAAAGGTTTGTACAACTTCACTATCTGTTTACTTTTCTGTTCACATAGCTCACAAAGTTTTACATCCTTGTTAGATACCTTCTAACTCAAACGATCATTCTACAAAGTTGAGGTGGTTGGCCTTTGGACCAAGATTTACTGCTCAAACCCATAAAGCTTTTGTCATTAACGGGATCCGATTTCACATAGAATCCGTTAAGCGAAAGACTCAGAATAGTGGAGTCACTTACGAAGCTTTCAGCATGTGTAGATCTTCTGCAAGAGATACAAGACATACAGCCGATATGGTCACATATTATGGAGTGCTGAAAGAGATCATTCTCCTCGACTACCACATGTTCAGCGTTCCTTTATTCAAGTGTAATTGGGCGAACAGAGGCTACGGTGTAAAGGAAGAAGATGGTTTCACCCTTGTCAATCTTCATGTCAACCAAACGCCATATTTACAAGATCCATACATTCTACCATCACAAGCAAAACAGGTATTTTAATCAAGAGAAGATGAAGAATCGCCTTGGTATATTGTTATGAGAGCACCACCGAGAGGATATGATGAACTCGAGACAGAGGAGGACGTTGTCGGAGCACCATTACCCGCACAGGAATTTGATGATGCAGCGCAATTGTCTGATGATGAAAGTTTTTGTATTAGGGATGATTGTGATGGTTGCGGATTGATTTTGTTTGCATGGAAAATTAGTTGACAATTGACTATATTTTTTGGTTTTTTGAATATTTTGATTTTCTTTGAAATTTAATTAGAATAAATTTTTATTTGACAATTTTAGATTCTGTATTATTTTAAAATCAAAATATTAAATAAATTTGTTATAAACAAAATGAAAAAATTACATATAAAAAATGCAATGAAATATTCAAATATTGCTATTGATAGAAGACGACAATAGTAATTACAAATTGCTATAGTAAAATTAAAAAATCGCTATATCTAAAAAGTTATAATATCATTTCGTGACGCTATAATAAAAGATTACAATTGCAGAACGCGAATCGCTA
Organism: Moricandia moricandioides; assembly: GCA_905132885.1. Taxonomy (NCBI): domain Eukaryota; kingdom Viridiplantae; phylum Streptophyta; class Magnoliopsida; order Brassicales; family Brassicaceae; genus Moricandia; species Moricandia moricandioides. The sequence goes on from CAJHQQ010000154.1 coordinate 36,934, forward strand.
TTACTAATTAAATATCAATAGCACATAGAAAAACCGCTATGCAATGTACGAGATCTATTATCGCGGGCGATATTGGAGCGCTTTCTACAATGCTATGGTAACGTGTGATAACGCTTTAGAGGTGCTATTAAAACCCTTATTTCCTGTAGTCTCTCATGGACCTAAACGATTTTATTCGACATACGTCCTCATGATCAAGGTCCACTAGGTATGGTTCACTCCCAAGGAAAGGTCTTGGCAAGTTCCTCCCATCTGTCGGCTACCTCGACCAGTCTCCTAGCAACTAATGAAAACTATCGATAAGTCTCAACCAAGAAGACGACCATACTTAGGGTCTATAGGCATATACCAATTTAAGTAATCTACATGAATGCACCAAACAAGACAATACTTTCAAACTCAATACCAGAAGTATTGAACACGCAACACTCATTCAGTCCAACGCACAAGCCCTAAATGACCCAAAGTCCATGACCAAGGCACTCACCTTAGCCAATCCGAGAGAAGTCACAAACAAATAAAGGCACCCCTTCGGCCTTTCCACAAATTCATACCAACCTCCTTGCTGGATTACCTCACCGGACTGTCCGACAAGTCGCTGGTAGGGGTCGACCACTCGGCCGTAACCGTTTTATGGTTAGCTCTCTCTTTCTCTCATGCAAAACTTTCTCTCTCTCTCTCTCTCTCTCTCTCTCTCTCTCTCTCTCTCTCTCTCTCTCTCTCTCTCTCTCTCTCTCTCTCTCTCTCTCTCTCTTTGGTGATTTGAACTTACGCCCAAAGGAGGAAATGGCTCTGGCATGTATATATGCAAAGGGGCTGTTGGGCGAAGGGCTACCAATGGCAAGTTCGTGTCCTTTCGCCCAACCCTTGTCTCCCTTGGCCTCAAACTTTGTAACCATTTGGCCCAAGCCTTGCAACCGTTTGACCCAAGCAAACCAACTCTTCAGCCCAAAACATAACGATCCTTCGACAAAGGCATTGTATACCTTCACTCGTACCTATTCACATCGTACCTCTACCCCATGACCGTCTTGGCTAAGCCCATTCCGATCCCAACCAAAACCACCCTAGACAAACCTCTCACCCCTAGACCACATGGAATGGACCCCACACTGGACCGCCCACCACTGTCACTACCTAGCATGACCTCCTCAGCTGATCGAGCTGGCTGAGCTGGTCGTTGAGCTGGTACGATTTGACTACGCTACACTAAGCTAATCTCAGCTGCCTAAAATTTTCCTAAGCTTACTACATTTAGCCTAAGCTATCCCGAGCTAAACGGGAACTTGGATTAGGTCAAGGAAACTATCCAACATCTCTTTCTACCTAAGTTTACTCCAATGGGGTATCCAGGTCGATGGATCGAACAGAACCTCGACTCTGCTTGTCAATAGGTCGTCCGCCTTGGCTTAGGCAGGACCGAGGGCTTTACAAGTCTCCCCACCTGATTTGGAGTGGGCCTTGAATACCCATCATGCTCCATTTGACTCTAAAACCTCTCATGATAATCTAAATTCATCATGTCCTCTATTTACTAGGTCATTTCCTTAGACCCATTGCATTCCCAAAGTATCAAAACTGTCTTGATTACTTTCATGCGGGTTTGCTTTTCCATACCGTCCTCGATTTTGATAGTTTGGGCTTCTAAGGTAATGCTTTTACTTAGATCAGAAGATATTTGGGTTATGATCAAATCATCTCGTTATGCACTTCTTTAGTTGGGACGTCAAGCATGTACACTAGAGACCCAACCTTAGAGATAATGATAAATTGTCCTATACACCTCGGATCCAACTTACCTAGCTTAGAGGTCCTCGCCCTGCCCTGAAAAGTTATTGTTTTAAAATACAACATATCGCCTACTTCAAACTTAAGGTCCTTGCAACGACGATCCGCATAACTCTTATGACTATCATGGGTCATGGGCCTTCTAACATGTCCCTCATATACTTAATAGGTTCCTTAGTATCCTCTATTATAGCCGTCCCTAAGAGATTTCCTTCTCCTACCGGATTCCCAATAAAGGGTCGTACGACATGGTCGGCCATATAGTACCTCATATGGAGACTGTAACACCCCCGGAAAGTCCTAGACATATGGTCGACCAACCGGCCAACAATCAAACAAGAACATGACCGATAAACCGACCAACACCCATGGTTTGAGATGAAATGAGCCAACTGGCCAGCTAACAATCAAACAAGAACATGACTTACCGTCCAACCCAACACCATGGTCCGGAAGCGCTACGTGCCGGGCTAGGTACAATCCGGTCAGTGTCAGAGAACTTACTCCGCGACCTAGACCAGTTCATCCACTAACTCGTCCCGTTAAATCATGGCTTAAGGCTTTACAACCCGTGCCAAGAGTTAGCGTTTCCGTTAGATCAAGGCCAAAGGCTTTTCAACCCAACTTTATGTTAGACCGAACTAGTCAAATATCAGAGTACTTATGATGCGCATATAAAACAAATACTTTATTGATTCAAAGAAATATTCATACATTGAATAATTCAAGACTGGCCCTGGCCTAATGCCAAATCGAGTCAACACAACGAAAATCAAAATACTTTTTACAAAAGGCATGAAATTTACACCAGCAGTCGTAACGTCCAGCACAAAGATATCCGATCATCCTTACTAAAGCGAACTGCAAAAAAGACAACGGAGTTGGATGAGTAACCTAATGTTACTCCGTGAGCTGGTGCCTCTACCCGTAACCTAGCAACTAACCCAGACAACCCAAAATAACAATCAGTCTAGCCGTAGCATGAACACAAAGCTAAGACTAAACAATCAATCCCTTGTTAACCATATATATGCCTGAGTTCAGTACTCATGTAGTGTTAGACACTTAGACTATAGAAGTATCCTTAACCGGTCGACCAACAATCAGACAAGAACATGATTGGCCAATCAAGGATACCGCATAGCTTTCAATATCCACCACCCTTCATAAGCAATCGCTCAAACAATATAACAGCCAACTTCGGGTCTATACTAACCAAAGAGACACCAAGCCTAATCCGGTACCTAACCCGGAATTTGAACTCAATGTTAGAAACCTGCAAGACAATCAATCAACAACTTAATACAAACGCAATAATAATACTTTAACTAACTCTGACTCGATCTAACTAGTAACACCGTATATCGGTGCTACACTTACCCTATGGTTCCATAAACCTTTACTAAACACGACCCTATAACACAACACTCTAACCCAGGAAATGGTGACTTTGTGTTCCTCTACATCAGCAATATCCAATCTACCTACCATAAAGGCCAGAAGAAGGAACTTTCAACCGACCGCGGCCCACAGTCAATCGGGTTACCGCGCAACAGCCCACAGTCCATCGGGTCACTGCCACGTTACACCGTCGTGTGACACTCAGCCCTAGGCCATGACCCCGTCTCTCTGATTCTTCCCGATCCAGCAAATAAGGGGTTTCCTTAAACCCGATGAATACGAGGGCAAGGAAACACTAATCAATCCCTAAACAAGCCTAGTATAGGCGGGTTACGCACATGCTGTCGGCAACACACACTCTACACAACCTTAATCTAGAACCTAACCTATGGCTAATGTTCCAGATCCTAACTAGACTCGACTCTACAATTCTAACCAATAGTACAAGTAGTCCGGCCTATATGGCATAAGACCCTGAGTACTAACATCTAATAAACTAAACAACAATATCATAACTAAATAAATCAACCAATTTGTCACGCCCTTACCAAGAGCTGGCTAACCTCAATCAACAAGATTAATTAAATAAGCAAGCATTTAACTAATCTAACATTCAATCCACCCAATCAAACCGTTACCTAGATAGTTCGGCCTCCTGCTACAAAACTATCTTTAACGATAACGGTAACCTGCACTCAACCATATCAACAAGGAAGAATATAAAACATGATGCACCCTAGTCCTAGTCAGGTTATTAAATCAGTCTTAATTCCATTTCATCTCAGCTTAGCCTGTACTAAACTGAATCTGGTTCAATAAATAACCCTAAGGACTCTATCGTGCAATAACGTGAGCATTCTACTCTATATGTGACTCGATCTATCATAAGTTCCAAGTGGAACTCAAGCATAACCAAAAACTATCCTAAATTCCAAGTGGAATTCAAACAAAACCAACTCACAATGTTCTATACCGATGAGCAACTGGTTGATGGGAGAGAACTTGGCCAAAACCCATTGGACGACTTGAGTGAACTGGAATGGACTGACCTTGACTTGGAAAGTAACTCAGTTTGATCATGAAGAAAATAACTTGGACTGATCTGGACTCAGACAGAACTTTCCTTAGCTTATGGACATTTCTTCGGACTTCCCGGTAGAACATCGGGTTAAGAATTTATACTGATCTGAACTCGTGGAACTAACCTTATCTTGGACAGAACCTCCAATTGGTCATCAAAGAATATTACTGGCTTGGACGGATTGATTTGGACAGTGCTTCCGCCTCATAATTGCAGAGAATCGCCGATTGGACAGAACTTGGCTTCACAGTGGAGTATCGGTCTTTAGAAATAACCATACTATTAACTCGACCACTTTATTTCTCTCTCTCTCTACCCACGTTTTTAACTTTATTTGGACAGGTCTGGATGAATGAAATGATCTGGGTTCCTGGGGGTATTTATAGGAAGCAGCAACCAATCAGATTCAGGTTGGTAGCAGCCCGTGTGTCGCTTCGCATGGCTCCGGACGCATGCACGGCGACACCTCGTACTCCACATGGATGGATGCATTACCAGGATGGCATGAAAGGTTACACCATATCCTCCATATGTATTATGCACGTCCTGTCTGCATGCAAGGCAAAACCACGACGCTCACATGTCGATCAGCATGCTTCGCTCGCATGCGCGGTGACACCTCGTGCTACGACATGTCAGGCTGCATGTACCACTCCCATGCACAGAGACACCTCGTGCTTGTGTAGACATAGATATTCGCAGGCAGTTGACACCACGTCCTGCACATGTCTGGAAGCATGGCCTGGTTGCATGCAAGGCGAAACCACAGCGCCCACATGTCGATCAACATGCCTCGGTTGCAGACACGACGACATCTCGTGCTTCTGCATGTCACTCCGCATGCTAGTGCTTCATGCACGGAGACACCTCTAGGTTCTGTTGAAACTCATCTTTTTAGATGGTTGACAGTACGTCCTGATCCCATGCACGGAGCCACCTCGTGCTTCTTGGTCCATTCGTCCAATTTTGGTCCTTCCGGGAAATTTTTGACCCGCGATCAATCCTGGATATTTTTCCGCTCCCGTTCTGATGCTCTAAGTATTTTTAATAAAATCCCTAACCGAATTCTGACTTGTTGTACAATATTTCCTGAGCATCCGGCTTCCCCGAGAAATTCCATAATACCATAATTAAGGTTTTTGCCTAATTTTGGGTTTTCCCGTCATGCTTCGATCCTGTCGTGCTTACTTCCCATCCTGCTTAATTCCCGTCATGCTTCTGAGTTATTATTTCTCCAAAATATTATTTTACTGATACGAGAATTTTCTGAAAACGTCGTGCTTCTAAAACGTCGAGCTTCTAAAATGTCGTTCGTCAAAAAAAATGTTATGCTTCCAAAACGTCCGTCTGGTCAATATAAGACATTGTCTAACATGGTAGAGCAGATTATTTTGACTCATGGTTCACTCACGATCCATTATTCGACCATCTCGTATTTCAAAATTTTAATATCGATCCTTATCACCCGCGATTCGACCACCAGGTTGATGCTCGACCACTCTTCCATTTTCTCCGAACCATGTTAAGTTTTATATGACCAAAACTCAAAATTCCTCATCAAACGTTGATTCCCAAAAGCATGGGTCCAAATTCCAACTTTGTCGATCTCAACCATTTTACCCTTTCAGGTGGGTTACTACAGCGCCATCCTATGCTAGCCTTAAACCTGTTGCTGTATGCCAATTCTATCAATAGAACATAATTCCCCCAGGAATCTCCCCAATCTAAGATAAAATCTCTTCGCATATCCCCTCCAAGGTTTGTATAGTTCGTTCCGACTGACCATCGGTTTAGGGGTGGTTAGCCGTTCTCATGTTCACCCTTGTTCCTAAGGCTTTCTGGAAAGGGTGTCGAAACGAAGAAGTGAATCGACCATCCTTATCTGAAACTATACTCACCAGGATTCCATGCAACTGGACGATCTCGTCAATGTACTTCTAGAGGATTCGGTCAGCCCCATCGGTGTTTTGAATGGCTAGGAAGTGTGCCAATTTAGTCAATCTATCTACTAACACCCAAATCACATCATTCTTAGACTTCAAGGTTGGAAGGTCAGTCACAAAGTCTATTGTGATGTGGTCCCATTTCTATTCTGGAATTGGTAGACTCTACAAACAACCCATTGGGAACTTGATGTTCTACCTATACCAGTTGACAAGTTGGGCACTAGATGCCGAGTATATCACATCTCGCTTCACACTTGGCTAATGATAGTATCTTTTCCGATCCCTATACATTTTTGTCTGGCCGGGATGAATAGAAAATTTTGACTGGTGTACCTCTTTCAGGATTTCATCCCTAAGTTCACATTTATTTGGTACAGCGACCAGACATTCACTACAATCGTCCCATTTCTAGTGAGTTGGTACTCGGTCTTGTCATTCTGTACCATCATCACCTCTGTGGGCCTGCCCTACTCGGATCAGTACGTCCGCTTGAACTACCGCCTCTATTTGCAATGCTTCTTGGTCGATGGTTAATGCATGGAGATCCAAAGCCCCAAACATCCAGGAAAGAGTCTTTTCTTTCCGTGTTATGGCTAGGTATGTGCTTCTATGGCTTAGTGCGTCAGAGACCAGATTGGAGTTACCTAGATTCAGATTGGGATAAGTAAAGATATACTTCATACTCTTATGGTATGCGTATATCTGCACCTTAGCACAAGAAGTAAGACCTCCAGCTCTTAACTGCAAATATCACAGCCCCCATCTCCAATTCATGGGTTGGGTAGTTACATACATGCTTCTCCGATTTCCTAGAAGCATAAGAAACTACCCGGTTATTCTGCATCAGATCACACCCTAACCCCAATATAGATGCGTCTGTGTACACCACATATGGATGGTGCGTTTCTGGTAAGGCTAACAGGGTGCCCTTGTTATTGCTTCCTAAAGGTTTGTGAAACTTCTTCCGACCAAACAAACTTAATGTCCTTACCCGTAAGTTTGGTCAATGGTTAGGCTAAGATTTCGGATCCTTTCACAAACTTCCTATAGTATCCAGCTAACCCTAGGAAACTAAGTATCTGTGAGGTGTTTCCTCAGCCATTCCCTAAAGGAACAGATCTTATTAGGATCCACTAGGAATTCCTTATCCGACACTATATGTCCCAAAAATCCTACATTATTCTGTCAAAAGCTGCACTTGCTCAACTTAGCAAATGACGGGTGTTGCCTAAATCGTTCCAGTACATGCCACAGATGATCCCCATGTGTTTTCCGATCTTTTCAATGGACGAGTATGTCATCAGTGAAGATGAACGTGAAATCATCCAAACAATCACCGATCAAACTGTTCATCATCTTCATGAAAGCAGATGGTGCATTGATTAACCCGAATGACATTACTACAAACTCGTATTGACCATACCTGGTCCGGAAAGCAGTTTTTCGAATGTCAGCCATGTCTATTTGAATATGATGGTACCCAGACGATATGTTTATTTTGGAAAGCAAGTGGCACCCTTCAGTTATCCAATAATTTGTCTATATGAGGTAACAAATACTTGTTCTTCACATGAGCCAACTCCACTCATGCCCCCAAATCTGAAAAGCCAATATTTCAAGGACCTGGCATTAAACAGAAAGAAAAATAAATTAATTATAATTCGTTTAATAATGAAAAGACATAAAACCCATAAGACTTGGTAATATTTACAACCTGAAACTGGATTTTATCCGCTTACTCTGACCCGACCCGCATCCAATTGCAAACCAAATAAACTGAAAGTATCAAACCGTCTAACCACACTAACCACTCCCCAATATCAAATCTATCGATTTTAGCAAACCCCTCAAACACTAGTTTCCGAATTCCTAATTTTCAAATTGAATTCAACTCACTCTCAAATATTGACGACGACAACAAGGAGCACTCCGACGAAACTCATTAAAGATGTTGGAAATTAGAGGGGGTAAGAAGAGGAAGAAGAATTCAACATAGAAAGAGGAGAAGAAGGTAAAGTCGTTTGTGTAGAAGGCAAAGGATAAGTCTGTTAGAATGAAGTTTGTAAGGACGACCTCTCCACCTTCATCGACGGCTCTGGAGAAAAAAACTGCGACGACAAAGCAAACTGAAACGATGCCTTTGGAGCCGATAAATGTTCTTGTGGATGCTGTGGCAGCGGTTGAAGCAACAGACGGCTCTGAATTGAGCAAATCTGATCATTCTCAGGCTCGTCCCGCTCTTTCAGTGAGTCAGAGTGGAGAATCCCAGAACGATGAAACGAACGACAATGAAGAGAAATCAGCTGCCTCTAATGAAGACACGAAGGGGAGGATACTGCCTCTGATGAATCAAATGTAGATGAGCCTGATGGCTCTAATGAAGAGAATTAAAACAGTGAAGAAGAAGAAGAAGTGGGAGAGGAAGTAGAAAACAATGTAGAGGAATCTGGTGATCAGTCTGGTAATCTCGATGACTCTCTGGTGATGGTGATGGTGATGTGGGAGAAGTAAGAGAAAATAATGTGAACGAAGAGGACCCAAAGACAGTGGAGTCAGAGAATGAAGAGGTAACAAATTAACAAATATAATTTGATGCATTATTTTTTATTGGTAGAACTATGGAATAGTCAGTAAATGTTTGTGTAATACTAGGAAAATACTGGACAACTAGATAATACAAGAAAAACTGGAAAAAAAATATTTGGAGCTTTGAAGTACTAGTGCTATAACTTGATTAGAACATAATGTTAGTTGCAGGAATCTGAGTAACCGAGAAAACCGAGGCAATCAAACCAACGAGAATGTTCTTTGAGCCATCTGAGTACAGGAAAAAGATAAAGCGAGGGACAAGGTGTTTAATTGTGGACGCAATTAAGATGCTAACCAACCTGAAACCGAAGCTGTCAAACGCGGAGTGGAGCTGGTTTGAGGATCATCCTCAATTCAGAATAATTTTCCTATTGAAAAGAGAGAAGAACCACAGGGTTCAGGGAATGTGGATGTTGTTGCTGCGGACTGCCTATAGCAGTAAGGAGAGAGAAGTGTGGTTCATTGTCAATGGCATTCCCATCCGGTTTGGGCTGAGGGAACATGCTTTGATATCAGGTCTAAACTGTCACAACTATCTTCTCGGCTACAAGGAGTGTGGTGGGACAAAGTTTGTGGATCGGCATTTTAAGGAAGGAGAATTTAGAAGGTTGGAGGATGTGAAAGCGAAGCTAGTGAACATTGGACCCCATAGAGACATACTAAATATGGTGGTTCGATTCTTCTAAACAATTGTTATTTTCGCGCAAACAAAGGTTAGAAACGGGGCAAATGATGTCTTGGAATTTTTCCAGAGAGTCGTGGATGATCTTGACTTCTGCAGGATATTTCCATGGGGGAGATACTCCTATGATCACATATTGAAGGAGATCTCTCACACAATGGATCATTTTGGAGTGTTTGTGAAAGAGAATACATTGTGGCCTCTTCCAGGTTTATGTGTTCGACTAGAGGTATGTAAAATCCCGTAAATGACATGATCACTATTGTTGACCACTGATGGTATTGCATAATGTGGTGTTTTGCAGCTTCTTGCATTCGAGGCAATTCGAAAGCAGTTCAAAGAACCTGTTGAAGGAGCTGATGTCTACTGTCTGAGGATGTGCAATTCATCATTCAAACGAAATGGAATGAGAGGAGTGTCACTTTCTGTGATAAATAAGGAAATGGGTGACGAACCCGTAAGTTTTCATTTGTTTTTGAGTTAATTGGTATTAAGATACATGTAACAGAGAACTAAGGTAGAAATAAGATAGAAGAAAAGTATAACTAGTTTAGAACTAAGCTAGTTAGGTAAAACTAAGGTAGTTATGTGAAACCAAAGTAGAACTAAGGTAGTTATGTAAAAATAAGGTAGAACTAAGTTTAAACATTTATTTTGATTATGACAGGATATTGACAGCATCATCCCCACCAAACTCCACAAGAAGAAACTCTCTTGGATGACATTATGGAAGATGAAGACGATGTTGATCAGCCTGATATAGCTGTGGACAGTTGGGATAAGCGTCTGGATGAAGAATTGTCAATCTTTTTTAAATATATGTACGATGAAGATGTTGCCGCGTGAGAAAAACATTCAGAAGAGATAGAAGATGCCGCAGCGGATGGAGTACAGATAGTTGTGTACTGGACTCAGCCAGTAGATGTTATGAAGATGCTGAAAACAATGGTGAAGCTGATCAAGAAAGTTGACAAGAAGGTTGACCAACTGGATGGGAGATTGGCCCCGTTAAAGGCATTTGTAAAGGACGTAGAGAAACAGAAACAAAGAAAGAAGTGAAGAACTTGTTTCTTTTGTGCATCTAGGTGTTGTTTTCTGAAGTAGACAGATTAAATAACATTGATGGTTTTTATTGTTTTCGGCAATGGACAAAACGCTATGTGTTCAGTGGTTTTTGGTGTTTTCCTTGTGGAATTATAACTTGGTTATAACTAATATTAAACATATATTTCGGTTAAGATAAAATGTCTTCAAAACTAGGTATGTGATGTTTGACACTCGGTGTTTTATGTTCTAACAGGGTATAAATATCCTAAACAAATAACTGTCAAATTAATCTTAGTCCTAACACAAAAAATAATACTCTTGCCCATAGAGATCAAGTGTAGTATTTAGGGATCAAATCCACAGAGAACAATGGCACACGATAGATTTCTTATTTTTAAAGACTAAGCTAGGTAATTACATATATTGGTAATAAGTAATCAGGTCAAGGAAATATTCCTTATTAGAAGGCATAGATGCAATATGGAAATATGCTAATAATGTAAATATGGAAATATGTTGATAATTTTAGATGCAAATGTAAATATGCTAGATCTAGGGTTTGACTCTTAATGAATTATAGGGAATATGAAGCACAGATATGCAAATATTCTAGAAATCAAATATTAACTATTATGACCCTTTTAATTCCAACTGTCGTACGCAAGCAAAAGGAAAGACCATCGATCGACGGCTAAGGCCTGGTGTCGATCGACGGCTGAGGCCTGGTGTCGATCGACGGTTAAATCAGAAGGAAGTGTGAACGAGATTTGATATGTTCACCAAGAAAATTAGACCAGCTCTCGCATGCGCCTAACAACCTAGTTAAATGGAGTCTATTATGGCACATAACCTACTCTTGTAGTCGTCCATGTCCTACTTTCGAGATCCTACTTAGCTACTCTAGAATGCAAGCATTAAGCACAACTCAATTGATGGTTATTAACTTAACCTAGCAATCCTACTTTTGGGCTAATCCATGATTGATATCATTCAACCCTAAATCTAGTTGATAACTACTCAGACATAATTAAAGTAAGAATAATAATCTCAATATAGTGTATAGAAAAAATACTAGGGTTCCAATACAAATTTCCCTAAAGAGTTATGAATATTCTCCCCTAATAAATCCTAAAACTATGGTGGGCTGGTGCACACACACACTTTGCCTCAAACCTAGGCACCTAGCACCCCCTATTTTCTTTTTGTGAAATGCATAAAGTATAAATATAAGACCCTAAAGTCTAGGTCAAAACTCGTCCAGGGGTAATCTATAATCTTGTGTCTTGTCTCTAACTTGGGCTTGAAAATCGGTTGTCTGCGAATTGGACATCGATTGATGGCAGATGTGCAACATCGATCGAACTTGGTCATATTACATCGGTCGAAGCCAACGTTGTCTTGTCGATCGATGGTAGTCTTGTACTTTGACTCTCACAACGATCAGCTACGGATTATTCTCCTCTAAATGCTCCAAAACCTCCAAGTATCTCCATATATCTCCAAAACGTACCTGGACCTGTAAACACCTTAAAACATAGCCTAGACACACATAACAGACCATAAATAGAGCCTATAACATGGTCTAAAACTGGTAATAAATAGGATATATCAACCCCCCAGACTTAACCTTTTGTTTATCCTCAAGTAAACAAGCCTGTGAAAGAGGTTTTGAAAAGCGAAGACACACATAATGTCTAAGTATAACTGTCACCTTACTTTATTGCAACCACATCCTATCAAGTCAACCACAGAGAAACTTTATATACCCTATCCTAGTTTTACCAATGTTCTTATTAGTTCTACTTTTCATGATTTCAATGTTTTTAGTTTTACCTATCATTTTAATTTGTTAAGTTAGTTTTACTTTTGTTAATGTGAATCAATGAGTTGTAGAATATTCTTGTATTTTGAGTATGAATTTTTTAAATATATGTTACTTTCACTAATTTGTTTTCAGTCGGAGTATATATCAAAATTTGAATACTAATTTACTTTAAAAATATACAATCTATGAAACAGACATAAATAAAATCAAAACATACTAGTAAGCCGTAGTATTCCATAGTTTTACATAAGACAACATCTATTGGATGTAGCTTCATTAACTGGGATAACGATGTCTTCCAAACAACAGCCAACTGAAACCAAAATTTTGCCTTGGTCGCCTTATGTTTTGTGTCCTTTTATGCTGTTCTCCAACAGATTGATTCCTCTTATCATTTTTCCTTCCCTTACTCATTAAGCGATCTGGCGGAATGATCTGAATTTCTTTTTGATATGATCCTGGGTGAGAGGATCACGTCCCTGAATGCTCTCCGACGATTGTGTTGATGTAATAAGCAATGGATTGAGATGATACTTCTAAGAGTTGCGGAATTGGCTCTCAGACTATCAGTTTTTTGCTCGCAATGTAAGGAAGAATTCTTCTGAAATACACTAGACAAGCTTTGATCAAACAGGATTCAGAGAATACTTGGGTTTTTAGAAAAGAGTTTGATGATTTATTCCGAGATTTCGACCAGAATATAAAGAGAAGAAGACTGTACATGCACAACTTCTTGGAAAGACACAAAAACCTTATAGTCTGAGAGCCAAGAATGTCTTTTGGAAATCACATGGATCAAATACAATCAGTTGATTCATTCCATGATCTTCTTGTGGTTCCTTGGGTGTCTCTTCTATTATATTCTCTATGAAAGGAACAATGACGTCCTGAACTGGTTGCTCTTCTTTCTGAATGATATGTGATGGACTTTTGGTTTGTCCTTCTTGACTAGATGTAGTTGATTCTGTTTCTGCCACTTTGAGTTCTGAGACAGTAATAACTGGTTCTTGGTGCTGTGTTGCAACGGATGGACGTGTGACCTTGGTCCTTTTGAGTTGTTTCTCCACATCCATCATTACTTGTAACAATTCCTCCTTATCCTTCTCACTGAACAAGGAATGTTTAATTGTTTTCTCTTTGTTGTAACTGATTGTTGCCTTGCTAGATGAATCAAAAGTACTAGATGGACGTGATCTATTGCTGTCAGGTTGTTTCTGAACCGAGTTTGAAGAGTAGAGTGTTGTCTCAGATGGCTGGTTTTGATGTGTGCTCCACTTGTCTCGCTCAAACCTTCTTTGTTGTGGAGTTTCTTTGTTAAAAACAGTATGCTTCTGGTTTCTGTCCAGCTGATCATACCCTTTGTGCTTGTACTCATCTCTGGATGATCTTTGGCAGTCTCTGCTTCTCCTCTACTGATGTATGTCCAGTCTAAATTTTCTCAGTTGATCTTTAAAGACTTGATCCATACTGGCTGTGAATGCTTCAAGCAACAGTTTATCATTCTTGCTGAGTTCTTATTTGTGCTCCTTCGCCATTCCCTGAAACTCACAAGAAAACTGAACCAGTAACAAGTTCTAAAAGAAACAAACACTCAGATATGCAAAGCACAGTTTCATGGCAGGTTTATGATTTCATTTACAGTAAACAGAAAAAGAAACAAACCCAGATCAGATTTCTCAGCAATTTCGTGAATCAAGTCAGATTATTTAGCTTTCTCAGCACTTGTTCTAGGTAGATCTGACCCTAATGAACACGTTTCTAACAAGATTTAAACTTTAGAACAAGTTCGATCATAGAATACGAAAAGTATAAAAGTTGCAGAACTAAAAAAAACACAACCTGATGATGGAGATCTGCTCTGATACCACTTGATATGATCCTGGGTGAGAGTATCATGTCCTTGAATGCTCTCCAACGATTGTGTTGATGTAATAAGCAATGGATTGAGATGATACTTCTAAGAGTTGTGGAATTGGCTCTCAGACTATCAGGTTTTTGCTTGCAATATAAGGAAGAATCCGAAATACACTAGACAAGCTTTGATCAAACATGATTCAGAGAATACTTGCGTTTTTAGGAAAGATTTTGATTATTTATTCAGATATTTCGACCAGAATATAAAGAGAAGAAGACTGTACATGCACAGCTTCTTGGAAACACACAAAACACTTAAAAGAGAGACTAAGTTTAAACTTGATAATAAGAAAAGACTTCTGGTTTATTCTTGCACGAAACTAGGATAGAAAAATGGGCTTAGATTCATCAAGAGGCTTTTGTATAAGTGTTGTGTCCAAGCTTCATTAAAAACCTTGTTTGGAAAACCCAATGGGATAAACCCAAACCAAGGAAAAGAGTGCAAGTCACAACACCTCTCTTGATGAATGTCTTAGATGGCTTGAATCACAACCAGAGTGGTTGGATAAGCACACTCTAGACTGCCCTGAATGGTGTGTAAAAGTTGATGAAGAGCTTGCTGGAATCTTGCTTGTTTGGACCTAGACATTGGACCAGCGGGTACATTTAGACCTTGTCCTTTGTATCCTCAGGTTCAAGCTGTTCTTTAGCTCCATCTTGGACTTCTTTAAGCTTTGGTTCAAGCGGTTCCATTTCTTCAGCTTCATTGCTTGCCAAGATCACATCACTTTGATGTGATCTTGTACATTCCAGTCAGACCTGTCCCACACAGAATAAATGGTCTTGTAATAAGTCAATGCCAAAGTTCCGTCCAGTAATATTTTGAGCAAAACTCATGATACTCTAACTTGACCTCACGTCGACGACCACGAGCAGAATCAACCTCAAAAAAATGTAAGTAAGCAGCAAGTTCGTGCAGACAAGTATACTTTTCATAATAATACACCTTGCAGGTACAACTCTTCGCTATAAGGTTCACCAAATAATTCTTCCCATCGTCAGTGTTGGTTATCTCGTACTCAAGGTCATGACTATTTAGCTCACGCAATGGTGTTTTCTCAGATTTTCCTCATAGCTTGTGCAAGTGGATCTCGACAAGAGGAACCATTTTGGTATCAATCGATCCAGACACGGCGTCCTTCTAATGTTCATTAAACCAGTCGGAAAATGTTTTGATGATTGTATCCAACAATTGTATTAAGACATACCTCCTTGCATCCTTAAACACACTGTTCATTGACGCCACATTGTTGCTAGTGTCCAAGTTGTATCTGTCATGTGGAACCCTGACCGAATTTACACTATTTATTAGGGTTTTCTATCTTTGTTAAACCCTAAGCTTATGATTCTCAAACTAAGCAGCCACAAAAGTTACACCAGAGTTTTATAGTTGGAACACATTGCTACATCTACTGGAGAGAAAGATCATATCATCATTACAAAGAAGATCTTGAACTCCTTATATTTTTACTCATTCTATTATATGCAATTTATTCATAATTTAATGATATTTTTTATTGCTATGTCTGAGTAGTACTCTATTAGATTTAGGATTACTCAATGGTAGTAATGTATTGGTGATTTTATAGAATTGTTAGGGTAATCTTCTTGGTTCTTTGTTTAAGTTGCACTTGATGCTAAGTTGAATTTGATCACTTCAATTTTAGAAATTACGATTCTATAGCGCAAGCGAGAGCATGGTTATAACCTGGAATCTATCTTTAACAATCTAAGTAACTAGTAACAAACGAGAGTTGAATTAGAAGTTTAGAGAATCTATTAAACCACGAAATTAAATTGTTTAGAATGAGCATCGATCGACGTCATCGTATTGCTATTGATCGACGCTCAGCTGAGATACGCGAGAGTGATCTCCTAAAATCTAAGTTTTAAATTCAAAAAGATACTTAATAAAACCCTAGCAATCTATTAATCTGCATGATTAAAACCTACCTGAGAATTTCCCCTAAGTCTAGTGCTCTAAATTAATCTTCACAACCAAATTAATCTTAAAGATCGCTTTTATTGTTATTGTTATAATTCGTCTAGCCTTAATTCGAAGATAATAAATCTATTGTGCAATCTTAGAGTCTCTGTGGATTTGATCCATAAGTACTACACTGAACCTCTTATTTGAGAGAGTAAAGTGGGAATATAGGGTTAATTTGAAAGTAAAATAAAACCCCACAACAAATTTGGCGCCGTTGCCGGGGAATCATATTGCCATTAGATTTCTTTTAGAATTTTGTCTAGATTTTTACTTTATTGTTTGCTAAATTTTTCTTTCCCTAAACCTTATGACACATGTACTTAACGGAGGGGATATGGATTCTGGACAACAACCATTGATCGACAGAGACCATCTAGAATCGATCGACGGAGACCATCTAGAATCGATCGACGTTAGACCACTACTGTCAGACGATACTCTTCCGTTACCATCGATCGATACCGATCAGCCAGAAGCAAGAAAGTACGCCCTTGCTGAATCTGATAATGAGAAAGTAGTCTTAATAGAACCAATGAATAATAAAAGTAATGAAGCAAGCCAACTAATTTATTATGAGGAAGCTGTATCAAATCACTAAATCTCCAAAGAATGAGATAAATCTTGAATTGCCAATGCTCGAATAGCTAAATCCCAGCATAACTTATTCCAATAGGTATGCGATTCGATTGTCCGATAACCATGCTGGAAGCTCTGCACTTGATATCGATTTCCTAATTATGGAGCGAAAGAATAAGTTCAGTGGTTCTCCTACTGAACACCCAAATAATCACATCGAGATGCTAGAAGACATGGTGAACGACGATTTCCATCGCTGCAAACGTTTTCCTTTTTCCCTGGAGGGTGACGCCAGGAGGTGGCTGAACCACCTACCACCAGGATCCCTGACTTGTTGGGACGACATTCGAAGTGCTTTCATAAATATCCACTTTTGTTCTAGGTAGTCGCTAATCTTTTAGAAACTCCTGGAATAGCTTTAAGATCTACCAACTTTCGTGTCCGCTCCATGGATTCTCAGAGCCCCAACTAATCAATACTTTCTATAGAGGACTCAACCTAGATTATCAAACCATCCTTGATACAGCCAGTGACGGGAACTTTGGCACCCGAAGCCCTACAAGCGCTAAAAGGCTAATAGAAAACATAGCTTTTGGTCGAGCTTTCGAAAAAAGAGACACTGAAAGGAGGGAATCACCATTATTCACAGAAGAGGAGCACTCGATCCGAGTTAAAGAAACTCTGGCATTAGTTGCAGCCCTTCTGGACGGAAATGACTTATCTCGATATTATGGTGAGAGCAACGCTATCCCTTCCAACTTCGAAAAACGAGTTTAATTCTCTGATGTGATGAACCAGCACGATCAACGATTTAGGAAAGACATGGGCGATTCCACAAGCAACTGCAACACCACTGTGAACAGATACAAAAAAAGTTCAAAGTCAAAAATGAACCAAGTCTTCACGAGAAACAGTAAAATAGTCGCCGACCTCAATAAAAAGTTAGATCTTATATACTCAGAAATGACAGAAAAATTTGAAACTCTGAGCGAACACATTAGAAGAATCGACAACCAAGTGGCGTGCAACGCTATGTCCATGAGGAGAGAGGATGAATTTTTGCCTGGTAAAACAGACGCTAACCCCAGGAAACAATCTAATGTCGTAGCTTTAGGAAGCGGTCGACAGCTCACCCCTGGAATTAAAGAGAGTATCACCATCGATGAATTCGAGAAAATCGCAATGAACGAAAAAGAAAATGAAAAATTGTATCCCATCCCACTCAAAATGTACGAGAAAAACCTCGATATCCTCCCTGAATCCGATTTACTAGAAAAAAATAACGATCTTGAGGAGTTAATTGTTGAACCTAAGGGAAAAGGCACAAACATAGTAGACATCGATCGACAACCTTCATCGGACATCGATCAATGCACTAAGCCTATAATCGCTCAACGCTCGGATCATAGAATAGACCGACGCCCTGACCCAGAACCAACCGAACCGGTTAGGACAGAAATCTACCATGCCAACGCTCCCTTTCCTCTGAAAAACGCTAAGCAGAAAAAGAAGCAGCTAGACAAAGCAATATGCAAGAAAGCATTTGACAAAATAAACATTGAGATGCCACTAAGTGATGCCATTCACATCTCGCCCACCATCAAGCAGTACATGAAAGATGTAGCTTCGCAAGGATTCCATGAATCAGAACACTACGTGATGATGGTATCCAAAGAGGTGAGTGAAATCATTAGAGGAAAAACTCCAGTTAAACTTCCTAATCCCGGTAGTTTCATTTTAAATTGCATTATTAGCAATGAGAGATTTCAAAAATCCCTCTGCGATTTAGGTCTAGTGTAAACATGATGCCTTACTCCATCGCAGTCGCTCTTGGGCTAACACAATTTCAACCTACCAGGATCACTCTCATTTTAGCTGACAGATCCACTAGATACACAAAGGGTATACTTGAGGACGTTCCCCTACGCGTTAATAACTGCGATATACCTGTAGATTTCATAGTGCTTAAATAGGAGTAAGAACCTCGAAATCCGATTATCTTAGGAAGACCTTTTTTAGCAACCGCCGGAGCGATCATTGATGTCAGAGGAGGACGTATATGCTTCAACATCGGGAAGATACCGATGGTTTTTTGACATGGAATAGATAATAAAACAGCCTTTGATCGACGGTCAAACTTACCATCTCGATCATCTTTCTGATCTAGTAGAAGAATCATTCATAGATATGTGCTAGAACAAACCTTTATAGAGAGCAAGCAAATCCTCTGAAGGCGACATCCTTACGTTAGAAGATCACACTAGAGAGTACACAAGGTTGATGGACGCCACAGAAGGAATTTTCAACATCGACTTCGAAGATCTCGATCTGTTGACACCCGTCGATGGAACAAAGCTAAAGCACCTTAAAATCGAGCTTAAACCACTTACAACTGGCCTTAAATATACTTTTCTTTATGAAAAATCCCATCCTGTCATAATAAATGGCGATTTGAGTAGCGGAGAGAAAGCACTATTGCTTAATAAACTGTGAAAGCACCGCAAAGCTCTCAGATATTCGCTAGATGACATACCGAGAATTTCGCTTGATTTATGTATGCATAGGATACACCTTGATGATGAATCAAATCATCCATCGAGCATTAGAGGAGATTGAACCTTAACTTGAAGGAAGTAGTTAAAAAGAAAATCATGAAACTCTTAGAGGCAGGTGTCATTTACCCGATCTCAGACAGCAACTGTGTCAGTCCAGATCATGTTGTCCCGAAGAAAAGAGGAATTAGTAGTAAAGAATGATAAAGATGAATTGATCCTTACTAGAACTGTCACCGGACACATAATGTGTATCGATTATAGGAAACTAAATGCTGCCACACGAAAAGATCATTTTTCCTTACCCTTTATCGATCAGATTTCAGAAAGGCTCGCGAGCCACGAATACCATTGATTTCTTGATGGATATTCCGGATTCTTCCAGATCCCCATACTTCCAGACGACCAAGAAAATACCACCTTTACATGTCCCTATGGAATGTTCGCATATTGCAGGATGCCATTCGGACTCTACAATGCCCATGCGACCTTCCAAAGATGCATGATGTCGATACGATATGATCGAAGACTTCATGGAGGTTTTCATGGACAACTTCTCGGTATATAGTCCGAATTTCAATACTTGTCTCGATAACCTATGTAAGGTATTAGCTCAATGCAAAGAAAAAAAATCTGGTTTTGAACTGGGAAAAATGCTATTTTATGGTTAACAGCGAAATTGACTCGGGACACAAGGTCTCAGCAGCCGGAATTGATTTGGACAGGGCTAAGATTGACGTAATGACTGGACTTCCGCCACCCACTAATGTCAAAGACGTTAGAAGTTTTCTAGGACATGCTGGATTCTATAGACAATTCATAAATGATTTAAACAAAATTGCTAGACCCCTTACTGCACTTCTGTGCAAAGAGGTGAAAGTCGATTTTACACTTGAATGTCTCGAAGCTTTTAAAGAAATCAAATCAACACTCGTGTCCGCCCCTATTGTCCAAGCACCGGATTGGAATTTACCTTTTGAGATTATGTGCGACGCCAGCGACTTCGCTGTAGGCTTTGTGCTTGGGCAGAAAAAGGACAAAAAGTTGCACGCTTTATACTACGCTAGTAGGACCCTCGATGACGCGCACTGCAACTATGTGACGATGGAAAAAGAGTTACTAGCTGTAGTATTCGCCTTCAAAAATTTCGTTCCTATCTAGGTGGTTGAAAAGTAGTTGTTCACACCGACTAAAATATTTAATGAACAAAAAATACGCTAAGCCAAGACTTTTACGGTGGATTATACTTCTCCAAGAATTTTATATAGTAGTAAAAGACAGGAAAGGAGTAGAATACGGAGTCGCGGATCACTTGTCATGAATAAGAGTAGATGAAAACATCCCTATAGACGATTTCTTACCCACAGAAAATGTCTACTTAGCATAATCGACTTTCGTCGGCAAAGTTAGTTCATCCCATGAAATAGAATCGATCGACAATATGCTAAGCTCATCGAACGACAACATCTGTAGAACATCAATCGATTTTACCCATACACCGTCGCCCGACAATACCTTCGAGAAAGACAATGAAAGAATCATCCCAATCGATATCAACGTTAGTTGTAATCTTTCGGTCCCAAATAACGATTCTCCCAGAGGCAGAAGTTTAAGTCGGGGGTGTGTGCACTGAACACCACCGATAGACCTTGGTACGCAGATATAGTAAACTATCTTGCGGCCGAAGTAGAACCTGAACTCTTCAAAGGATATCATAAAAACAAATTGTTGAGAGAAATCCGGAGATACCACTGGGATGAACCTTATCTTTACAAACACTGCGCTGACAGCATTTATAGACAATGTATCGCCGAAGGCAAAGCTCCAGAAGTTCTATATCATTGTAACGGATCCGATTACGCCGGACATTTCGCCAGTTTTAAGACAGTGTCAAAAATCCTACAAGCAGGCTTTTGGGGGCCACTATGTTTCGAGATGCTCAAGCCTACGTAGCAAAATGCGACCCCTGCCAAATAAGAGGAAAAATCAGCAAGAGAAACAAGATGGAACGAAATTTCATACTTGAAGTTCAAGTGTTCGATTGCTGGGGCATCGATTTCATGGGCCCTTTTCCTTCTTCGCACGGAAACAAATACATACTGGTTGCTGTAGACTATGTAACTAAATGGTGGAAGCGATAGCAACTCCGAAAAACAATGCTGCCATAGTCGTTAAACTCTTTAAAAGTATTATCTTTCCAAGATTTGGAGTCCCGCGAATCGTAATAAGTGATGGAGGTACCCACTTCATTAACAAAGTGTTCGAAAAACTGCTTAAGAAACATGGAGTCGACCATCGAGTAGCTACACCATATCACCCTCAGACCAGCGGACAAGTAGAAGTATCCAACCGTCAAATCAAAGAAATCCTAGAAAAGACGGTAGGATCAACCCATAAATATTGGTCTTTGGAAGTTAGATGATGCACTTTGGGTATACCGAACAACGTTTAAAACTCCATTAGGAACTACCCCATTCCACTTAATCTATGGAAAATCATGCCATCTCCTTGTAAAGCTAGCGCATAAAGCCGAATGGGTTATAAAAATGATAAACTTTGATGCTAAATCCGCAGCAGAAAAGATATTAGTTCAGATAAATGAGCTCGACAAAATTCGATATCACGCTTACGAGAACTCGAAATTGTACAAGGAGAGAATGAAAACCTATCACGACAAGAAAATTATTTCACGTCATTTCGAACCAAACGATCAAGTGCTCCTGTACAACTCTCGGCCAACCTTATTTCCTGAAAATTATGTTCTCGTTGGTTCGGATCCTTCACCATCAAAGAAGTTACCCCTCATGGGACAGTTGTCATGTTTAATCCGAAGGGGGAAGATATCATGGTAAATGGGCAGCGAGTGAAACATTATTGGACTAGAGCTGAAATTCCGCATACTCAGACCACGGGTCTAGAGATGCCAGATCCCGTATGATGAGCCCATTCCCCATCAAGCTAACGACTTTAAACAAGCGATGAGTGGGAGGCAACCCACTAAATTACTAATATAATAATATATATAATGATAAAAATATATATATATTAGCAGTAATACTTTAATGATTAACAAATATTTAATTTACCTATTATTTATTACAAAAATCTAAACTAAATAAGGAGTCACCGACCAGACCATCGATCGATGCCCCTATATTGCCATCGATCGACGGTCTTCCGTCGGGTAGGTTAACTCGACACGAATCCTATTCATAAAACATTTCTCTCCAAACCGCCAAAAACACACTCGACTTCTACACCCGATTTCTCTCTGAATTTTTGGTCGATTTTGCTCATTTTTGAGCCTAAACCACACGATTTCTACACTCTCTACCTGTTCAACTCTTTATATCAATCAATCTTCAAGGTATGTTCTCCAAATCTCTTAGTTTAGGGAAATTTTTAGGGTTTGAAGAAAAAACGAATTTTGGTGGTTTTAGTCGGAATGTATAACGATTAAGGGTGTTGGAGTACTATATTAGGAACTATATATCATTTTTACACATTATTTGCACAATTTGAGTTGATTATTTTTTTTATCTTGTGAACACTGATCCGCGACACAGCATCAATCAATGACCATGAGTCGACATCGATTAACGGCCATTACATCCTGTCGATCGATGACCATGCGACTCCATCGATCGACGGCTGTTACTTCCACTTCAACATCGATTCTAATTTGTGCTTTGTTTCGTTATGTGCAGATGGACGAGAGACGGACTAAGGCATGTTACGAGGATGGTGGTCCCAGCGCTCCATGACGGGGTACTCCATGCCGAGACTCGTGGCCCAAGGAAGAGGGGGCTCTCCTTGTGACATTCGAGGACTATCCACATCCTCGAAGAGCTGTGGCATCAAGGGAATGCACACACCGTCGCCTGAGTGAGGAGTGGGACGATTTCAACAGTCTCTATTACAACGCCTGGCAAGGCGTCACCATCGAGCCAACCAAGTTCGCTGACAAGCGAACCTTGAAGAAACTGGGGCTCTACACCGACTTCAAACAGATGGTGCAGGAGCTCGGATTAGGCACCATGGCTACTAAGCCATATCCTCTTTACCCAGAGCTGGTGAGGCAATGTATCTCCACAGCTCATGTGCTTAACAAGAGCCCCAGGGCGAAGGTGGCACATGAGGCCACCCTGACCTTCTTCTTCATAGGCATCCAGTACAGGATCCCCATCCCAGAGTTGTGTGAGATCTACGGCTTTGACATTGGTAGCAGTGATTGTGTGGTTGCTCCTTTTCCATGTCTACCTACTTTCTGGGGCCTCATCAAGACATGCCATTTTGACTCAGGCTAAGCCACTCATACAGACGTCCGTCATCCCACCCTGCACTACTTTCTGAAGGTCTTTGCCACGTCCGTCACCCCACCCTGCACTACTTTCTGAAGGTATTTGCCAACACCCTGTTGTGCAAGATGGAACCCAAACGGTTTGGGTTTCGGAGCTGACACTTCTATACTATTACGTCAGGGAATTGGTTGGGCTCGATGACGAGCTCTTTTTTTCACCAGAGACCGATCAGCAGGTGAATATGGGAGCTATAATTGCGGAGCATCTTGCGTCCCTGAAAGACAAACCCTTCCACTGCTCTGGCACAAAGAGGGAGACGATAGGGAGCCTCCTGACACCGATCTTCAACTTTCTTGACATCAGCCTCGAGGGAGCTTCGGTGGAGAGAGGATTGCGCTTCATGGATGAGGGTCACCTGACGAGGGCCCAGTGGCTGAAGGAGGGACGCTTTTGGTCTTTTGTGGAAGATGAGGGACCGAGGATGATACCATTAACGCTGCAAGAGGTGACAGAATTCTCTGACGATCTACAGGGCCTCGCGTTCCATCCAGCTGAGCACCACATCCACACTGCACCCCTCAGAGTACGACGCAGAGGAGGTCTCCGTTCAGAACACCCGGTCGCAGCAGCAGGAACAGACGAGCCAGCACAGCCGTCTCCACCTCCTCCAGCCTTCCCCGTGATTCCAGAGCTGCCCATACATTACTATGGTACTTTCCAGCGGGTCATGGTGGACGCGCTTCGAGCGATATGGGCCAGGCTAGAGACCATGTCGCGATGCCAGTGCTTCAGCTGTCCCAGGACACGAGCCAGATCACCTCCAACACTACAGCAGCACCAGCAGGACCAGGATATGTCCGATGAGGAGTAGTCTTTTTGATACTCCTTTCTCTTTTACTTCATCTCCCATTCAGACTATTACTTATGTTTATTTATTTTTGTTGCATTTCTACTTTCGAGAACTTATTTACTTATCACTGTTTGATCCTATTTTCACCATGTGTTTGAGTGTCTAACAGAGCTAACCTAGAGAGAGATGATCAGAATGGAGAGTAGACACACATGATTCAGTCTGACTGCCTACCATCGATCGACGCCCACTTGTTGCTATCAATCGATGGCGTTCTAACATAGCGTAACCAGTTTTTAACTTTATTTATATTATTACCTAATTCAATATCTATTATATATATGTAGGTATCCCGATAGCTCGAATTACCCATTGATCGACACCACACATTCATCATCGATCGTCGATGAATGTTTACCATCGGTCGACACTCACCTACTGCCATTGATCGATACACCTAACAGTGTTGGTATATTCGACTATCTCTAACACTGTTTACTTATGATTTATTTTCTCATAACCAATCTGAGGCGGATTACACTGGGGATAGTGTAATTTAAGTACGGGGGAGGTTTGACAATGCTATTTGATTGTTTTTCACTGTTATTTATATCTATATTAGTTTTTTCAAAAAGTTTTATTGAGTCAAGAAGAGGACTATGTTCAGAAATTTAATATTGACTAACCATGCTATAAGAATCATTCTTAGAAAGTTATTTGCAGAGATTACTAGAGATACCAAAGTGGATCATCCTTCCACTATATCACACTTGCTTAGAAAGTTTGGAGGAACCGAAGCTTATTTCCAACATTAATCCTGACATTATTTGCTTGCCATGGGATTTGGTATACATTTTATCGGATTCCTTCTGCAAGTCTGGAAGGTAAAAGTATGTGTGCTTCTGATTCCCCTCTCTCTCCCCTTCAGATTAAAAACGGAGTCGAACATGATTTGGTGGGTACAACCATTAGAGCTAGATTCATATGATCCTAGAAAGAGATAAAAAGGTCAAAAAGAAGTGAACATGATCTGGTGGCAAAAACCATTAGGGCTTGATTCATGGAAGCCTATCCAAATATCTCAATCAATTAAAAAAAATGATACCCTCAAAAAGAAGGGAGACATTGACTGAGAAGAAGTGAGAAGAGAGAGACGAAAGGAATCAGAGAAGACTACATGTGTGTTCATATACTTGCAGAGGTAAGAATCCATGTGTCCCTTGATCGATAATCCCAAGGTAAAGCCTGCACTTTTAGTTTATGCAAAGAAATGAAATCAGTAGAGGGGCGATTCAGACTAGTATTCGCTAAGTTGTTGGTAGAATGGATTTGGTTGCTATACTAGGATAGCGTATATAAAGTTTCTCTGTGATTGACTTGATAAGATGTGGCTGCAAGAAAGTGAGGTGACAGTTATACTTAGATAGTATGCAAGTCTTTGTTTTTCAAAACTTCTCACACAGACTTTGCTTGTTTGAGGACAAGCAAAAGGTTAAGTCTGGGGGAGTTGATATACTATGGATCTTACCTATTTCACCTATAATATATATAGTATATTTATAGTGTTTTATATGTATTTGGCAATGTTTTAGAGCATTTAAAGGTCTAGGTACTGATCGGAAGCAATTGAAGCTTTTGGACTATTTTGGAGCAATTAGGACTGCTCAGCAAAAACCCAGAATCAGATCCAGATTAATGAATGGACCATCGATCGACCTCACACACTGTGCGTCGATCGACGATGAAGTCGGCAGAAAGATTGGGAAGTACAAGTTTACCCAGAAGTCTCATTAATTACAAGACAAGTCCCTAGCCGAATTTAGACTATTTATTTGGGTTTTCTATCTTTTTTAAACCCTAAGCTTATGATTCTCAAACTAAGCAGCCATAAAAGTTACACCAGAGTTTTAGAGCTGGAACACATTGCTACATCTATTGGAGAGAAAAATCTTATCATCATTACAGAGAAGATCTTGAACTCCTTTTTTTTACTCATTCTATTCTATGCAATTTATTCATAATTTAATGATGTTATTTATTGCTATGTCTGAGTAGTTCTCTATAAGATTTAGGGTTATTCAATGGTAGTGACGTATTGGTGATTTTATAGAATTGTTAGGGTAATCTTCTTGGTCATTTGTTTAAGTTGCACTTAATGCTAAGTTGAATTTGATCACTTCAGTCTTAGAAATTATGGTTCTATAGCGCAAGCGAGAGCATGGTTATAACCTGGAATCTATCTTAAACAAACTAAATAACTAGTAACAAACGAGAGTTGAATTAGAAGTTTAGAGAATCTATTAAACCACGAAATTAGTACTGTTTAGAATGAGCATAAATCGACGCCATCGTATCGCTATTGATCAACGCTCAGCCGAGATGCGTGAGAGTGATCTCCTAAACTCTAAGATTTAAACTCAGATTGATACTTAATAAAACCCTAGAAATCTATTAATCTGCATTATTAAAACCTACCTGAGAATTTCCCCTAAGTCTATTTTCCTAAATTAATCTTCACAACCAAATAAATCTTAAAGATCACTTTATTGTTATTTTTATAATTTATCTAGCCTTAATTCGAAGATGATAAATCTATTGTGCAATCTTAAAGTCTCTGTGGATTCGATCCTTAAGTACTTCACTGAACCTCTTATTTGAGAGACTAGAGTGTAAATATAGGGTTAATTTGAAAGTGAAATAAAACCCCACATCACTATCGCTCATAAATACTAATTCACAAGAGTCTGGTATAACACTTTTGAGCATCTCGAAAAATCAAGTCCAACTAGCGTTATTCTCACCGTCAACTACACCAACCGCGAGGGGATAATGGTGACGATTAGGATCTTGAGCTTTAACAAATACTAGTACACCACCATACCCATTCTTCAAAAATGTGGCATCCACAACTATTACTTTCCTCATGACTGCAAACCCTTCAATACAAGCTCCCAACGCTATGAAGATGTACTTGAACTTACGTGCCTCATTCAACTTCACACTTGTTTTTGTTTCCAGATTGACCTGCTCTAATATGTACAAGTAGCTACACAATATCTTGTAGTTGTCTTATGAACTACCACACAAATGACAAATAGCTACATTTTTCCCTCTCATGGCTGTGGAATAGGATATTGTTACACCAAGTTTTAACTTTAGAAGATCTATGATATCCCTCAAAACAGGATGTGACATCCCGAGTTGTGATATGTGGAAAGGCTTAAGAGAATTGATTTGGCTACCTATGTCACCAAAGTTGACTTACTTTTTCCGTCACACATCCGTTTAGAACTCCAGGGTTAAGCATGCTTATGCTGGAATAGTGAAAGGATGGGTGACCTATAGGGAAGTGATTCGCGATACCGTGTGAGTGAGGCCAAAACACGGGGAAAGGTCGGGTGGTGATTGCAGGGTCAGTAAACAATGATTTTGAGCCCTGGAAAATTAATGTACCAACCGTTAGAACGGGATGGGGCCTACGAGCCAAGAGAGCGGGCGTGGGTGGCTCATTAGCCATGGGAGGTCAGGGTGTTAAAAGTGGTATCAGAGCTGGTTAGCCATCTCGGTTCTGACCCGAGAGGCATCTTGAGACATGTCATGGGGCGCAACGAGGGCGTTGCATTCTTTGAGAGGGGGTAAATTGTGACATTCCGAGTTGTGGTATGTGGAAAGGCTTAAGATAATTGATTTTGCTACCTATGTCACCATAGTTGACTTAAATTTTCCGTCACACATCCGTTTGGAACTCCAGGGGTAAGCGTGCTTATGCTGGAATAGTGAAAGGATGGGTGACCTATCACGAAGTGATTCGCGATACCATGTGAGTGAGGCCAAAATGCAGGGAAAGGTCGGGTGGTGATTGCAGGGTCAGTAAACAATGATTTCGAGCCTTGGAAAATTAACGCACCAACCGTTGGAACGGGATGGGGCCTACAAGCCGAGAGAGCGGGCGTGGGTGGCCCATTAGCCATTGGCGGTCGGGGCGTTACACAGGAGATCTCAGTTTTCCAGGGTATTCCTTATTCAAAAAATATGCAACTAATTCTGCTGAGCCTCTCCTCTTGCTGTTTTGCTTTTACCTTGACTAGTCCGAGAGCATGTATGCAGACCCGTGTACCTCCTAACAAAAAAAAATTGATCTGTGGAATCCTTGCAGCTCGCACACCCCATTTACAGCTTTCTACACAACATTTTACCACCAATCGTCTACGCTCTGACTTTTTGATAACATAACAAAACCATTCACCAAATGCAGCTTTATCGACCACCTCTTGAATTGCTTTCTTACTTGAAAATTCCTAAAACTTACTTAGACCAAAACCGTCTTCCCAATCCTCTGTAACCTGACTAGATTTTCATATAGGTGGCAGCTCAATACACTTACCTTCCAAGTCAGTTTCCATATCCGCAACAATATCTGTCTCAGCTGCGGTGTCTGTCTCAGCTACGGTGTCCATCTCAGCTGCGGTGTTTGTCTCCGCTGCGGTGTCCGTATCCATACAATCATCTCCTAATTTATCATCCTCATTCTATGCCTCTATCAGATCCTTTTGTTTATTTGCTTGCCCGTCTTCTACGTACAAAGTTATGGCATTAGGTCCGATTTTTTCTTTTCATCATCATTTCCCTGCAACACTTCGTAGTTCATACAAAATGAACTTATGCCCACTCTCGACATCTTTTCTAACTGATCCGATCTACTCGTCTCCTCCACTAACAAAAGACATCTACTTTTCTCTTTATCAATGGAAATTAGGTAAACAAACAGATCCTCATTATCACAAATAGTTAGTTTTTCCCCACATCCAACCACCATCGGCATGTACCTTAATGTCATTTTTACCTTAATTTCATCCAACGCAAGCTTTTTATACAACCTTTCGTCTAGCATTGCCAAACTTATATCCTCCCTTGTTGTCTTCAACGTTACACTATACATCTGACCTATGAATTTGAAATGTACGCTCATGTATTTCGTCATTGTATCCTGAAAAAATAACATAATAAAGTTCTAGTTATACCAGTAGTTCTTAGTTTACTGAGTTTTCTACAGTTATACTAGTTGTTCTGAGTTTTGTCGAGTAATCTACAGTTTTACCATGTTTTACTTAGTATGCTACAGTTAATAGTTCTACAAGTTATACCTAGTTATGCTTAAATAAGAACTCAAATGTACGATTGAGTTCTCCATACGAAGCTACTCACAATTGAGACAATGTATGGGGTTGAATTGTATAACAATGTATGGGGTTGAATTGTATAACAATTTAACCACATGCTTGCATTGTATAACAATTTTATATACAAATCAACCCATAATCAATGGTGTTTCAACACATCCAATTACATTTAATTTTTATCCACTGCAGCTCGCGGAGGAGAGAAGAACTAACATGCATTATGACCTACCCCGAAGGAATGTTCACCGGTAGAAACGTTGAAGTTCAACAGCGTGTCCAGAGAAGCTATCGACGTCGACATCAGAGTAGCTTGGAGGGAGGTGGGAGGAGAGGAAAACGAGCTTATTGAGATGCAGGGAGGTTTCAGCTGAGGGGGAGATTTTTTATTGTTTTATTTCAGATTTCAGTTTTTATTTAAATTGAATCACAAACCGTAGACCAAAAACCAAACCAAACCACAACCTCCTTTGCTCTAACCAAACCAATCCCTACCCGAACTAACCAAAGTTCAAAATGTCTTAAGGGTATTTTCATCATTTCGGAATGACTTAATGAATTAAGGGATAGGCGATTTCAGGAGCTCATAGAAAATTTGGCTAATCACATTTGGATGCAATAGAGTAGATGTCGCTCTTCACAGTAACCCGGTGTAAACCCCGATAGACGATGCACAACATAAAGCTTCCATCTTTATTTTTCACAAATAGGACCAATGCTCCCCCATGCAGAACTACTCGGCATGATGAAACCCTTCTCCAGCAACTCCCCAAGTTGCTTCTTCAGCTCAGCTATTACACCTAGAGCCATACGGTAGGGTGCTTTAGAGAAAGGAGCTTTCCCTGGTTCTATTTCCTCGATCCCTTCCCTTTATCAACGTCTCTTACAAAGATAGTGGCTAGGTATGCCTCATATCCCTTCTAAAGCATCCGTTCTTCTTGGATTACTGAGACCACTATACTCCCAGAAATCGTCTTCATACCCTGGAACTACAATGTTCCATTCAACCTTTCAAGCCTTACTCTGCCCCAATCTGATGTTGCCATAAGCCTCCCTAACTGGCCCATTCCCAAACTCACCTCAGGATTCTTAAGTGGTACTACGATTAGGTCATCAGGCATGACACATCCTCTATCCTAATTGGGGTGTCCCAAACAATCCTTTGTGAATGCATAGCCTTACCGCCAGCGACATTCACAATCCCTACACTACTATCCAATTCCCTATGGAACTAGCCCCTAACTACTGCACTCGGACTAACAAAATTGTGTGTAGCCTTAGAATCAAACAAAGCTTGGGTGGCTACTCCACCAATGTCTATGGTTCCGTACCAGTGATGGCAGTAAAGTTAATGGGTTCTCCAGTCTCAGTAGTCATTACGTAAACTCGGGGTCACAGTTGTTGGGGTCAAAAACGGTAATCTTCTCATCAACGTCCATGATTGAAAATATTGTTGGGGTCAAAATCGGTTACGACGGAATCAAAGCCTGAAACTTCCTGGAAAAAGTCCTCTTTAGAAAAAAGGAAATAATAATTCAAAGGAAAGAAAGGCGGAAAAACCAAAATCGAGTTTTGTATAACAATTGATATGACAAGTCCCCGAGCAAACGGACACCGAGTATCGAAACAACAAAAAAACCATGGGTCTCGAAAATCGGACTCGCCCGTTCGGAGAGTTGGATCAATCCAACTCGCCAAACGTGCAAGTTGGACCAAGAACATTGGTCAAATCACCCATTGGGCCGACCATGACGGCTAATTTGCCCGTTTCGCGAGTTGGATCAGTCCAATTCGCCGAACGGAAATTTAGACCGAGGATGATGGTCAACTCGCCCATTCGTCGAGTTGGAACGACCAATTCATGTTTATCTTGTCCTCATAGCCTCCTTTTCAAGGTCGGAAAGGACTCGTTCTGTTTTTACCTCGATCGGAATTACCATTTTAACCTTACGACTTAAAGGGATTAGTTTCTCGTATAGGGTCTAATTAGTCGTATAAGATGGAAGCGGTTAACTAAACACCTAAAGCTACCTCCACTATATAGGGAATTCGAGCCTTCTTCAGAACGACGTCGTCTCGGAAGCACTCTTTCGATAAATTGAGAAAAACGTTTAAGTCGAGAAACGGCCCGAGAAGGTCTAAAACATGGCTAAAGGCCCACTCGCAATTTTATACAAAATGAAGCCCAATCCCTATGACCGTTTGTCTTTTGTATTGCATGAAAGGATAAATGTCAAGTTCAGAAGATAAATGTAAAGTTTCCAAAAAAACACGAAAATCGGAGGAAAATGAAATATTCCCGGAAAGTGATAAACTCGATCAAGGGAAGAAATGGAAAGAGTAAACCGCCTTTATGAGAAGAATATAAAGATATCAAAACTGAAGAGGCAAAGAGTAGCAATTCTTTACTCAGAGTAGCAATTCTTTACTCAGAGTAAACATAGCACTTAGAGCAATTTAGACATATTTTCCGTTTTTCTGTCATCAAGAAGCGACTCAACTAGGTTTAGTCAAGTCTTACGAGGTTAGAACTAGGAACTCACCGACGGGTCTTACCGCTTAGGCTTACCTGTTGTAACACTCAAACCATAGATTCGAAATAAGATCTTCTTTGCTCTCTTCTCGTTTTATCGATTCATATTAACTTTATTTATTCTCTTTGTTTGATTGCTTGGCGTGTCGTTTAGCAGATATCCAGAATCTCTGGGAAATTTAGGTTTACTTGGATTTCCTATTTTTATCTGAAAATTGACAGTGCGAATTTCGGTTCCCACCGTTTGGCGCAAGAAAGAGGTGAGGGGGGGGGGATACGGATCCATCTAACTCTCAGCCACCATCAATTGATCAAACATGTCAACCCACAATCTTAACAACCAAAAAACTCACGATGACAACGTTGAAAAACTCCATAAACGAACATCACTGCGGTTAACGCCGACGCAAACATCGCAGCATTTGAGGAGGTTAAGAAGATGTTCTCGACTTTTGAAAGGAAGTTGGCAGAACAAGACAAGGTCATGAGCTCCCTCGCTAAGCAGGTTGAAACCCTAACAGCGAGAACCAGGGCCGTTCTTCGCGTGGAACAACCAGGATCCGTGGGAGAAGGCTCGATTTCACAACTCCCTTGGACCAATCCAAGAACATGCAGGAAAAAACCGTTTGGACAAAATTCCGACGAAAGCATTCTTGCGCCGGCTCAGAAAAATCCAGAGGATCTTCCCCCCCCCCCCTCCCCCCCCACTGAGGAAGAAAAAGAAGAAGGGCAAATCAATCCCGTAGAGGTGGATTATAGCAGTTAGTCTGAACCCACGGACGAAGACGCGGACATGCATCCACGTCGTACAAGGAGCCGCGCTGCTCCTGAAGAATCCTAGTTCGGAGATCCAATGACCTAAGAAGAAGAGGCCATCTTCTGGAACGAACAGGAAGAATTGGCCGAGAGTCAAATTCAAAAAAAAAACTCGCAGCAACTGCCGACAAGATCAAAATCCACCAGTAAAAAGTCTGAGATCCACGATCTCCGTGATAGTTGATATAGCCTATTTATTACCAGTTTTAGGCCATGTTATGGACTCCATTTATGGTATATTATGTGTGTCTAGACTATGTTTTAAGGTCTTTAAAGGTCCAGGTACGTTTTGGAGATACTTGGAGCTTTTGGAGCATTTAGAGGAGAATAATCCGTAGCTGATCTTTGAGAGAGTCGAAGTACAAGACTGCCATCGATCGAAGGCACTCTCTTGACGTCGACCGATGTTACATGACCAAGATCGATCGATGTTGACCACTTGTCATCGATCAATGACCAATTCGCATACAGCCGATTTCAAGCCCAAGTTAGAGACAAGATACAAGATTACAAGTTTACCCCTGGACGATTTTTGACCTAGATTTTAGGGGTTTTATATTTATAGTTTATGCATGAGAAGAAGAGGAGATAGGAGACAATACGTACGCATACGTACGGTGACGTACAATGGTAGGTTCTAATTAGGGAGAAGATTCATAACTCCTTAGGGAGATTTGTATTGGAACCCTAGTGTTTTATCTATGTATTATATTCAGATTATTATTTTTACTTTGATTATGTCTGTGTAGTTATCAACTAGATTTAGGGTTTATTAATGGTACTGATGGATTAGCCAAACAATAGAATTGTTAGGATTATTATTAGATCTATTAATAGAATTGTGTGTATTGCTTGTGTTCTAGAGTAGATAACTAGAACCCTGATAATAAGATAGTTATCCGCAAGTGAGAGCATGGTCTACTGCCGAAATTTATTCTTTTGAGCTAGGTTGCTAGAAACAAACGAGAGTTTATTTAGTTAATCTAGTGAACATATCAAATTAGGTCATAAAGCTTGACTAAAGAAACCATCGACTGACGGAGGATCATTGCCATTGATCGACGGTCATTCCGTGTCAACAAGAAAGAGATGAGACATTGGACTTAGTCAATAGATTAGCCTCGCAGCGAGAGTTGGTCGTCTTTTACATTAGTATCGAGTTCTATCACTAGATCTAGCATATTACATCTAGTTAGTTTATTAGCATATTCCCATATTTACATTATTTCCATATTTACATTATTAGCATATTTCCATATTGCATCTACACTCTCTAATAAGGAACATTACGACTGATTACTTGTTACCAATATATATATAATCACCTACCTTAACTTTAGGAATAAGAAATCTATTGTGTGCCATTGTTCTCTGTGGATTCGATCCCTAAGTATTACACCTTATCTCTCTTGGCAAGACTATTATTTTGTGTGTTAGGATTAAGGGTTAATTTGATAGTTGATTGTTTAGGATATTTATACCCTGTTAGAACAGTAAACAACACGCATGTCAAATTTGGCGCTGTTGTCGGGGATCATTGATCACCATTAGATTTAATTTTAGGGTTTAGTCTAGGTTTGTTTTACTTTAAAGTTACTGATTTTCGTTTCCTTTGTCTTTCAGGTGCACGCAAAAGAGTACCAAGGAGCAATAAAAGACAAGAATTACTATTCAAAAACCCTCACAAACTCGAACGTGCAATCTGCAAAGAAAGACGACAAGCATCGATCGACGACAGCAGACGAGTTCAGATGGTTGCGCCTATAATTGTTGTTCATAATAAAATAGACTTTCATGACCTCAACGGTCATCTGCGTAATGCAGCAGGTCAAAAGATAGATGATCAGGGGGCTGTAATCCCTGATACAGAAGCAGAAGCACAAGCTGCAATACCTCAACCTGAAGCTAACGCCCAAGCTGCTCAAAGAACGCTGGGTGACTACAACCGTCCAGACCAGTTTTACGCCAACAGAGCCGCCATTCGTCCTCCAGCTTTTCAGAGAAACGATTTTGAGATCAAGCCCGCTTTCTTTGAATTTGTAGCACAAACACCTTACCATGGGTTACGAAATGAGCACCCTACGGATCATCTGGAGCGATTTTAGGATCTAGTGACTGCTATTAAAGCCAATGGAGTCCCTGAGGACTATCTTTTCTGTAAGTTCTTCAAGTACTCAGTTGCTCGAGAAGCATCATATTGGCTTAAGCAATTACCACGTGGATCCCTGACATTCTAGAATGACATTAAAAACGCTTTCTAGTGTAATTTCTTTGATGATGCAAGAGCAGAGGATTTGAGGAGCAAGATTGCTACTATCTCACAACAACCTTCAAAGTCTTTCAGAAACTCGTGGATCAGATTCAAGTCCTACCAGAGAGACTGTCCACATCATGGGTTCAACGAAGTGCAGCTCCTTAGCATTTTTTTCAGAGGTATTGGATTACAATATCAGATGGCTTTAGACACAGATAGTGAGGAAAATTTCAGCACCAGAAGCCCTGAAGAAGCTACAAGATTGATTGAAAACCTCGCATCCAGCAGTAGCACCAAGAACACCAATTTTAAGAGAAGGAAATCAGCTCTAGCTGCGAGCAAGGAGCATATTGAAGAGGTTAATGCAAAACTGGATAATGTTCAGAAACTTTTCAATAAGCACGTTACTTTTACGGATGTGGAAGCAATTGAGTTTTGAGACGATGAGTTTGATGAAGAAGATGTAAACTTCATTAATGGGAATGGTTTCCAGAGAAAAGGGAATTCAGGCTTCAACAAGAACTCCTATGGTACTAGTCAAAGGAGTAACTTTTACCAGAATTTGCAGCGAAAGCCTTTCAACAACAATAGGAAAGTCAGGAAAGCAAGATTGAAGCGATGGTTGACAGAGTTTTAGAGGGACAACAGAAGATGATTGTGGATTTCAATGGAAAGATAGATTTTTTGTACCTCAATCTCAATACCAAGTTCGAAAACCTTAGCACTCATGTCAAGATATTGGAGAATCAAGTGATGCAAACAAGTGAGACCATTAAGAAGCATGAGATCTTGATCAAGGAGAAAATCGAGGCTGGGCAAAGACACCACGTTAATGCCTTAATTGATGATGATTTCTGGCAGGAAATCAAGAGAGAGAAGCCCCAAGATAGCAATTTTGTGTGGAAAATTGAGTTTCACTCGGCAATTATAATACGCATCGATCGACGTCAACCAGTGAGAATCGATCGACGGTGAAACCTACAGACTAAGTGGCTTTGTGTGAATCGACTTATATTGATCGACACTGTTTTCGTGACATTGATTGACATAGGGACAGAAGCATCTATCGACAGTACACACACGGCATCAATCGAGAGGAGAGAAATCCAGTACAGCTACTGAACCTAAATGCGAGCTTGTTTGTACGTCCAACCATGACAATTTCATATCAGAATACAGACACATGTGAAGCTATGGATACTGATAGAGAAGATGAGGGACATTCAAAAAGGAGAAAAAAGATCCCAAACATCAATGCAGAGAAGCCAATGAAAAGGAGATAGATAGCTTTGCTAAAAGAGTTGATGAAGCAGAGGACCTGTCTAAAAAAAGAAAAGTGATCCTGGAAAATTCGTGGTTACATGCTTCATCAAAGGAAACAAATACCCCAACGTCCTTTGTGACACTGGATTTTCATTAAGCATTATGCCAAAGTCAATGGCAGATGAGCTGAACCTAAAAGTGTAACCCTCCAACGATTCCTTTACATTCGTTGACTGCTCAAGAGTGAATTCAGGAGGGATGGTATAAGATGTTCCAGTGCAGATCAACAATACAATAGTTCCAACAAACTTTCATGTGATGGACATCAGGATAGATTGGAACTCTTCTCTACTACTTGGGAGAGTATTCATGGCTACTGTGGGAGCCATATGCTATAAGAAGTTAAACAGGTTGTATCTATCTCTAATTGATCAAAATATTTTTTATGAACCTGCCAAAAATAAGAACAAGGCTACCCCTATCGAATTGTGAAATAGTGCAGAACTTGGGGTCACATGTTTATGCAATTACGGGTTTGGTGAGGAATCAGAAGAAGGAGCATCGATCGACACCCAACCCAACCCATCGATCGACAACCATACCGTTCAACAATCGATCGATACCCACTCTATCGCATCAATCGACACTCAAACTTCCGAACAAGCCCATACCCACCATGGTGATTTCAGTCACAACACAGCCTATCTCGAGTACAATGAAGATTATAGAGACGAAGAAACAATTGGATACCAAGGGGTTGCTATGGAAGAGGCTGGAGTTTTCCATGTTTCCCCTCGACCTGGGAAATCGACATCGATCGACTCTAATTCGGCGTACCAAGGTTACTGTGGAGATTACGAAGAGCACGGTGCAGCTTACAGAGGGGAAGAAGCTGGCTGGGTAATGAACTCGAGAGTAGGAAATCCAGCTTCAATCCTCAACATATCTTGGCTATCAAACGACATCAAACGAAGACCAAAACAATTAATTGAAGCAGGAGATACAGAAGATGGTTATCTCAGACCAGACGAGTTTGGAATTTTCAAAGATACAGAGGGACGTGCACGAGATCTTTACGGGAGAATTCTCAACCTACCTAAGTAAGATGTAGTTGATGCCCTTGTTATGGCTAATGGATCATAAAGTTTATTTGGACAACAACAACAGCCATCGATCGACGCGCAGGTACCACCATCGATCGACATCAAGGAGAAGAAGCATGAGCCTAACCAGTACCAAAAATCGATCGACAAAAAGAAGCATGCACCGATCGATACCACCATTCCATGAGTCCACGAGTTCTGTACATCAAACCCCTTCATTTCAGAAACTCCGGGACCGGTTAGTTGGATAAATCCCCTACTGATAGACGGTTAGGTTGAGTATGGAAAGAGAGCTTTTGATGCTGATGGCAAAAGGATTTTCTTTTGGGAAAAGCAAGATGAGTATGGCATATACAGAGATGAGAATGGCAATGCACACGCTATAGACGGACGAATTGTGAATGTGCAAGAGGAAGATATCAGAGCAGTTCTAGAGAGAGCTACTATGTTTGAGTACAGCTACATATGTTTACCTGAACATGCATCAAAGATCGCTTTGTCCAGGAAGAAGCAAGGAACCTACAGCATAGCAGAGATTGATGATCTTGTGAATGGGATCTACAACGCTCAAAAGATGTCATTAGAAGATTCGTACAGGAGGCTTGATGATGTCTACTATCATATAGACAAATGTCTCACCGGTCTGACTACACGCATGGATAAGATGCAGCGAGATTTGGATACTATTCAAAGACAGCATGCGAGTGGACACAACAGAGTGACATCGATCGACGGCAATATCGCGCCATCGATCGATGCTAAGTCCGACAGAGAAAACCACGCAGCATAAACACAACTGGAAGACAGGTTCAATGAGATTGCTTTCTCTCAAAGCCTAAAGAAGGAAGATATTTCTCAGAAATTGGAGGATATATCAAAAACTACAGCTGCCATACTTAGAATGCTACAGTGTAATATTGAGAATCTACAAAGGAGAATGCATTCAGAAGAGGTTACTAAGGAGATCATAAAGAATGAGAAAGCCAGAGGAGATGAAGCAATGAGAAACTTCATTGGTACATGGTTTCAGAAGACCAAAGAAGATGTAGACACATGTTTTCCAAGTGTTGATCCACCTCCATTCTAGTCAGAAAGTTCAAAACGTCGAGCTTAAGACTATAACCAAGCGCTGAGTGGGAGGCAACCCACTGTTTAGTAGGTTTTTACTTAGTTTTTACTTATACTATTTATTTATTGCGAGTTTTATTTTATTTCTACCGACTACTTCTACTACCATCGATCGACATCATAGAGGCACCATCGGTCGACACTCGATCGTGACCATCGGTCAACACTTGATCGCGACCATCGATCGACCGCACCTGCCTACCATCAATCGACACTCTGTCACAGAGAGAGGTCCAGGTACGTTTTGGAGATATATGGAGATACTAGGAGCTTTTGAAGCATTTAGAGGAGAATAATTCGTAGCTGATCTTTGAGAGAGTCAAAGTACAAGGCTGTCGTCGATCGACTGCACTCTCTTGATGTCGACCGATTTTAAATGACCAAGATCGATCGATGCTGGTCACTTTTCATCGACCGATGACCAATTCGCAGACAGCCGATTTCAAGCCGAAGTTAGAGACAAGACGCAAGATTACAAGTTTACCCCTGGACTAGTTTTGACCTAGATTTTAGGGTTTTATATTTATACTTTATGCATTATAAGAAGAGGATATAGCAGACAATATGTACGCATACGTACATAGACGTACGGTGCTAGGTTCTAATTATGGAGAAGATTCATAACTCTTTAGGGAGATTTGTATTGGAACCCCAGTGTTTTATCTATGCATTATATTTAGATTAATTATTCTTACTTTGATTATGTATGAGTTGTTATCAACTAGATTTAGGGTTTATTAATGGTACTAATGGATTAGCCAAACAATAGAATTGTTAGGGTTATTATTAGATCTATTAATAGAATTGTGTTTATTACTTGTGTTCTAGAGTAGCTAACTAGAACCCTGATTATAGGTTAGTTAGGCGCAAGCGAGAGCATGGTCTACTCCCAAAATTTATTCTGTTGAGCTAGGTTGCTAGAAACAAACGAGAGTTATTTTGTTACTCTAGTGAACTTATCGAATTAGGTCATAAAGCTTGACTCAAGAAACCATTGATCGACGCAAGATCATTTCCATTGATCGACGGTCATTCCGTGTCAACGAGCGACAGCTGAGAAATTGGACTTAGTCAATAGATTAGACTCACAGCGAGAGCTGGTCGTCTCTTACATTAGATATTGAGTTCTATGATTAATACCTTTAACTTTTATATTTTTAGTCCACTTGCATGAAACCCTTGATCTAGCATATTTACGTATTTACTTTATTAGCATATTTCCATATTTACATTATTAGCATATTTCCATATTGCATCTACACTCTCTAATAAAGAACATTTCCTTAGACTGATTACTTGTTACCAATATATATATAATCACTTAGCTTAACTTAGGAATAAGAAATCTATTGTGTGCCATTGTTCTCTGTGGATTCGATCCCTAAGTACTACACCTGATCTCTCTTGGCAAGAGTATTATTTTGTGTGTTAGGATTAAGGGTTAATTTGATAGTTGATTGTTTAGGATATTTATACCCTGCTAGAACAATAAACAACACGCATGTCAATAGTCTCAGGAAAACAGTAGCCGAGGTTAGGGCGGTAAAGTCTCAAATCCATCATGCTACTAGCACCGAACCAGAGATCGATCAATTACTCGAAGAAGCTCGAAAAACGCCCTTCACAACTCGCATCACCGAGACTCGAGTTTCGGACCCTTGAAAGATCAAGGTGACCCCTTACAACGGTACAACCGATCCCAAGGCACACTTGCAGGCTTTCCAGATCGCGGTGGGATGAGCTAAGTTTAGAGAAACCGAAAGAGAAACCGGAGAATGCCGCCTCTTCGTCAAAAATCTCCAAGGGGCAGCGCTCGAATGGTTCTCTCTCCTAAGGGGAAATTCAATCAGAAGCTTCCGCCAACTCGCTTTGGAGTTTCTCAAACAGTACACTATGTTCATAGATCGAGAAACATCTGACATCGGCCCTAGAGCCTTTCCCAGGGAGAGGACGAATCTCTATGCGACTTCATAAAATGGTTCAAAACCGTTATGGCGCAGGTCAGCGGAATTAGCGACAAAGTGGCCATTGACGCGCTCTGAAAGACGCTATGGTACAAGTCAAAGTTCAGGAAGTGGATCATTTTGGAGAAACCGCGTACGATCCAAGACGCGTTCCACAAAGCCACGGACTGCATAATCATCGAAGAGGAGACAAAAGTTTTATGCTAAAACATAAAACAATCAAGACGTCTTTAAAGGATCCAGGGTCGGATCCAAAGTCAAAAAAGAAAAACCCTCGCAATGACAAGAACGTCAATCGCGAGGAAGGACAACGGGAAACACATGGACCCGGAATCCGAGCTACGACGAGAATGTCTTCTGTGACTTCCATCAAGCTCGCGGCCACTCAACCGTCAACTATAAATTTCTTGAGGCCAGACTAGCCGCAAAGCTGATCGCAGGGGAACTTTCCGAAGTTTTCAGTGTGAAAGACCTCGTCCGCGATTCGGACCGCACTCCAAAAAATGACAAGGCTCCTCAAACGGAGAACCCTTCCTGTGGAAACCAATCGGGAGAAAAGCGTGGAAAGAGGCAAGATGAGTAGGGTATCGACAATAACCGCCGCCGAGTTAACATGATCATCTTGGAATCCCAGTACTGCGGTGACACCGTCTCAGCCATCAAGGCTTATCAGCGCAAGGCTGAGACTAGTGCAAACTCGCCCAACTGGTTTCCACCCCAAGAATTCCCGAAAGGAGCAATCACATTTGAAGAAGAAGAAGAAGAAGCCAGCGAGATCGATCAGCCCCACTGCGATCCGCTAGTCATCGATCTCATGATAGGAGACCTCGAGGTCGCCAGAGTTCTCATCGATATAGGCAGCATGGTCAACGTCATCTTCCGCGACACTCTCAGACGAATGAACGTCGAGCTAGGAGAAGTGGTGCCATCTCCCAAGCCGTTGACCAATTTTTCTGGCACAACATCGATGACCCTCGGATCTATCAAACTACCCGTGTCTGAAAAATAAATAACTAAGATCGTTGACTTTGTGGTTGTCGATCACCCGTCCATCTACAACGTCATCATGGGCACGCATTGGTTAAACGCCATGAAAGCAGTCCTGTCGACTTACCAACTGGGCATCAAATTCCTGACTCACAACAGGATAGCCACAATATGGGGATGCCAGCAACAGTCAAGACGTTGTTTCTTGGCCGAGCATTAACTAAGGCAAATCACGACCACCGCAATGATGAATCCCAAGCGAGCGAAGCTAACTCAGTCAACGACCGAAAACTCTACAGAATCAACGACTCAAACAACTGCCGAAGAACAACAAGTTCTGGAGCCCAACGTTTCGACCCAATCAGAGAAGGAAAATCCAGCAGAAGACGTCAATCTCGCGATTAGCACAATCGACGCAAACACAACAGCCGAGTAAACACACTCGTGCAAAAAACAGAACTACAAGATGGCTTGATCCCCGAAAGGGGTACGTATGCAGCTCGCCAAAAATACGAGTTCAGCTATCCCCCTCTCCAAAAAAGGGGGAGTTGGTACATATACGAATATCCGTATTTTCTCGCATTCTAAAATATTTACCTTGTACTCAAAATTTTTAAAAACTTCTTTCAGCAGTAAAAATTTCATTAAAATCTAGCAAAATCTCCTTTAGCTGGAAAAACGTTTCATGATACTTTCGAAAAAACATCCGCATACGAGCAAAACGATTATCGTATCAACCCGAACGGGAAACTCGCGAAAAATCATCCCACCTCAAAATGAATCAACAATGTACTAACTCGTCAAGCAAAGAAACTTCGTAACAGGGATCAACAGATTCTGACTCCGACTCCCGACAAAAAAATGAGATCCCGGTCTCGCATACTCGAAGAAAGTTAATAACACAAAGAGTGTTTCCGAAAAGAACAGGCGAGACGTCGCCTAGAACTTCGAGGACGCACTCCCAATCCATCCATGACTACAAAACTACGAACGCATTTAAGTCGTCCTAAGCAAACGCATTTAAGTCCGTCCTCGCACATCCGACAAGGATAAATAGCGCGCTATAAAAAAAATCCGAAATTTTGGTCAGCACTTCCGAAAGACTTAAAAGTTGTCTCCAGAGAGATGCTCGACTCCGACCAGACAAGTCATATAAGCCGAGAACTAATCGCGGACTTTAAATCGAAACGGATTCATGTTAAAATCGCAACAGGCAAAACAAAAAAAATGATTAGTCATCGCAAAGCCTCAAAACGAAAGTAAACCTAGGTCTTACCCTAAACCCAGCACACTGGTCTCTAACATCTCAAGGATGATATCGAAAAGACATGATATCCTGAAAGCATGTCTCTTCGTCCGCATCTAAACGCCCCCGAAACTTTGAAAACTACTCAAACATCACGGACGAGCAATGAGTAGGACGATCAACAAATAAGGGTAAGGAGCGAGATGACAACTCGAATCCTTCCCTCCATAATCAACAAAAACGCGAACAATCTTATTAAACCAAAAGCATGATTTATACAAAAAACATAACTTATTAAACCTCCCATTGCTCCCAAGTCCTCTCCTCGATTTGAGGAATCGCAAAATCCCTATTGGCGTCGTGCATGTGCCCAGTCTTCCTTGCGTACTCAACATCGAACGAGTAATCAGGAACTTGTGTAAGGTACAGCCCGCTCACGGCACCGCGACACTCGCGATAATCACCAAGAGACTTATAACTCCCCTTTAGTTCCCCAAACTCGCTCGAGAACCTGTCGCGATGGCTCCTCATCACTTCGGCCATCTCTCTCTCTCTCTTTCCTCGCCCATCGGCTCGACAAACCTACGTGCAACCGATTCTATTTCACAACGATGGGAACTCTCCAGCTCATCTTTCAGACGAGCAGTCTCCTTTTCATCCATCTTGGCCCTGAATTGAGCCATGCGAGCCTCCTGATTGCTCGCATGAAGACCCCGGTTCATCATAAGGAGACCCTACAAAAACTCTCAAAGTCAAGAAAGGGTCGGCCTTACTAAAAATAAATATATATATATATATATATATATATATATATATATATATATATATATATATGTAAGGACAGAGACTTACCCCGTTGACCATCCTCGAGGCCTTGGTAAACTCTGGCACTTCACTGGACCCTCCCTCGGCAGGAAGAAAGTCAAAGTCAAACGACTCGTTAAAATGAATCCCTTCACCGCCATTACCATCCACCTGACTGTTAATATAATCTCTAAGTACGTTGTCAGGAGAACATGGCTCGACAACCACGTCATCATCAACGATAACGTGTTTCTATTTGCAGGATCTCAACCTTTCCTTCCTCCCTCGAGCTTCATACGGAATGAACCCGTCCATGCTCGATTATGTCTCTTCCTCCACCACTAAATCTGGTTGAAACCGAGAATGGTGCAGAGCCATAGTGCGACGAACCCGCTTCAGAGTAAACGTTGCCCAAAATAAGGGACCACCCCAACGATTATCCCTGGTG
This sequence comes from Moricandia moricandioides, assembly GCA_905132885.1. Lineage (NCBI taxonomy): Eukaryota > Viridiplantae > Streptophyta > Magnoliopsida > Brassicales > Brassicaceae > Moricandia > Moricandia moricandioides. The sequence goes on from CAJHQQ010000154.1 coordinate 81,199, forward strand.
TTTCGCAAGCCTTCCGGAAACGGAGGAGAGGGTTAGTCTCTGTAAAACAAAAAAAAATATGCATGTAAGCTAAAAACATCGTCAAAACCAAAGCTAGCGGGTACCCGATCGATTTTACATCTCCGGCCCCATCTAGTCCTGAAAAGAGGAATGTAGCTCTCCTCCACAGATGCGCTGTTCACACGGACAAAGAAAAAATGCTCCTTCCAGTCGTGATAGTTCGATGCAAACCCCATTATAATCGTCATTTCTTGTCGAGGCCTCAGCGGAACGTTGCCCGAATTCCCCCGGGGCATCATCATGGCTTTGAGATGATCAACATCAAGGGTCAGACCCCGCTCGTAACTCAGCACAAAAATTACAACGATGTGCTGCAAACCGCACAGGTTGACTTGACTGATCGACAACCTGAACCGGTTGAACAGCCGCACGATAACTTCAGGGATTGGAAACCATAAGTGGCACTGCATTAAATATGCCTTCGGGTGGAGATCCAGCAACTTCCCCTTCTCTCGGAAGAAGACACTCTACTGACTCCGGGACTCCGCAGACATTCTGAATGGAATCAAGCCCATTGGGATAACTCTCACTCGGACAGCCGGCAACGGGGTTGGCACAAAATGGAGGAGGATCCCATGTTCCAGGCCTATGAGGTTTCACCTCGCCCCTAGAAGCCCAGTACGCCTCGGCCTCCTCTTGATCGACCAAGTGTGCTGCGAACTCCACCTTGGGTGCAACATCGCTATGTTGCGAGCTAGAGCTACCAGGAACGGAACGATCGAGATGAGACTTGCTGGAAGCTTTCCTCCTTGAAGACATTATTTTCTTTTTTCTAAGAAATGCCAAGAGGAGATAAAAGAGAGAATGATCTTCCTTAGAAAAAAAGGTTTGTGGAAAATAAGCAAGTTTCACTTCGGATATTCAGACATTGGATTTCGCCTAACTTACCCGACTCATCTAAATCACTCGTAAGAAAAAAAACAATTCTAACGAGCTGGGGGCTAACTATTGGGTCAAAATCGGTTACGACGGAATAAAAGCCTGAAACTTCCCGGAAAAAGTCGTCTTTAGCAAAAACGATAAAATATTTCAAAGGAAAGAAAGGCGAAAAAAAAACAAAATTGAGTTTTTTATAACAAAATTGATATGACAAGTCCCCGAGTAAATGGACACCGAGTATCGAAAAAATGTAAAGAACTGTGGGTCTCAACCATCGGAATCGCCCGTTCGGAGAGTTGGACCAATCCAACTCTTCGACCGGGAGAGTTTGGCCGAGCACCATGGCCAACTCACCCATTCGGCGAGTTGGACCAAGAACATTGGTCAACTCGCCCGTTCGGTGAGTTATGGACAACTCACCCATTCGGCAAGTTGGACCAGTCAACCTTGCCAAACGGGCAAGTTGGGCTGACCATGATGGTCAACTCGCCAAACAGGCGAGCTAGGCCGACCACGACTGAGTCTTACAACTTAAAGGGATTACTTTCTCATATAGGTTTGAATTATTCATATAAGATGGAAGCGGTTAACTAAACACCTAAAGCTCCCTCCACTTTACGGGGAATTCGAGACTTCTTTGCAACGATGACATTGCAGAAGCGCGCTTTCGATAAATCACGAAAAACGCTTAAGTCGAGAAACGGCCTGAGAAGGTTTAAAACATGGCTAAAGGCCCACTCGCAATTTTATAAGAAATTAAACCCATCCCTATGACCGTTTGTCCTTTTTATTTCTCGAAAGGATAAATTTCAAGTTCAGAAGATAAATGTAAAGTTCCCAAAGATAAACACGAAGATCGAAGGAAAATGGAATATTCCCAAAAAGTGATAAATTCGATCAAGGGCAAAAATGGAAAGAGTAAACCGCCTCTAGGAGTATATAAAGATGTCAATATTGAAGAAGCAAAGAGATGCAATTCTTTACTCAGAGTAAACATAGCACTAAGAGCAATTTAGGCATATTTTTCATTTTTCTGTCATCGAGTTGCGACTCAACTAGGTTTAGTCAAGTCTTACAAGGTTAGAACTAGGAACTCACTGACGGCTCTTACCGCTTAGGCTTACCTGTTGTAACACTCAAACCACAGATTCAGAATAAGATCTTCTTTGCTCTTTTCTCGTTTTATCGATTCATATTAATTTCGTTTATTCTCATTGTTTGCTTGTTTGGCGTGTGGCTTAGCATATCTGGGATCTTTGGGAAAGTAGGTTTACTTGGCTTTCCTATTTTTATCGGAAAATTGACATTGCGAAATTTGGTTCCCACAAATATTACCCCCGAAGGAAACTCATTCCGATCAATCATACATAATAAGTTTCAGGAAAACAAAGAACCGTACATATTGTCTAGTCACCCATGGGATGATAGACGATCAACGTCTAGTCACCCATGGGAGACTAGACAAAAAAAACATAGTTTAGTTGCTCACGGGCGCTTATATTCTAGTCACCCATGGGCGACTAGACACAAAAACATAGTCTAGTCACCCATGGGCGAAAAAACCACACTATCTTCATCATCCTCTCCGTCCTATCTTTGCTAAGGTGTCTCTTGTTTCGCCTCGATTGGAGTTTCAGTTGAAGTTTTACGATAAAAATCATAAAATTGTTTTCTCGCCAAAACTTTAAGACAATCGTGTAAACGACAACGGTTAACTTAAAAACCGATAATTTCTCGATTACATGAGTGTTTTGTTATATTGTGTAACCAAACATCGTATAAACAAATTAAGGCCGATTTCTCCAAAAGAAATCATAAAAGTCACCAAAAACCGTAAAATGGCCCGAAAGGGTCTAAAACACGATAAAGGCCCACTTACAATATTAGATGAGAATGAACCCGAGTGCAATGATGGTCTACCGAATTTCTGAAAAGGATAAATGGAAAATAAGATAATTGGCAAATATCGGGACAATTTGGAAAAAAATCAAGAAGATAGGGAAGATTCCCGCAGATGATAAACTCGAATCAGGTGCAGGAATATAAACAATGACCGACCTTGGAGACCAATATAAAGAAGAGCTAAGACAAGGAGAGGGGGAATCCGAAAAATTAGGTTTTGAGGGAAGTTATTGTTATCCTTAGGAGAAATTAGGATCTAGGCGGCTAGACTAAAGAGTTTTGAAATTTAGAACATATTATTATTCTGTTTCTTTTGGTCTCCACTGTTGACGAATTTCTGTCCATCTTGTTTTTGGTGAATTTCTGTAACTTTGCTTCGTCTTAATCAATAAAACCTCTTTGTGCAATCTCTTTCAATATCTTGTTATTGTTTTTATGTATTCGTGTTTTTACGAAGGGATCCGAGACCTTAAGGAAAGTTACGGTTTCCTTACTTTCCTCCGTTCAACGAAATCGACAGTGTGAATTTCGGTCCCCATATTTTGGCACTAGTAGGAGGAGGGGTCGGATTCTCTAACACCATAATCACCGAACGATCTGGAAGCGATATGTCTAAGCAAACAGACAGCACCACTATCTCTTTCAAGGATAACGATCTGCTTTTCATCGAGTTGACGAGCCAATATATCGATGTCGTATGAGTATTTGTCGATACCGGAAGCTCGACCAATATTATCTTCAAAGATACCCTCAAAAGAATTAAAATCGAGCTCTCTGAAATAATAAAGAGTCTGAGCCCGATAATCGGAATCTCGGGAGAAGCTACTATGACCTTAGGAGAATAACCAAAACCGTAGAATTGTTAGTCGTAGATCACCATGTATTGTACAACGCAATCATGGGTGTTCCATAGATTAATACCATGCAAGCTAACCCTCCAACCCACAACTTGTGTGTCAACTTTCCGACTACCTCCAGAATCAAAACAATATGGGGAGATCATAAATATCGCAAGTTTGTTTCACCGCAGAATTGAAGCAAAAGCATTCTGCAGCATAAATTCTGTCAAAAAGAGAGAAAGAAATCGAGTTCCATTGAAAACGACCTAGAACAAAATGAAACGGAAATCTTTTTGCAATTACGGAAAGTCGACGCCTTAGAAGAAAAGCGCAAACCAACTTGTGAACCCGTTGTGTCAGTATGTCTCGACGATAAACTACCTGAGCGTTGTGTTGAAATCGGCTTTAACATTTGCGAGTCCCTGAAAACAGAGCTTATAGCCTGTCTGAAAAAACCTATACATGTTTGCTTGGGCTGCGGAAGACATGTCAGGGATCGACATCAACATAACATGTCACGAATTCAACGTCGACCCAACTTTCAAATCTGTAAAGAAAAAAAAAGACAAAAGTTGGGACCGGAACACGCCACCGTAGTCAACGACGAGGTCGATAAACTCTTCAAATTCGGGTCCATAACGGAGGTCAGATACCCCAATAGGGTTCAAGAAGAAAAATGGATAGTGGCTAGTTTTCGTTGATTTCACTGATCTCAACAAGGCATGTCCGAAAGATAGCTTCCCATTACCACACATCGATCGCTTGGTAGAGGCAACAGCAGGGAATCAGCTCTTATCTTTCATAGACGCTTTCTCGGGGTACAAAAATATTATGATGAATCTCGACCACCGTGAGAAAACTGCATTCATCACAGATTGTGGCACCTATTGCTACAAGGTTATGCCTTCTGGTCTCAAGAATGCATGCGACTTACCAACGACTCGTACACCGTAAGTTCTAGATGAATTCGGAAAAAATATGGAAGTTTACATTGATGATATGCTCGTAAAATCCTTTAAAGGATACCCACCTACAAGAATATTTCGAAAGACTGAACTTGCATAACATGAAACTAAACCCGGCCAGATATAGTTTTACAGTGAGATCAGGGCAGTTCCTCGGATATCTAGACATGTATCGTGGAATCGAAGCTAAACCAAAACAAATGAATGCACTGATCGAAATGGCCTCTCCAAGGACAAATCGAGAAGTACAAAGGTTAACAGGGAGAGTAAGAGCGCTGATACGCTTCATCTCGCGATTAACAGACAAATGCTTACCCTTTCACAACACCTTAAAAAGGAACAAACAATCCGAGTGGTCCGAGGAATGTGAAAAAGCTTTCCAACAGCTAAATCATTACCTGACCACACCCCCAGTTCTTGCAAAACCCGTCGAAGGGGAGGGTCTATTTCTATACATTGCAGTATCCACGACGGCTGTAAGCAGTGTTCCCATCAGAGAAGAACGCGGCCAGCAAAAAAAACATTTTTTTACGTAAGTAAAACCTTGATGGATGCTTAGACTCGGTAGCTTCTAATGGAGAAGCTGGCACTCGCTGTGGTGAGTATTGAGAAGTTTCAATGATCTGTGAAGAGAAGATCCTTGGTGGTTATTCAAGAAGAAGACGCAACCAAGGCAGATTTGGTGGTTATTCAAGAAGAAGAAGCAACCAAGGCTTAGCATAAAGATAGTGCTTAATGGAGTTCTATCTGGTGGTCCAAGCACTTGAACCTAACAGAAGGTTGTATGGAAGGGGGAAAGATCAAGATCAGTACTAGATGAGCTCAAGAAGAATTAGAAAAGCTCAAGGAGACTTAGTGATGTGCAAGAAATGTCGGATGAGACTTGCATCACAGTGAGGGCCATGATCCAGGGTCTTTGTGTCCATCACAATGATCCAAAGACACAAAGACCCCCTGGACAATCCCTAGGCCTTGGAAGCTGTACTCTTTTCCCTCATCAAGGTTTTATCCCAATGGGGTTTCCTTGGTGAGGTTTTTAATGAGGAATCACTTCAGGGTTCCAAGCTTGACTTAGGATCACTAGAGTCAAGCTTGAGGGGGAGTATTAACCTGAAGTGATGAAATTTCACTAAGGTTATGTGCAAAGTTCGGGTTAAGCTCCTAAAGAAGTTCTGGAAAGACTTTAGGAGCATGATGAAGCTTATGCAGTGCTGGATTAAGGTCTAAGAAGAGTTTATATTAAAGGGAGAAGTAATTGGAAAAGTTTGGGAGAGTTTGGGAGCATTTGGGGTGAATGTGCAAATATAAGGCGACCTTTAAGAACGGCCGTACGGACCGTACAGACATGGTCGACCGAAATCACATTCTGGTTCGATTTAAGAAGAAATGTGGGCGATGTGCAAAGTTTGAGTTGATGTGTACAGATGTGTACGGACGGGTGATCCATACATCGACCAGGCCATACAAGAACCTACCCGGAATTGATCAAGAACAAATGAATCTGGTCCAAAGTGCTTATGGCGAGTTGGTCTTATCTTGGGGAGATGCCAAAGACATATTCCATCAAGGAAGAACCAAGGAAGCTTCTAGGAAGTTGTCTTTATAGGCTGTCCACGCCCTGGCTCAACCACAGCCACAAAACTCCCAAAGAAAGAAGTTGTCCAAGGTGCCTTTACAGGCTGTCCATGCCCTGGCTCAACCACAGCCACAAAATTACCAAAGGAAAAGCTGTCCAAGCATGTGGGCAATCCATGCCATCCATTTTGAATTAGGCGCCTCACATCTTTGACTTCACATGCTTGCACTCCTTTAGGTTTAAACTTGTATCCAGCAACCATTTATCTATTTAAAGACCCTTTTGGGCGATTGTAATGTCAAAGGGAGTAAGGGGGATTTCCCTTCTCCACTCATAATAAAGCTTAGTGTTCTTGTTCCAGATTCCCTTTAGACTCTCCTTATCTTAAACACTCAAATCTATCTAAGACTCTCTAAAATTTCCTGTTTCTGGTTCAAGTTAACACAAGCATAAACCAGATCCTTCTCCTTCATCATTTCGAGTTCTCTCTGCCCTAAAGGGGATTATCCATCACACAACCTCTACACTCTAAAATCTCACATGTTATTAGAGCCAGGTTCATTAGAACTTGGTTCTTAGCTTCCAAAAGCTCAAGCTCACTCCCATGCCATTTCAAACCTATAAGAAGCTTATGTTCAGCCAACTGATTCAACCTCTACAAGAAGAAGGTGGTCATCCTAGGTGTGCCCAGAAAGTGTTCTTGGTTCCTCATGCTGTCTCATACCGCCCATAAGAAAGAAGAGCCTTGGATCCAGAGGTTATGAAGTGGTTTAGCTGTCCTCTTCAACAAACCTGTCCAAGCCTGTTCCTATTCAAATCCAGGAAGAAAGGTGAAAGCTTTCACCCTGTTACTGATGGTGGCAACTCAAGTATGAAGAAAGGTGGGGTCTTTGACATGCAGAGTCCAAGGGGAAGGTCCATGGAAGGAGGAGAGGTTGGGTTCGACACCAATAGCTCTGGTTCTGTCCATGGATCACTGGTGGTTTCAAGGAACTAACACTAGTTCCTTGATTGTAAGAAAAGTTCTTCCCTTTGAATAAAACTTGAACCTTTATGAACTGAAATGTTTGTGTGATGTGTTTGAAACCTGAGGATGTGTTTAAAATTACTAGATATGAATGTTTAGAATCTGTCCCAGGATGATTGATAGAGACTCGTTTGAATGATTGAGTTTTAAAAAGGCTTTCTCTAGTCTAAAATGATGCTTGACATGATATTAAATAGTTTGTTCTGAATCTGCTTGCATACATGAATAGAAACTGATTAAAGTAATGCATTGGTCTGGCATTTGGAAATGATAATGTTGCTTAGTCTCTGTTCTAAATGGATGTCTTGTTAGGATGATAGATGGTTGTGCCTAATCCGACTTGCATTCATGGATAGGATAGGTTAAGGCTGTTGCATATTGTTGTCATGGTTACTGCCTTGAGGTTGAGACATCTAGACTAATGTCTAACAGTCGTTTAAGGCAGGAAATGAATTTGCCTAATTTCTTTGTGAGTGTTCCTGATCAGTTCATCCATTGCATTTAGAGAATGGTAAGCTTGCATTAGATGGATCTTAATGACAATAAGAATCTGTCTAAGTGCAAAGCTTGTTACACTGGTGTTCAAACCTGAAGATAAGTCATGGTTAATCCCAATGCAAGTGTTTCTGATCTTGTCTGGAGTTTGAGTGTTGTTTCAGGTTCACAAGGAGTGTCACTGGTTCAGCATCAATCCGGAACAAAGAGGAAGACTTGCCCATTGCTGAGGCAGTGGAGAGATGTTGGTACTTCTGTATGAAGCCAGTACTCTTAAGCGCAGCTGTTGGATGTGATGTTCTCCTGGTTCAGTGAAGATACACAAGGAAAGGTCATCACTACAGGTTGAGGAGGCCAGTGACCTGAGGGTTCTTGAAGCTGAAGGCATGAAGATGGATCAGTGATTTAAGCGCAGCTGTTGGGGTGGTGTGCTCCTGGTTTGGATGCTCATTGAGGCTCATTTTCAAGATTGAACCTAGACTCAATTCAAGCTTGAGGTGGGGACTTAAGTGACCTACCTGATGATCCTAAATTCGAGACCTGGTGTTCCTCCTCACCACTGCACCAAGAAGAGAAGATGAAGCCATCCGGGTTTAGACATTGGCAAGTCTAAACAAGAGAGTGTTCAGAGAACTTTTGACTGTGTGAAGAAGAAGGTTGCTCTATCAATGCGGCTTCTGAATTGAGGTGGTTGAAGAGATAGCTGAGGCGTTTACCAGCAATCCATTCAAGATGGCGAGTTCAGAAAGGAGTGGGCAGTGGTGATACGTCCTAGATTCGGACAGGATCACTCAAACGGACTAAAATGGATATGAACTCCAAAAGGAGAACTAGATGGGATGAATGGTGACACAAAGGGTTGCGGAAGGCCCAATGATACTACCAGACTTCAATTGTTGCCGGATGTGACGCACCGGTCCAACAAAAGAAGGATCGAAACTTGGAGATAACCTCACCAAGAAACTAAGAAATGTTCTAAGCAAAGAACAAAGAGATAAACTCATAAAAAGGGGAAAACAATCTGATTTATTTCGTGGCTTGTGATTACATATTTATACTACTTGTGGTCAAAGGAAGACTAAGAGTTTTTGTGGAAAACTAGAAACTTAGAAAACATAAACAAAGACTAAGACTTTTGACTAGAAATAAGTATGCTGTTGAATGCCCCTTGCTCTAGCCACGACCAAGAATTTGAAAGGTGAAGATTATGCTCCTGATATGGGCCAAGACATGTCCCCTTGAGGCCTGGTCGAAATCCATATTTTGCCTTAGCCAAAATTTGATCGGTTTCTCCATTTGGCCCAAACAAGTCTGTTTTTGAATCTTTTTGAAAACCATCAAACCCAAGGATTTTTTGGAAAATTAGAACATGAATAATCACCTTTGGAATTATTGAATTGGTCTTTGGTTCATCAGAAATAAGGTTAGCCAATTCCAGCTTCTTGGGTGGTCGAACTAGCTCCGAAGATCGAACTAGCTCACTCAGCTCGTCCAAGTGAGTGTCAATCCAGCTCAGCTCACCTAGAATAATTTCAGTCCAACTCACTTGAGTATTAAGCTCATCCAATATAGTTTCCATTAGCTCATCCAGCTCCAAGGCAGTGTCGGTCCAGCTCACCTGAATGCGCACATGTCTGAATTCGCGAGAACTGAAGATCACCTTGTAAATGGCATAACTCCCACATATGAACTCCGTTTGATCTGATTCTTCTTCAAGGAGCTCCATAATTGAGTTGAGAACATTCTCCAAGTGATTTCATGCGTAGAAGCCTCGTGATTTGGAAGATATGAGTCAAACAATGAACATATATCATTACTGATTTCCATGATATCTTTAAGGTTAATTGATCGTTGCTTCCACTTAGTAAATCCTTCCTTTTCCAAGTTAGCTACTGGCTCAATCATGGTATGATCAGCATGATCTGATGGTAAAACCTCGGTTGAATCGAGCTGGTCGACAAGATCGCCATCTTGAGCCGTGTCCATGATCCAAGCAGGTCGGTGCTCGAACCGGGGCGCATCATTCCCTCCCTCTTCAAAAGGATTTGACCTCAAATCCATTTTACCTGAAACAAAAGAAAATGAATCAGACAAAAAGAATTTTGAAAACAAGTAAAATTCAATGAAGGATAAATTTGGAGAGAAACTTCCTTGGAGTTTTGAACTTATTTCCCTCAAGTATTTCCAATTCCATGTTCCAAGAACACAAGTGTGTTGTCGTTCTCCTCTGCTTGCTTCCATATGAAACGGATCCTTTATATCCTGCACTTTCAAAACAACTAGAGAAACCACATCAAATCTGCGAAAGAAATAATCAACGGGTTTCTCTATCCTTAAGACATCAAAAACAGGATCCAAGCTCTTAGGATAATCATCAAGCACGTGGTCAAGCATCAAGAAAGTAAACTGATCACCAAAAATTGGTTTAGCAAGTTCAAAATTTGGCCAAGGTGTCAAACTGATGGAAAAGCAAGAGACAATGCCAAATTTAAAAGATTTTCTTCATGAATGAAATCAAAATGATCTTTTGGCCTAAGCAATTTCGGTTCATGCTTGTTCCTACACCAAATCTCTTTCAAAGCACAGCTCAATGAAAACAATTCATGAAAAGGTTTGAGCAAAACGTTTTTCAACCAAGTAAGAATATGTTTTCTCCTTGAAATTCTCGGTTTCAAAACATTTTCTTGAAGAGTAGAGACAATCAACTCATGATCCTTACAGTGCTTTTGATTTAGACCGGAGAATGACTGAGGAAAGACCTTTGGTTCATGGAGGATCGGTTTTGGCTCAGGACGCTTCTTTCTTGGGCCTGAATCTCCTTTAAAAATCTGGTACTCGCGGATAGACGGACTGAAGAACCTCTGATTTGGAAAATTCATAACTTCTTCATCCGTGAAGATTTTCATGCGATTCCAGGCCTCAGTAAATACTTGTTGAGTTGGCTTTCCAGGAAAATTGGATTCAAGACAAAGGACCTTTTGGTGGCCGAGATATTTTTCTTGGAGTGAACCTCTATCACTGGCATCTCCAAGGTAGCCGGTTTCAACAAAGCTTCTCCAAAACTCATGTTGGGCACGGTCAATGCTTTCATTCCTGATAGGATGAACTTGTCTTTCCTGGATACTCAAAACAAACACTAAAAGACCAAGATCAAATGTGCAAGACAAATACTTGTTCAAGTCATGAATCAAGATATCTTTTCCAAGAACAAGTTGCACACATTTCAGCCTGTCAAGATGCACATCAAAATAAACATTACAGACCAGAATTTTATCAAGATATGCAACAATAGTATTCATTCCTAAGACGGGCATATCATTCTCAATATTTGAACACACAAGCTTAAGTTCAGATTGAGAATTAACTATCAAAGACTCAAGATGTTTTTCAAAGAAAGTGTTGTAAACCACAATATCATCAAGGCTCAAAACAACACAATTATCTCGAAATGATCTCAGAAAATGCCAAGTCTTATCAGTTTCAAAACACACAAGATCAGGCTGCAAAACAAAATAACAAGAATCAAGATCACAAAAATCATTTTCATTTCTAAGTGATTCATGTTCCAGCAACTTCTTAACCAAAATTTTGTTCAAGGCACAAGAGGATTCAAATAAATCATCAGTGATCAATGCATGTCTAGAAGAACTCAGATCAAAACTATTTTCTTTGAAAACAAGCGAATCAAAAGATTTTCTAACACAAAAGTCAGTTTGTTTCAAATCAATCTCAAGAGACTTTTCAAAATGATCAAAGCCTTTGCTATGCTTCAAGAACTGATCAAAGGTCAAAATAATTCCAGAGTTGATGCCTTTATCATTTTGAAAACGTTTATGATCAAGAAGTTCATCAGGTTTTAAGATTTGAAAAGAATTAATCATGTTATCAAAAACAGAATTTGAAACACAAAATTCTTTCATCTTTTCAAGACCAAAACGAGTTATATCATGAGTACTGATCTTGACAAGCATATCAGGCAGAGAATTAATCAAATCAAGTTTCTCACAGTGCTTGTGAAGATCAGGAGGCAAAGGGGCGGGAGATGAAGGAGCAGTAGTTGTGTCGGGGTCAAAGCAAAGATGATTCTCCATAGCAATGGATGTGATGCTTGTTGCTTCTTCATCAAAGACTGGATCAGGTTCGTCCTCCACATCAAAGATAGGATCTGGACCATCATCCAAAGATATCCAAGTGCCAAGACATGGGCATTGATGTGGATAGTCCAGTGGCTCTTCCTCAAAAACATGTGGAGACAAAACAAGACTACTCGGAAGCTCCGGTTGCAAAACAATTAGTTCTACATTAGCTTGCTCATTCTCAAACACAAACTCAGGTTCAAGAGAAGGAAGATCACATTTATCCTCACAAGTGATCAAGCTTTCAATTAGCTCTTCCTCATATTCATCAAAGGTAGGTAAAGAATCTGGAAAAAAATTAAACTCTTCAAAATTGTTTTCAGATTTACCTTTGGCTTTCTTGCTGATGAACAAGGATGGCTCAGCTACTGGAGCACGTGTGGAAGTGCTCTTCTTTTGGCTCTTGTTGACGTCCTTGAGGGCTTTGTCCACTTCCTTCACAAAGTTTTCACAAAATTGTTGGACATCAAACTGAAAAGGTTGCATCTTTGGATCAGCCACATCTCTGGTTGTTTTTCTCCTTATAGGTGGCTGTTCCTGCACACTAACAAACTCATCAAAATAATTCAAGGGATATTTAAAAGGAGTTTGAGAGTTAGAATTTCGTTGGGGCTTCTCCTTGTTACTCTCCTTGAGAAGACCAAACATCATAACCAGAAAATCTCAACACCAAAAGTTAGGAAATAAATCCTCACACTCTCAATGTGTTTATCCTCACCCACACACGTGTTTCACTCTGATTTTTAAGGTAATCACTCAAGTTTCTTCACAAAGTTCTAAGAAAGACAATCCAAGTTTACAATGGGTTTCCCAAGCAAACAAACAATGAGATGAGATAGAAAGATAAGAAAATTTGGATTTGGAATCTGCTTTAACCTCCTCAAAGGCCGGATTTCTCCTCGGCCAGCAGGATTTCTCTTCCACCACCAAACCACAAATCAAACTTTTCGAAATCTTTCAAACGTTTTTTTTTTGTTTTTTTTTATCGTTTCTTTTCTTTTTCGTTTCTTTTTTTTTTTTTTTTTTAAAGTGGATGGTAATGAGGGGCCCAGATTCAAGATAGAAAGAACAAGAAGAAGTTTTTTAAGAAATTTTAATGGAAGATGAGAAGAATGGATAGATGATACCGATTGAGTGGCTCTGATACCACTTGATACGTCCTAGATTCGGACAGGATCACTCAAACGGACTAAAATGGATACGAACTCCAAAAGGAGAACTAGATGGGATGAATGGTGACACAAAGGGTTGCGGAAGGCCCAATGATACTACCAGACTTCAATCGTTGCCGGATGTGACGCACCGGTCCAACAAAAGAAGGATCGAAACTTGGAGATAACCTCACCAAGAAACTAAGAAATGTTCTAAGCAAAGAACAAAGAGATAAACTCATAAAAAGGGGAAAACAATCTGATTTATTTCGTGGCTTGTGATTACATATTTATACTACTTGTGATCAAAGAAAGACTAAGAGTTTTTGTGGAAAACTAGAAACTTAGAAAACACAAACAAAGACTAAGACTTTTGACTATGCTGTTGAATGCCCCTTGCTCTAGCCACGACCAAGAATTTGAAAGGTGAAGAATATGCTCCTGATATGGGCCAAGACATGTCCCCTTGAGGCCTGGTCGAAATCCATATTTTGCCTTAGCCAAAATTTGATCGGTTTCTCCATTTGGCCCAAACAAGTCTGTTTTTGAATCTTTTTGAAAACCATCAAACCCAAGGATTTTTTGGAAAATTAGAACATGAATAATCACCTTTGGAATTATTGAATTGGTCTTTGGTTCATCAGAAATAAGGTTAGCCAATTCCAGCTTCTTGGGTGGTCGAACTAGCTCCGAAGATCGAACTAGCTCACTCAGCTCGTCCAAGTGAGTGTCAATCCAGCTCAGCTCACCTAGAATAATTTCAGTCCAACTCACTTGAGTATTAAGCTCATCCAATATAGTTTCCATTAGCTCATCCAGCTCCAAGGCAGTGTCGGTCCAGCTCACCTGAATGCGCACATGTCTGAATTCGCGAGAACTGAAGATCACCTTGTAAATGGCATAACTCCCACATATGAACTCCGTTTGATCTGATTCTTCTTCAAGGAGCTCCATAATTGAGTTGAGAACATTCTCCAAGTGATTTCATGCGTAGAAGCCTCGTGATTTGGAAGATATGAGTCAAACAATGAACATATATCATTACTGATTTCCATGATATCTTTAAGGTTAATTGATCGTTGCTTCCACTTAGTAAATCCTTCCTTTTCCAAGTTAGCTACTGGCTCAATCATGGTATGATCAGCATGATCTGATGGTAAAACCTCGGTTGAATCGAGCTGGTCGACAAGATCGCCATCTTGAGCCGTGTCCATGATCCAAGCAGGTCGGTGCTCGAACCGGGGCGCATCAAGTGGTGTGTTGATCAAGATCATGAAGCTATCATCCAGTCCAAGCTTGGTTCTTCCTAGACTCCGTCCCAAGCTTGAGGAGCAGTATTGAGAAGCTTCAATGATCTGAGAAGAGAAGATCCTTGGTAGTTATTAAAGAAGAAGAAGCAACCAAAAAAACTCATCGTGAGAGGAAGTCATCTTGATTCAAAAAAAAACTCTCAATAAAGAAAATATAAAAAGTTAGAGAAGTGTGGAATGAATGAGGAGCGAAGGTCCCATACTTATAGAAATTTTTCTGCAAGTAAAATAATCGATAAAATATTTGCGGTTCTTTCGCAAAACATTCATGTCTGTATATTCCAATTAAATGAAAATCACTCACTCGAAAGAGTCGCATTCAAAAGTTACAAGCTGGAGGGATAATTGTTGTGGTTAAAAACGGTAATCTTGAAATCAACATCTAGGATATCTAAGATGATCCCCCGAAGAAAACTCATTCCAAACAATCATACAAAATAAGTTGCGGGACAGCAAAGCACCATACATATTGTTTAGTCGCCCATGGGCAGCTAGACGATCAACGTCTAGTTGCCCATGGGCGACTAGACACGAAAACATTGTCTAGTTGCCCATGGGCGACTAGACGCTAAACGTTTAGTCACCCGTGGGAGGTGAGACAAGCAACACCGTCTAGTCGCCCATGGGTGACTAAACCTTCACCAATGTCTAGTCGCCCATGGGCGACTAAACCTTCACCAATTTCTACTCGCCCATGGGCGACTAAACCTTCACCAATGTCTGGTTGCCCATGGGCGACTAGACTACACCATCTTCATCATCCTCTCCATCCTATCTTTGCTAAGACGTCTCTTGTTTAGCCTCGATTGGAGTTTTTGATTAATTTTTACGATGAAGAATTGTAAAACTTGTTTTCTCGCCAAAACTTCAAGACAGTCGTATAAAACGATGACGGTTAACTTAAACGCCGACATTTATCTAGATTACATGAGTTGTTTGTTATTTTTCGGAACCGAAAGGGTCTAAAAACGACAAAGGCCCACTTACAATTTTAGAAGAGAATGAACCCGATTGCAATGACTGTCTACCAAATTTCCGCAAAGGATAAATGGAAAAGAAGATAATTGTCAAGTCTCAGGATAATTTTGGAAAAATCTAAAAAATAATGAAGGTTTTCGCGGAAGATAAACTCGAATCATGGGCAGAAAAGGAAAGACAAAAAAACTTGGAGACCTATATAAAGAAGAGCCAAGACTAGGAACGGGGGAATCCGAAAAATTAGGTTTTGAGGGAAGTTATTGTTAGCTTTATGGGAACTTAGTATCTAGGCGGCTAGACTAGCAAGTTTTTATACTTAGAACGTTTTATTGTTTTGTTTCTTCTATTATCCATTGTTGACGAATATTCGTCCATCTTCATTTTCGGTGACTATCTGTAACTTTGCTTCGTCTTAATCAATAAAACGCCTTTGTGCAATCTCTTTCAATATCTTGTTATTGTCTCTTTTTCGTATTTGTGTGTTTACGCAGGGAATGCAGGGCCTTAAGGAAAGTTAGGGTTTCCTGACTTTCCTCAATCCAAAAAATTGACAATGTGAATTTTGGTTCCCACAATAGTTAGACTACTAGCCCCACATTGCTTCTCACCACCTCTGTGGTTTCCCTATTAACCCGCCCTATTAGTGGGTTATCCGCGACACTCCCTTGCGAAGTGTTCGAGCTTATCACACTTGTGGCAAGTTCCAACTCTGTCACTGGTTCCCCTAGATCCCCTAGAATCTTTCATGCTACAATTATGTGCTTCGTGGCCCATACTACCACACCTCAAGAAGACTCCCATAACCCTCCAGCACTGCCCACCATGTCTCCTACTACGGGATTCATACTCCACATGCCTAACAAATCGGACTCCATTTCCGACTATTCCCTCTTTCGTTTCTTTACAGTAACCAAAGGAACATTACACGGTTTGTTATGAGGCTTGTTGCGGTTCATTGTGGCCTTCTCCTTTAAACTAGACTCGGACCAACGCACCTCTCTCTACCAGTTTCGATACTGATCCATAGGTACGGCCTGGAGATGGGTCAGTAGCTGATGTCGAAGTCCCCGCATAAAGCGCCAAACTTGGGCGAACTCAGCTTCAAGTCGAGCCCATGCTTCCGATGGGAAGTACTTCTGATTGAAATCAGTCTCAAATGTCAAACATGCTTATGCAACAACCAGTACGTTTCTCGACCATGGTCCACTACTTATGAGCGTCCCAATCAAGGAAGTGCATGGAAATGTCCTTCACATATTCTTCAGTGTACCTTGTGGATGAAAGGTTCCTAACTAGCCTATTCCTCCACTTGTCGGCTGTTATTGTATCGGCACTACCCATGAAGACCCTATTCTCTAACCGGATCATGTAATTCATCACGCTTACGTAGGGAACCCTAGCTCGTCCAACTCCGGCTTGAGGTGGGTTAACTTCAACCACATCTTCTTTTCCACTTCCAAGAGCTCGACCAATAGGTATCCCCGTAAGTAAAGCAGATTGCACACTGACCAGTTGAGTCGATGGCCCAGCATCCGTACCATCGCATAGACCAACACTGTAATACCCCAGACCTAGGATACCAAGTGAACGCAAATTCAAACAAATTTGGGAGCGACCAAAACTTGGAGTGTTATGCTATTAAGAGATGTAATTGGAGGTTTGGTCAAGGAATTTTTAATAATGGTCGAGTAAAAACTAGAATTGATCGAGGAGGTAGAACCGGAGCTACGATATGGTCGAGGTCGAGCATGGCGAATTTTTGAAGTCATCAATTCAAGTAAGACTCAATCTCGATCATCATTAAAGGGTTAGTATAAGACTTTTGGTTTAATCAGAATCAAGTTGGTATGAGTCAAAATTAGAGATAGTCGACAGAGGTTTCAGAAATGGTCTACACAGAGGATTGGTAACGGTCGAAGGACGAAGGTGACTACTATGAATCCAGGAGTTTGGAGATCAACCTAGGATTACTAAGGTATTTGAAGAAATTATATGGATTTTGGTCAAGCCAAAACCAGTATGGTTAGGAGGAAGACGGTTTTGGTCAATAAGGTCAAAAACGGGCTAATCAGTTTAAACAAAAGCCAAATGGAGATATGCAAGCATGGGATTTGGATTCAATGTAGTGTCTTAGACAAATTTTTTACTGAATATGAAGGTCAACTCAGAATGATAAAGTCAACAAAAGTCAAAGAAAAGTTAACGGTCTTGATTGCACCACATGGCACCTTCTGATCCAACAGTTGAGATCAAAACACGTGGAGGAAAAAAATTTTCTTTCAACCCAGGAAAGGATTTGGATTAAATCAAGAAATTTTAGGGTGAAGAAATTAATTGAAAAAGGTGTAAGGATATCTTGAAGACATCAAGATTCTTTTCGTCCACAAAATGGGAGTATTTTGTCATGGAGGTAAAAGAGCATTTAGGGTTATCTTGAAGACATCAAGTTCTCTATTAGATTTAGGGTTATTCAATGGTAGTAATGTATTGTTAATTTTATAAAAATTGTTAGTGTAATCTTCTTGGTTCTTTGTTTAAGTTGCTCTTAATGCTAAGTTAAATTTGATCACCTCAATCTTAGAAATTAGGGTTTTATAACGCAAGCGAGAGCCTGGTTATAACCTGGAATCTATATTAAACAATCTAAATAACTAGTAACAAACGAGAGTTGAACTAGAAGTTTAGAGAATCAATTAAACCGCGAAACCAGTACTGTTTAGAATGAGCATCGATCGATGTCGTCTTACTGCCATCGATCGACACTCAGCCGAGATGCGCGAGAACGATCTCCTAAACCATGAGGTTTGAATTCAGAACGATGCTTAATAAAACCCTAGCAATCTATTAGTTTGCATTATCTAAACCTACATGAGAATTTCCCCTAAGTCTAATCTCTTAATTTAATCTTCACAAACCAATCAATCTTGAAATTGCTTTATTGTTATTATTATAATTCATCTAGCTTTAATTCGAAAATAATAAGTCTATTGTGCAATCTTAGAGTCTATGTGGATTCGATCCCTAAGTACTACACTGAACCTCTTAATTGAGAGAGTAAAGTGAGAATATAGGGTTAATTTGAAAGTGAAATAAAAAAAACCCACATCAAATTTGGCGCCGTTGCCGGGGACTCTTTTTTATTGCCATTAGATTTCGTTTAGTATATTGTCTAGATTTTTACTTTACTGTTTGCTAAATAATTCTTTCCCTAAACCTTATGACACATGTACTTAAAGGAGAGAATAAGGGAGCTGCAGTCCCCAATCAAATCACTAAATCTCCAAAGAATGAGGTAAAGCATGAATTTCCAATGCTCGAATACCTAAATCCCAGCAGAACCTATTCCAATAGGGCTGCGATTCGATTATCCGATAACCATGCTGGAAGCTCTGAACTTGATATCGATTTCGTATTATGGCGCGAAAAAATCAGTTCAATGGTTTTCCCTCTGAACACCCAAACGATCACATAAAGATGCTAGAAGACATGGTGAACGACGATTTTAATCGCTGAAAACTTTTTCCTTTCTCCCTAGAAGGTGACGCCAGGAGGTGGCTGAACCAGCTACCACCAGGATCCCTGAATTGTTGGGCAGATATTAGAAGCACTTTCATCAACCACCTCTTTGACGAGGAAATATATTGGGAAGCAAGAAGGGAAATATCCACTTTCGTTTAAGGTAGCCTCGAATCTTTTAAAAACTCCTGGACAAGGTTTAAAAGCTACCATCAACACTTTCTATAGAGGACTAAACCTAGACTATCAAACCATCCTTGATACAGCCAGCGAGGGGAAATTCGGTACCCGAAGCCCTGCAAGCGCTAAAAGACTTATCGAAAACATAGCTTTAGGTAGAGCTTTTGAAAAGAGAGACACCGAAAAGAAGGAACTGCCATTGTTCGCAGAGGAGAAACACTCGATCTGAGTTAGAAAAACTCTGGCATCAGTTGCAACCCTTCTGCACGGAGATACCTTATCTCAACACTACGGTGAGGACAATGCTGCCCCTTCCAACTTCGAAAAATAAGTTGAGTTATCTGATGTGATGAACCTGAACGATCAACGATTTAGAAAAAGCACTGGCAATTTCATGAGCGACTACGACACCACTGTGAACAGATACGAAAGAAGTTCAAAGACAAAAATGAACCAAGTCTTCACTAGAAACCGTAGAATAGCTGCCGACCTTAATGAAAAATTAGACCTGATATACTCAGAGATGACAAAAAAATTTGACACTCTTAGTGAACACATATAGAGAATCGACAACCAACTGACGAGAAACGCTATGTCCATCAGGAGAGAGGACAGATCCTTACCTTGTAAAACAGATGCTAACCCTAGGAGCCATTGAAGTGTCGTAGCTTTACGAAGCGGTCGACCACTTACCCCTGGCGTTATAGAAAGCATCACCATCAATGAATTCAAGAAAATCTCGACAGATGAAAAAGAAAAATCGTATCCCATCCCGCTCGAAATTTACAAGAAAGACCCCGAAATCCTTCCTGAAATTGAAGCATTTGACCAAAATGAAGACCTTCAAGAATTAATTATCGTACCTAAGGGAAATAACATAGACGTGGGAGACATCTATCGACAACCCGTACTAGACATCAACCGACACCCTTTAATAAGAATCGATCGACATCCTGAAGAAAAAATCGATCGACGCTCTGATCCAGAATCAACCGAAACGGTTAAGACAAGTATCTACCAAGGGAAACCCCTTTCCCTTCAAAAAACGCTAAGCAGAAGAAGAAGAAGGTAGAAGAAGCTAGAAAAAGCAATATGCAAGAAATCATTTGACAAAGTAAACATTGAGATGCCATTCACATCTCGCATGCTATTAAGCAATACGTAAAAGCTGCAGCATCACGAGGATTCCATGAATCGGAACAATGCGTGATGATGGTGTCTAAAGAGATGAGCGAATTTATTCAAGGAAAAATCCAATTAAACTCTCTGATCCCAGTAGTTTCGTTTTGTACTGTACTATTAGCGATGAGAGATCTCAAAGATCCCTCTGCGATTTAGGCTCGAGTGTCAACCTGATGCCTTATTCCGTTGCAGTCGCTCTTGGGCAAACACAGTTTCAATCTACCAGGGTCACACTCGTTTTAGTTGATAGATCCACTAGAATTCCGGAAGGTGTACTTGAGGGCGTACCCGTACGTATTCATAACTGTGATATACATGCAGATTTCATAGTGCTTAAATACGAGCGAGACCTCGAAATCCCATTATCTTAGGAAAACCTTTCCTGGCCACCGCCTCGGCGATCATTGATGTCAGAGAAGGATGTATATGCATCAACATAGGGAAGAAACCGATTATCTTCGACATGGAAAAGATTGTAAAACAACCTTTGATCGATGGTCACACCTACCATTTCGATTACCTTTCCAATCTAGCTGAAAACTAATTCACAGACATATGCTCGAGCGAACCTCTAAAGAAAGCAAGCAGGTCTCCTTACGGCGACATTTCTGCGTTAGAAGATCGCACTGAAGAGTATGCAAGGTTAATGGATGCCACAAAATAAATCTTTAATGTCGATCTTGACAAACTCGGTCCATCAACCCCCGTTGATCGACACCTAATATCGCCATCGATCAACAGCGTACTGCGACTGACGACTGGAGCAAAGAAAAAGCACCCAAAATCAAGCTCAAACCACTTCCAACCGGTCTTAAATATCTATCCTTTACAAAAAATCCTATCATGTCATCATAAATGCAAACCTGAGTAGCGGAGAACAAGCATTGTTGTTGAATAAACTTTGAAAGCACCGCAAGGCTCTCGGTTATTCGTTAGATGAAATCCCAGAAATTTCCCCTGCTTTATGCATGCATAGGATACACCTTGATGATGAATCAAAATCTTCCATCGAGAATCAGAGAAGCTTGAACCCTTACCTGAAGGAAGTAGTTAAGAAGGAAATCATGAAACTCTAGAAGCAAGCGTCATTTATCCGATCTCCGACAGCAACTGGGTCAGCCCCGTTCATGTTGTCCGAAAGAAAGGAGAAATTACCGTGGTAAAGAATAACAAATATGAATTGATCCCTACTAGAATTGTCACTGAGCACAGAATGTGTATCGATTACAGAAAACTAAATGATGCCACACGAAAGGATCATTTTTCCCCTACCCTTTATCAAGCAGATGTTAGAAAGGCTCGCAAGCTACGAATACTATTGTTTTCTCGATGGATATTCCGAATTCTTCCAGATCCTCATACATCCGGATGACCAAGAAAAGACCACATTTACTTATCCCTATGGAACATTCGCATATCGCAGGATGCCATTCGGATTCTGTAACGCCCCTGTGACTTTTCAACGATGCATGATGTCAATATTCACTGATATGATCGAGGACTTCATGGAGGTTTTCCTGGTCGACTTCTCCGTTTATGGTCCAAATTTCAAATCATGTCTCGATAACATGTGTAAGGTATTAGCTAGATGCGAAGACAAAAACTGGTTTTGAACTGGGAAAATGCCATTTCATGGTTAACAGCGGAATTGTCTTGGGACACAAGGTCTCAGCAGTCGGGATTGAGGTGGAGAAAGCAAAGATTGACGTAATGACAAAACTTCCACCACTGACTAATGTCAAAGACGTTAGAAGCTTCCTAGGACATGCTGGATTCTATAGGCGATTCATAAAAGATTTTAGAAAAATCGCTAGACCCCTTACTGCACTTCTATGTAAAGAGGTGAAATTCAATTTTACTCATGAATGTCTCGTAACCTTTGAAACAATCAAATCATCGCTCGTATCCGCCCCTATCGTCCAAGCAACAAACTGGGATCTGCCATTCGAAATTATGTGCGACGCCAGCGATTTCGCTGTAGGTGCGGTACTTGGACAAAAGAAAGATAAAAAGTTGCACGCTATATACTACGCTAGCAGAACTCTAGATGATGCGCAATGTAATCCAACAACGGAAAAGGAATTATTGCCTGTAGTATTCGCCTTCGAGATTTTTGATCCTATCTAGTCGATTCAAAAGTAGTAGTTCACACCGACCATGCGGCATTGAATACTTAATGAAAAAAAGGACGCTAAGCCGAGACTTTTACGATAGATTCTCCTTCTCCAACAATTTGACATTGAATTCAAAGATAAGAAAGGAGTAGAAAATGGTGTCGCAGATCATTTATCACGAATTAGAGTAAACGACGACATTCCTATAGATGATTTCTTACCCACAGAAAATGTCTACTTAGCAGAATCGACTTTCGTTGGTAGTGTTAGTTCGGCGCATGAAGCGGAATCGATCGACGAGACACTAATACCATTGAACGATTGTAACCATAAAGCATCGATCGACCTTTTCCATACCCCGTCAATCGACAATGCATTTGAAAAGGACGATGAAGTAATCATTGCACTGAATATCAACGTCAATTGTAATCCTTCGACCCCAAATGATGATTCTCCCGGAAACAGAAGTTTGAGTCGGGAGGCATGTGAACTAAACACCACCGATAGACCTTCGTATGCAGATATAGTAAACTCTCTTGCAGCCGAAGTAGAACCCGAACTTTTCAAAGGATATCATAAAAAGAAAATTTTGAGAGAAATTCGGAGATATCACTGGGATGAACCTTATCTTTACAAACATTGTTCTGGCGGCATATATAGACGATGTGTTGCTGAAAGCAAAAATCCAGAAATTTTATACCATTGTCACGGATCCGATTAAGACAGTGTCAAAAATCCTACAAGCAGGCTTTTGGTGGCCGACTATGTTTCGAGATGCTCAAGCCTATGTAGCGAAATGCGATCCCTGGCAAAGAAGAGGAAAAATTAGCAAGAGAAATGAGACTGGACAAAATTTCATACTTAAAGTTGAAGTATTTGATTGCTGGCGCATCGATTTCATGAGCCGTTTCCCTTCTTCGTACGGAAATAAATACATATTTTTCGCTGTAGACTACGTCTTTAAATGGGTAGAAGCAATAGCAACCCCAAAAACTGATGCTGCCGTAGTCATTAAACTCTTCAAGAATATTATTTTTCCCAGATTTGGAGTTCCACGAATCGTAATAAGAGATGGAGGTACCCACTTCATTAACAAAGCGTTCGAAAAACTGCTCAAGAAACATGGAGTCAACCATCGAGTAGCTACACCTTATCATCCTCAGACCAGTGGACAAGTAGAAGTACCCTACCGTCAGATCAAAGAAATCATAGAAAAGATGGTAGGATCAACCCGTAAAGATTGGTCTTTGAAATTAGATGATGCACTTTGGGCATACCAAACAGCATTTAAAACACCATTAAGAACTACCCCATTCCACTTAATCTATGGAAAATCTTGCCATCTCCCTGTAGAATTAGCGCATAAAGCCGAAAGGCCATAAAAAGATAAACTTTGATGCTAAATCCACAGCAGATTAGAGATTAATTCAGCAAAATGAGCTCGACGAAATCAGATATCGCGCCTACGAGAACTCGAAATTGTACAAGGAAAGAACAAAAGCCTATCATGACAAGAAAACTATTTCACGGCATACCAAACGATCAAGTACTCCTGTACAACTCTCGATTAACTCTATTTCTTGGAAAATTACGTTCTCATTGGTCTGGACCCTTCACCATCAAAGAAGTTACGCCTTACGGGACAATTGTCCTATTTAATCCTAAAGGAGAAGATTTCATGGTGAATGGGCAGCGACTAAATCATTATTGGGCTAGAGCTGAAATTCCGCATACTCAGACCATACGTCTAGAGTGCCTAACCCCGAAGGATAAGCCAATTTCCCGTCAAGCTAACGACTTTAAACAAGCGCTGAGTGAGAGGCAACCCACTAAATTAATAATAAAATTATATATATATATATATAATAAAAACATTAGACAAAAAAACTTATATATTAGCAATAATTAATTTATTAAATACAAATATATAATAATTATCTATTATTTATGCAATTACAAAAATCATAAGTGAATAAGGATTCACCGACAAGACTATCGATCGATGCCCCTATATTGCCATCGATTGACGGTCGTGCGTCAAGTAGGTTAACTCGATGCGACCCCGATTCACAAAACACTTTTCTCAAAACCGCCAAAACACACACGAGTTCCACACCCGATTTCTCTCCCAAATTTTGGACAATTTTGCTCGTTTTGAGTCTAAACCACGCGATTTTTACCCTCTCTAAATCACTCAATCTTCAAGGTATGTTCTCCAAATCTCTTAGTTTAGGGAACTTTTAGGGTTTGAAGAAAAATCAAATCTTTTGTGGTTTAACTCACGATTTTAGTTGATTATTTTGATCTTTTGAACACCGATCTGTGATACAGCATCGATCGATGCCCATGAGTCGACGTCAATCAACGGTCATTAGGTTCTGTCGATCGATGACCATGCGTTACCATCGATCGATGGCTGCTCCTTTTATTTCGTCATTGATTCTGATTTGTGCTTTGTTTGATTATATGCAGATGGATGAGAGGAGAACTAAGGCTCGTTACGTGGTTGGTTGCTCCAGTGCTCCACCGCGGGGTTCTCCATGCCGAGGCCCTTGGCCCAAAGAAGTGGAGGCTCTACTTGTTACATTCGAGGACTATCCCGATCCTCGAAGAGCGGTGCAATCGAGAGACTGCACACACCTTCCCCTGAACGAGGAGTGGGATGACTTCGACGCCTCTATTACAACGCCTGGCAGGGCGTCACCATCGAGCCAACCAGGTTCGCTGACAAGCGAACTCTAAAGAAGCTGGGGCTCTACACCAACTTAAGACAAATGGTGCATGAGTTGGGTTGGGCACCATGGCTACTAAGCCATATCCTCTAGACCCCGACCTGGTGCGGCAGTGTATCTCCACAGCTCAGGTTCTCTACAAGAGCCCCAGAGTGAAGGTGGTGCATGAGGCCACCCTGACCTTCTTCATCATAGGTATCCGGTACAGGATTCCCATCCCGCAGCTGTGCAAGATTTATGGCTTCGACATTGGTGCCAGCGCCTTCTCAGCCGCTTGTTTCCCTGGCCTACCTACTTTCTGGGGCCTCGTTGGGAGTGGCCACTTCGAATCCGGCTCATCCACCCAGAAGGACGTCCGTCACCCGATGTTTCGCTACTTCTTGAAGGTCCTTGCCAACACCCTGTTGTGCAATATGGAACCTAACACTATACTACTATACTATTCCATCAAGGAATTAGTTCAGCTTGACGATGAGCTCTTTCCTCCACCGATGACCGATCAGCAGGTGAACATGGTGGCTATATTTTCGGAGCACCTGGCGACCCTGAAGGACAAACCCTTCAAGGGTACTGGCCCAAAGAGGGAGACGATAGGGAGCCTCTTGACACCCATCTTTAGCTTTCTGGGCTTTAGCTTAGAGGGAGCTTCGGTGGAGAGAGGATTGCGCTTCATGGATGAGGGTCACCTGACGAGGACCCAGTGGCTGAAGGAGGGACGCTTTTGGTCCTTTGTGGATGACGTGGGACCGAGGATGATAGTGCTTCCACTGCAAGAGGTGACAGACTTTTCTCATGATTGACAGTGCCTCGCATTCCACCCAGCTAAGCACCACATCCACACCGCACCCCTCAGAGTACGACGTAGAGGAGGCCTCCGCCCAGCACATCCGGTGGCAGCAGCCGCAGCAGACAAGCCAGCACAGCCACCTCCACATCTCCCAGCCTTCCCTGAGATTCCAGAGATCCCCATACACGACCATGGTGCTTTCCAGAAAGTCGTGGTGGACGCGCTTCGAGCGATATGGGACAGGTTAGAGACGATGTCCCGATGTCAGGGCTTCACCAGAAGCACAGCAGCAGCAGCAGGACCAGGATACATCCGACGAGGAGTAGTCTTTTCGATACTCCTTTATCTTTTATTTCTTTTCCCTTTCAGACTTATACTTATGTTTATTTTTTGTTGCATTTCTATTTTTTGACTAAGTATTTATTTATTACTGTTTGGATTTTATTTTCACCGTGTGTTTGAGTGTCTAACATATCTAAGCTAAAGAGAGATGAACAGAATGTAGAGTAGACACACATGATTCAGTCTGACAGCCTAGCATCGATCGACGCCTCCTTGTTGCTATCGATCGATGGCGCTCTAACATAGCGTAACGAGTTTTTAACATCATTTATACTATTAATTCAGTATCTATTCTATTTATGAAGGTTATCCCGATAGTTCGAATAAACCATCGATCGACACTATACGTTCACCATCGATCGACACTATACGTTCACCATCGATCGACATTGATGGTTTCCCATCGGTCGCTCACCTACTGCCATCGATCGATACACCTAACAGTGTTGGTATATTCGACTATCCGTAACACTGATTAATTATGATTTAATTTCTCCTAACCAATCCGAGGTGGATTACACTGGGGACAGTGTAATTTAAGTATGGGGGGTTCGCTAATGTTATTTTATTGTTTTTGAGTTTTATTTACTATATATATATAAGTTTTTCAGAGAGTTTTATCTAGTCAAGAAGAGGACTATGATCAAAAATCTACTATTGACTAACCACACTTCAGCACCATTCTTAGAAGGTTGTTTGCAGATATTCTAGAGATACCAAAGTGGATCATCCTGCCACTATATCACACTTGCTTAGAAAGTTTGAGGGAACCGAAGCTGATTTCCAACACATATCCTGACATTATTTGCTTGCTTTGGGATTTAGTATACACTGGATCGGATTCCGTCTGCAAGTCTGGAAGGTAAAAGTTTTTGTGCATCTGCTTCTCCCCTCTCTCCCCTTCAGATTAAAAAAGGAGTCGAACAGGATTTGGTGGCTGCAACCATTAAAGCTTGATGCATATGATCCTAGGGTTTGATTCATGGAAGCTTATCCAAACATCTCAGTCAATTAAAAAAATAAAATGATACCCTCAAAAAAAGGAGACATTGTCTGAGAAGAAGCGAGAAGAGAGAGGAAAGGAATCAGCGAAGACTAGTTGTGTGTTAAAATACTTGCAGAGGTAAGAATCCATGTATGCTTTGATCGATACTCCCAAGGTAAAGCCTACACTTGTATTTTATGCAAAGAAATGAAATCAGAAAAGGGGCGAGTCAGACTAGTATTCACTAAGTTGTTGGTAGTATACACTTAAAATATGCTTCATAACATGACCAAATCACCACTTTAGCTCCTCTTTGACCCATATTTGCTCCAAGTGGATTCTCCAATACCTGAAAGACACAAATGAGATTCAATGCAACCTAAACATAACCTAAATGCATTTAAATGGTCAAAATGTGACACAAAATGATGATGAAAATAGAAAAAAAAAACACAAGATATCACTCACCATAGAGGACCTGGTAAGATAATGATGATATGCATAGCTTTATTCAGGATATCCATGTCGAGGAGAAGCCTAAATTGACTAGGAGGGCTTCCAAAAAAGACTACACAACTCTATCAAAGGCCTTGATCATATATGTCTTGATTGCCACAAATGTTGATTTGCAGCGGGGTTTGTACGTAGAGCGTGAAAAACTTCATGAGTAACAAGAATATTGTGTGTTATCAGGCTCTTAGCAACAAATGATGATTGGGTCTCTGATATAATCTTTGGGAGGCAGCGTTTAAGGCACTTACTCATTATTTTATAGATTACCTTATAGTTCATATTGCAAAGGTTGATAGGTCGGAATTTCGACATCTCGCTGGGGCACTCCGTCTTGGTGATGAGACAAATATTTGAAGAACGTGGGTACTGATTTTGAAGAACTCTTTCACTGTTCGGCGCATGACATCCGCTGTTATGTCTCAATACTTCTGAAAAAAGAGGATTGTCATTTCATATTGACTAGGCGCCTTATCTGGTTGTGTATCAAATACAAGTTTCTGAATCTCAACATCATATGGAATTTTTGTGAGAGCCTCGTTCATTTCTGGTGTAGCTTCCGCAGTAATATACTGAAGTGATTCATCAGAATCTGATGGGTTGGACGAAGTGAAGAGAGTTTGGAAGTATCCAGCCGCTACGCGTTCTTAATCGCATTTTTTCTCTGCTCATGTGTCGTTCGATCTACGCAGCTTTGTTACCCGATTAAATTATGTACGTTGATTTGTGGTAGGATGGAATAATCTGGTGTTTTGATCTCCTTCTCTCAGCCAGTTTGCTCGGCTTTTTTTCCTTTCAGTAGAGTTCTTCATCTCGAAAGGCTGCGCATATGTTCCATTTTAAATTTAGGATCGCTTCATTGGAGAAGTTTTCATCTACTTGAGCCTTCTCAAGTTGGTTTCGATTTCCTCTACCATCTTTCCCGGGTTATAGGGGTTAGATCGTTCCAGCGATAGAGAAACTTGTGGCGCAATTCGATCATATCATGAAGATCATCAAGTCAAAAAGTCTGGGTCGTTATTGCCTTGGACGAGTGCATCTCGGAAGCTTCTTTGCCTATCCATATCTTATCAAATTTGAAACATATCTTATCCAATTTTCTTGATGAGAGGAATCGTCCTAAGATCAGACAGTGATCTGAGTCTCATAGGCGCAGGTACTCCAAAATTGTGTGGGAAAAGTCATGGTGCCAGTCTTCATTTCCCCCCCTTTCCCCTGCTCGGTCCAATCTGAACTTCAGTTTCCAACCCTGGAGAGGCGTTTGACTTGTTAGTAAATACGATTGAACTTACGAGACATACCTACTAGTAGATATACTTGTGAGTATGATCATTCGGTTTACAGTGTAAACGTTCATAAGCAATAATAAGGTCACCAATACTTAAAATAGGACATGAAAGAGTTCATTTCATTAGTAATCGTAATTAGGAATCTGAAGCAGATACTAATCAGCTCGCCACTGATATTATCCGTTATTGCATCCTTCGAAAATGATCCGACACATATCCAAGTCTTTCTAATAGGCTCGGCGTTGCTATGTGAGGAAGAAGAAGATTAAAAGTGATATTGAGAGAAGTAAAAATGACGTAGACAAAAAGAATAAAGAAGAGTTTGTTAGAGTTAACGATCAACAACTCTAGTAGTATAAATAGATTACACTATCGTGAATTGTAACTTGGTCCATGAGGTAACTTTCGGAAATTACCTCTATACCAGCTGGCAGTTAGAGACTGTAACTGGTTCTTGTTAATTTAGATTGATGCCGTGACAAACTATCATGGCGACGAGGATGACGGAGGAGACGGCGAACTCAGAACCGTTTAACGATCAGCTCAAGTTTTTATCCGCCGGTTATAAAGTGTTCTTACCAGTATCTATAGTCATAATCTGAGCCATACATATCATAATGATCGTCTACATTACATGTCATGTCGTTGTAACTCTGAAGAAACTGATAGGAACTGAGTGGTACAAAGAAACCTGACTAAAGTATTTAAGGACCAACGGCGACACATGATCCGTTTGAGTTGATTAACACACAAGAGAGCTTCAATCTAAGAGCCTCAAACTCGTCATCTTCTTTCTCATCATTTGTCAACCAAATCGCTAAGCATCGGTCCATCAACTCTCTACCGCAGGACCAAGACGAGCTTCCTTTCAGAATCCTTGTCCTATCGAACCTTAAGATATTGGAGAGGTTTGAATCAGTTGGTTGTTCAAGGAATGTTCTCATCGTTGCTTTGGTGGCCTCACACCATATAGGACGCCCAACCTTCAAGAAATCCTGCAATGCCTTCACAGGAAGGTTTACACTCCCTAATTCGGATTCATTGCGTCCGCCTTTACCATGATAATCTGATCCTCCTAGCTTCAGTAGACTGTATGTATCGGCCAAATCGCTAAACACTGTTCAATAACCATGAAAGTTCAATTCAATAACCATGAAAGTTCAATTAACCTGTAGAGAGAGAGAGAGAGACCTTCTAGCTTGCCATCACTCCTGTAAACCTCGACTCCATGAAGTCCAGCGTCTTTCAACCTCCTAATAACACTGACGTGATCCTTCAACGCCCACGGATGTGCAAGAACAGCTACACCACCCGTTTCGCATATAAGTTTCACTGCTTCCTCGGACATAGGCTCGCTCCCTCTGCGAAAATAGTTCATTACTCAATTCACCAAACAACTACACTATAAAAACATAAATGTAACTCTCGACCAATGCTGAAAACAAGATCCTAGACAAATCTAACATGCCTAAACTTCTTTCAAACATGTTAGCTCTCTAGATAGCAGACACAAACATAGTTGATAAACACTCTCAACTCACCTACAATCCATGTGCCCACAGGCTAAACCAGCAACAGGCTTATAAGAAACATTTAAATCCATAAGGTCTCATAAAATCAGGTGAAAGTAGGGAAGAAGCAGAACGTACGTAGCATAAGCAGGTCCATCATCATGTAAATATTTAGTGAAGGCTTGTCTTAAATTCTCCACGTATCCAGCTTCAAGAAGCGCTCGAGCAACATGCATCCTACCAGGAGCAACATCCTTGCCAGCAATCGTGGTGACATGTTCCCATTTGAGAGGGATCTTAAGTTTATTCAGTTTCGATACCATTTCTCTCCCACGAACAAAACGCCCATCCCTTATCTTCACCAAGAGATTTTCTAATTTATCATACATTACTGGACCGGAAGTGCCATAGTACGCAAGTATATGCACCGGTTCTTCTGAACCAGACTCTCTGGATTTTGGCAATTACACATCTATAAGTGCAATTCTGATATTCCATCAGTACTTTTCAGAAGTCGATTATACCTGGAACAGAATAATGTGCTGATCTCAATACCGGGAATGATCTTGATACCGAATCTACGTCCTGCTTCTACTGCTTCTGGAATACCAGCCATTGTATCATGATCCGTTAGAGAAAGAACTTTCACCTGCTTTGATCACATTCAGAAGAAAAAACTAATCTTAACGTAACGATAAGCAAACAAAAATCCAATTCAGATCTACTCCTAAAATGTGAAACTAACCCCATTGGTATGAGCCCTTTCGACTAGCTTTGAGGGAGATAGAAACCCATCGCTGCTATTTGAATGAGAGTGAAGCTCGAAGACCAATTTCTCTCCGCTTCTCAAAGAACCGTTATTGATTGTGACGGCAAAGTCATCGAGGGTAGAGGAGAGAGGCGGAGAAGAAGAACCTACGAAGAGCCAATCGCTGACCAACTTAATAGCCTCGGCTTGCTCAGAGGTCATCTTCTTCTTGCTACCACCACGCTTCTTCTTCTTGTTTCTCTTCTTCTTTTCGTCAGCCATGCTTGGATTTTGGAAGCGCTGTGAGTGGAACATTAGTTTCCTTACCCTCACATTTTAAGAGAAAATCTTTAATGTCCTTATTCTGTTATTAATTTCAAAATTAATTAATTTTAATGCAAAAAGTATATGAATTACGTTTGTACCCTTAAACCTAATGTCTCCATAGAAAATCTTATAATATACGCCGTTTTCATTTATGTTCTATCTTTTTTTCTCTTTTTTTCCTCTCTTTCTCTCTGCAACTTCTTCCATTTTCTTTTTCTTCACTAAATATCTTTCTATTCTCTACGATTCTTCTATTTCCTTCTCTCTTTTTATTCTCTTTCTTCAATTTTTTCGTTCTTGACTCCTTTGGTTTTTTTTTCTCGGGTTAAAGGTGAAAAACTTTGTTGGTAATGGAAACCATCATCATCAAGTCCGCAAATGGTAGAAACGACATGAGCAACCATTGAAGGTGATCAATGGCGATGTCTTCCCTTTCGCGCTTCGAAACGACGATGGCTCAACCTTATTTGATAAAGAGTTCTGGGTTTTTCTTCGATATAGGTTTTTTTTATGATTTTCGATTTGGGAATGTTGAAGAGAATTATTAGTTATCTTTTGTAGAGTTTTTCTTGTTCTAGATCTTTTTCCGATTTAGGGTTGTGATAAAGAAGATTTTGAGTTGCTTTGATTTTACGGTTGTTCTTGTTCTTCATCCTCAGATCTGGATTTAATATAACTCGGTATTATTAACTCATTCATACTCAGTACAACTAACTCAGTAATACTTAGTAGTATGCAGTAGAATCAGTCGAACTCGGTATAAATAACTCTAGTACTCAATATTACATAGTATAACTAGTATAACTTAGTAGAACTCACGAAGTATAACTCAGTATAACTAATTAAAACTACAATCAGCTGTACATCGATAATTAAAATTTAAAATTTTAAAAAATCCTAAAATTTGAAAATTTTGAAATTTTAATATTCAAAATTTTCAAATTTCGGATGTTTTAATAAATAATAATAATTTCAAAAACACAAAAGGGTAAAATTGGATATTCAAGTTTCATTAAAGAGGATGGGGCATAGGCGATTAAGGAGGGGCATAGGCGATTATTTTTTGAGATGTGAGGGTATCGAAGACGTTGTTCCGCTGTGAGTTGGACCGTCGGAGAGAAACTAGAAAAGAAAACATGTTAAAAAAAGTCATGTTAGCAAATTTAAAGAAAAAAAGGATTTTACATTCGCATCAAACCGGCCGGTACAACCGTTGAACCGCAATCCATATTTTTTGGTAATATGTTAAAACAATTAGTGATGATAAATGAGATGAAACCGTCTGTAAATAGTAAATATATAAACCCTATATAATCCCACTTAGACTACACACCTCTCCTGACAAAAAAAAAAACTACACACCTCTTCACGAAACCACCAAAAAATATAACTTTTTCACTTAACCTATTAATGTTTTTTTGGCTGCTAAATTTTCATTCTAATTTAAATTTTTAATTAGAGTTTATTCTTCTAAAACGCAATTTCCGAAAAGTGATTACCCACCTATACAATCTAAAAATTTCGACCCGCCCTTATTACCTAAAAGTAAACAAAATCAAATAAAAATTTTAGTAAATTAAGATTTTTCACAATAACGCAATTTATTCTTCTAAAACGCAATTTCCGAAAAGTTAAATTAAAAATTTGTAAATTTAGACAGAGAGACGAAGCAAGAGGAAAGAGTGAAATTGATATAGTAAATCCATAAATTAATAGTATGATAGTACGATAGATTAATTGATATTATTTGTAAAGAGTTCGTGACTGAAGAAAGATTCTCAAAGCAAAGATGAACAAATTTTTATAGTTTTTCTCGATGATTTCAAAGTGCAAGTGTATTTTGTTTTTTTTTTGTCATCAACATAAACACAGACTCATGAAGACTATGCATACCAAAATGATAACTCTGCATCCATGTTGACGACAAACTATGACTATTTCCTTGCACTTCATGCGAGGCTGTCCGCCCTTGAATTATGTGTTAGGGTATATGAATGATCTCTGAGTTGTGAAAGCTTCCTCTTAGAATCTTGATATCTTCCAAGTAACTAGCAAAACTTGGCCATTCTTCTGGTTCCAAAACTATCTTCACCAATTGAAAACAATTTGTTGCACATGTGACCTAAAACTGATGTAATTCGTCATACATTTCATTGTCCATATGAGGACTTCCACTTCCAAGTGAAGAGTGACAGACTAGCTCGAGTATTTCTTGCCCCCATCAATCCATCAAAACCTTCTAATATAATATACCAACTTTTCTCCTAATCATTTTCCTTGTCCTTCCATGATCCATCTATGAAACACCATCTTCCCAGTATATTAGGCAAAGTTAGCCTCCCCCTCGTTATGTGGAACAATCCTTTTTGCGATTGCAGCATGTGCCTTTCCCCAAAGTAAAGATTACGTCTCTGCCAACTTAAGTGTGTCCATGGGATCAACATCTATATTACTAAAAACTTTATTATTACTTCCCTTCCAAATATCCCATAATATCCATGCAAATTGATGATCATCCATTTGGGGAGAAACTCTCCAATATAGATAACTCATATCTGCGAAAGTGATTGTCGAGGAAAAGTATATGGATTCGAAGGGATCTTTGAGAGTTCCCTAACTTAAACAATCAGAGGACATTCGAAAAACACATGATTTATTGATTCCTCTGATGCTCCACATCTTGCACAACAAATATCACCTTGGATTCCCCTTGTCCGTAAATTCTTTTTAACCGATATGCAACATGTCATCAATTACCATATAAAACACTTGATTTTAGGTGGACACGAAATTTTCCAACATAACGCCTTCAGAGGAGAGATCGTTGGTCCATATTCTAGAAGTGTTTTTTCTCTATCAGGATAAACTCTTTCCACTTGATAACCATATTTGACCGTGTATTTCCCATTATTTTTGAAATGCCATCCATTTATATCAGCTAAATGCGTCCGACTTAAAGGCATGCTTTCTATAATCTTCACATCTTGAGGATCCACCAAAAAGATCGAAGCGCCTGCAAATTTCAAGATCTTGTTGATGCATTAATGAGTAAGTCCACTGTAAGGTCACAGTAAAAGTTTTGTTGATTAATGTTTGCTAGTCTCCGGTGAGTGGTTTGGAGCCAATGATCATTCCATACTGAGATAGATGATTCTGATCCCACCATTTTGGTTAGTCATTTGCTAAACATAGATCTAGTAGAGACAATACTACGCCAGCCATATGACGCCGAGTATGATCTAATCGTCTCAAAGGATGATGCATTCCTGAAATACTGTCATTTAAAAACTCTTGAAAATAAAATTTTTGGTTTCTCAATTAACCACCAAAACTGCTTCCCGAGCATAGCCATGTTGAAATCGGAGAGTTCTTACCCATGGCCTCCTTCGTCTTTATGATCACTTAGTTTGTCACACAATTTCCAGTGCATGCCTTTTGTACTTCTGCTTGTACTCCACCAAAATTGTGACATTGCGCTCGTCAATTTCTTTGTTACCGTCATTGGTAAACGACAACAAGAGATCACATGGTTTGGTAAAAAATTGTAGCCACTGATTTAATAATCACTTCCTTCTCTCCCTTAGTAACAAACTTGAAAGTCCATCCATTAACCTGATTGTTTTGTATGTCCTGAATGAAACCAAATTTTTTTTTCGAGCCACCCAAACTCTCAGGCATTCCCATATGAGATCCCATTCCGACTAAATTCGGAATCCCTAGGATATCCCATAATTCCTGCGAATGCATTCCTCAACCTTGAACCCAAGTTGAAAAGAAGATTTATTAAATATATCATTTGACCAGATACTACTTCATATTCTTTTAAGATCCTGAGAATAGTTTGGCATTTCTCTTGTTGTGCCTTACAAAAGAATAGATTATCATCTGCAAGAGAAGGTGAGATATGAGTGGACATGCCCTCACAACCTTCATTCTTGTTAATTGTTTCTCTCTCTACCTTTTTAATATTGGCAATCAAAGCCTATGTGCACATGATGAATAAACAAGGAGACAAAGGATCTCCCTGTCACAGACCTCTCTGTGGGGTTATGAGTCCTCTAGGTTGACCATTTAGTAATACTTTGTATAGAATCGACGGAATTCATTCCATCATTAATTGAACACATTGTTGATCAAACCCCATCTTTTTGAGTAAGGCTTGAATAAATTCTCCTTCTACACTATCATATGCTTTACTCATATCCGTTTTTATTGCCATGAACTTATTTTGGCATGATTATTAGTTTAGCCCATGAAACATCTCTTGTGTTATAAGGATATTATCTGAAATCAACATTCCAGCTATAAAGGCCTATTGTGTTTCTGACATAAGTGTAAATCAACGTTCCAGCTATAAAGGCCTATTGTGTTTCTGACATAAGTGTAGGAAGATAAATTTTTAAACTCTGACACAACACCTTAGAAATAATCTTGTTTCCTACATTACAAAGACTTATAGGCCTTAGTTCCATCTCTCTTGCAGGTCTCTATGTTTTAGGTATCAAACAAATGATTGTAATATTTAACCTTCTATCCATCTTCTCGGAAAAAAAAATTATTAACAAGATCCAATATATCCTTATTAATAATTGGTCATGAATGTTAAAAGAAAAGAGTTGTCATTCCATCCGAGCCATGAGCCTTCTCTAGGTGTATCATAAACAAGACATGTTTTACCTAATCCTCCGCCGCAATCCTAAATAACCTTTGATTCATCTGATAGGTGATACTTGGTGTAATCTGATAAATGTATTTTTATATACTTTGTTTTCTCCTTCTTGTCTCGGTTGTAAAAGAATCTTGAAAAATACTAAGATATTAACACATTAAACTCATCACAAAATCAAAGCAAAAACATTGTTACTCTCACTTATCTCGATACTATCTTGAGTAAAGCCAAGATTTTGATGTCATCATCACACTCACTTATACCCACCACACGATACCACCCTTTATCTCTTTAAGAATGCATCTTCTCCATGAAAATCCACTCTTCTCCGACAAGACCATCCTATGAACATCAATTGTGATTCTGTAACTGTATTTTTTCTACCACAGACAGCTTAACGTCCTTGCGTCGAGGTTGCTGCCGTAAACATGGCTTGCGTTTGTGCTCCTCTAACATCATATCTGAAAGGGTCAGATTAGTGTGACTCAAATCGTTTGGCGGAGATGATGGAAAATTGGAGGAGTAATTTCAGCAAGTCTGAGCCGCTGCAGAGAAGCTGTTTCAATGCGAGGAGGAGCAATTTCAGCGAAATAGAGTATACTCGGAGGGAGAATAACCATCAGGTACTTGACCGAGATAAAGAAAGGGAATGATAAGCAATGAACCTTGTTTCATCACCGCTGATACTTTTCTTGACGTCATTGTAAAGAATAAATTCTCAAACTTTCTCGAGAAAAAGAAAGAATTTTCGCAGGAAAAGTATCAAATTTTGTGAGATATTTACTCCTCGAGTTGGATTTGGTTTACTTTTAAGAAATAGGGTCGGATCAAAATTTTCAGATTGTGCGGGTGGGCAATCACCTTTCGGAAATCGCATTTTAGAAGAATACACTCCAATTTAGAATTTTAATTAGATAATTAATTAAGCAGGAAAAAAATATTAGGAGGTTATATGAAGAGTATTTATATTTTTTTGGTGGTTTAGTGAAGAGGTGTGTGGTCTTGATGGATTAAATAAAGTTTATATATTTACAAATGATTTTAGGCAAATATCCCATGATAAATAGGACATATGTCATCTTTCTAAATGGTCTTTGCTTCATCATCTATACAAATGTCTAAATTATAATATTGTCCTTTTCTTGTTTGTTATAAATCAACCGAATTTCTTTCCCTATAAATAGATTCATGTCATTTTTAAAATCAGATACAAAGCAAGTCACATCTCTCTCATTTTCTTGTGTTATTTCTCACTTACACACAAAACTTCTCTCCACCTCTTTTAAATTTTGTTCCCAGCATAAAGAGGAAATATATATAAAAATTATTATTATCCAAGTTTTTCATTTCCTCTCTTTTATATTCTCAACACATTATGAGTATAAAATCTATGATTCCATACTAGTAGGGTGAGGTTTCATTTATGCCTTTCAGTATACTTAATTATTCTAATTTTATTGATGTTCGGGAGTGAAGATTTTGCCTTCTCAATTTATTTTTTGAGATGATAGGCGTTGACTTTTCCGACTAATTGTTTTGGTAGGCTATGCTTTTAAGATGAGGTGATCGCGTGGTAGGCTTTGCCTCCATAAATTAAAAAAAAATGGTTAATATGATAGAATATGTTTCCTTGAATCCTATAGAAGACTTTACCTACTTGAATAAAAAATGATTAATATGGTAGACTATGTCTCATCGGATCATGTGGTACGCTCTGCCTCCGATTTAATTTTTGTTCTTTAAATCTCTGCATTTAAGTTATGCCTTTTTTTAACGGCAAACGGCTATTCTATTACTCAAACTTGAGGTGGTCTGGGTAACCAGACCGGAATAGAACAACCAATAAAAAGTAACTCCCTATAGAAGGATCTAGCTGTCTTAGCTAAATAAATCTGAAAACCGGTTACGCGCTCGAGGAACATAAGAGATTTTGAAGTCCGGAAAGCAAATCAGTAGCATTTTTATCCTCTCCAGTTCCGTAGCAAAGCTTGGCCAAGCGTGAGGGTCCTTGATCATAGCAATCAGCTCCTTGCAATCTGAACCGAAGCTCTGACATGTCGAATGTTGAAGCATATTCTCCATTGCCCATCGCAGTGCTACTACTTCCGAATGCAACGCTGATTCTCGTCTAGGTATATTTCGTGTTCCCATGAGTTGACGATTCCCACCACTGTCCATCCAGACCCATCTACAGCCACTAAATTGATCATGGCCTGTCCAGGATCCATCTATTAAGCAGATATTACCCAAGCTTAAGACTTGGGATTCCTCGTCATTGTTCCCTTGTATCACTGATGGCACCACCTCGTTTGCAGCAAACCAAGCCTGACATTCACTCTCAGCATATCTTACTAGTTCCAGAGGATCCCTATCTATTCCCCTAAAGAGTTTATCATTTCGAGCCTTCCAAATATACCAAATTATCCAGGGATATGGATCTCTGTCTTGTTCAGGTTCAATTATGATGTTCTTCCTCCAGAATAGGTAGTCCATGTTCACATAGATGCTTGGTACTGGAAAGATATCTTGACTTGTTGGAGTTGATGATAGTGCCCAAACTTGTAAAGCAGGCGGACATTCAAAAATAACATGGGTTACAGATTCCTCTGGTTCACCACACCTTGGGAAGTAGTTATCACATCTCATATTCCGCCTTACTAAATTCCTTGTTACTGCCACGTTTCCAGTTAACAATTGCCATATAAGATGGCAAATTTTCTTTGGCGCCTTTAGATTCCAAGCAAAGGCTTGAAGCTTAGTCACACTTGGCTCTAGCACTTCATTTTCATTTTTCTCCTTGAGGAGATTTTGGGCTACCCAATATCCGGACTTGACCGTATATTGTCCATTCTTTGTGTAGTTCCAGTAGAATGTGTCCCGTCGATGGGTTGTACTTATGGCCAAACTCTTAATAAGAGGTATATCATCAGGGTTGACATATTGTTCCAGCAAGCCAACATCCCATGTCTTTGATTCCTGATTAATAAGATCACTGACCCTCATATTTGGATTCATAATTGGTGCCACAGGTGTAGCTGACCTAGCAGGTGTCGTTGGGATCCATGGATCCTCCCACACTTTAACTTCATACCCAGAGTGTATCTTCTATCTTATCCCCAGTAACAAAAGCTCATTTGCCGCAAAAATGCTACTCAACACATAAGAAGGACTGTTTACAGAATTTACTCGTAAAGGCGAGCTCATCATGTAATATCTTCCCTTCAAAACTCTGGCCACCAGCGAATCAGGGTATTGTACTAGCCTCCATAATTTTTTTGCCAATAGAGCCAGATTAAACTCGTGGATCATGCGAAATCCAATCCCACCCTCCTCTCTTGGTAAACAGACTTTTTCCCATTTTGACCAGTGTATTCCTCTTTTTGGGGGATTAGAACTCCACCAAAATTGTGCAATAGCACTGGCAAGATTTTCACATATCTCCAATGGGAGAAAGAAAGTAGACATAACATATGTCGGAAGAGCAAGTAGAATGGATTTGATCAGCACCTCTTTTCCCCCTTTCGAGAGCAATCTACCTGTCCAGTCATTCACTCTATGCATCAACTTGTCTTTAAGGAAAGCAAAAAGTTTGCACTTAGAACCGCTAATATCTTCTGGGATACCCAAGTAAGACCCCATCCCTCCTTCATTCTGTATACCAAGTGCATCTTTAATTTCCTGCCTGGTGGGTGCATTAATTCGCTTACCAAAGAGTAAGGAAGATTTATCAAAATTGATGCATTGGCCTGATGCTTTTCCATACGTCCTGACTACTTTATTACTTCTTCACATTCACGGGGCTCCGCCTTACAGAAGAAAAGGCTATCATCAGCAAAGAGAAGGTGGGATACACGCGCATCCCCGTTATCTTTCCTTGGTTCTCTGCGTGATTGAGAAGGCTAACGAGCGCTTCCGTGCATAGAATAAAAATGAAAGGAGACAAAGGATCTCCTTGGCGTAGACCTCTCCCTGGAATAATATTTCCTCTCGTCTTCCCATTCATGAGAACTTTATATTGTACTGATGTAATGCATCTCATTATCCAGGTAATCCACGTTTCCGAAAAGTCCATCTTTCTCATGACAGCTTCAATAAACGACCATTCCATCCTGTCATATGCTTTACTCATATCCGTCTTGATGGCCATTCTTTTATTGCGTCCGCTTGGCTTAGTCCTAAGTGCGTGAAACATCTCCTGAGCAATCATAATATTATCCGAAATATGTCTTCCAGCAACAAAAGCTGACTGAGTTTCCGAAATTAGACATGGTAGCACTTTCTTGAGTCTCTGGCATAAGACATTAGAGATAATTTTGTAACTTACGTTACATAAACTAATGAGCCAAAATTGAGCCATTTCATTAGGCTTTGTTGTCTTTGGGATGACACAAATATTTGTTTCATTCAGTCCAGCTGGCATTGTCCCCTCGGTAAGGAAATTATTAACCATAAGAGTTAAGTCATCCTTTACTATGTCCCAGAACTTCTGGTAAAAAAGCGCAGTCATCCCATCTGGCCCTGGGGCTTTTTCTGGGTGCATAGAAAAGAGTGCTAGCTTCACCTCCCATTCAGAAATCGGGCTGTTAGACTTTCAATCATTGGCTCTGTGATTGTTGTATGAACTTCAGATAGCGCTTCTTCAATATCTTCTGGATTAGAAGACTCAAAGATCTGTCTAAAATAGCTAGTAGCAATGACTACTAATCCTTCTTCATCTTGCACTACATTTCCATTTTCATCTAGGAGCTGCGTGATCTTGTTCCTTGCTCGTCTTTGCTTTGTTAATGCACGGAAAAAAATTGTATTTCGATCACCTTCCCGTAGCCAAAATACTCGACTTTTTGTTTCCAGAACATTTCTTCTGCCTTAAGAGCATCTGAAAGTTACTTCAAAGCGGTTGCGATCTCCTCAGTTGTAGCATTATCATCTGCATACAGAGCCTCCACCTTTTGTATCATCCCCAATCCTGAATAAGGATCATGTGACTGACCATGTTCGAGGAAATGAGCTAAGGATCATTTCCATCAAGTTACAAACGTCCCATGGTCAGGATGTGTTAAGTTTATGAGGACTTAACCAAATGAGAGGGAAAGAAATGAGTCAAAAGAGCTAGACGAGTGTTTTGGCAGCTGGACGAAGTGTACGGCCAGCTCGACCAAGCTCAGCCTAGCTCAACACTACTTAGGTCAGCTCATTCAGCTGAGCTACCAGCTCACTCAGCTGGACCAGCTGGGGATCAGCTGGACGGAGTGTTCGGGTATTGGGCAGTTGGTCCGGGTCCGGGCCGGTGGTGGGCCGAGGTGGGCCGAGGTGGTCCGGCAATGGTGGTTAGGGCCTGGTGGACCCTTGGGTAAGGCCATGGGCTAAGCCTGGTGGGTCTAGGTCTCTTTTTGGGCTTGGTATCGACCTAAGCATGGGTCAGTTATGGGCGAAGGGATACTTGTAGTCAAGGGGTGCAACCTATCGACCAAGTCATGCCCGTTCACCAACAAGTCGTGCCTGTTCGTGGGGGAAAGACTTACCCCCTCGCCTCTATTAATAGCGGACCCTGGGCACGAAAAGAGACATCAAAGACAGAAGAAAATACATAGAGAAAAGGAGAGAGAGTCGGATTCAATAATCCAATATCGGTATGCATGTGTTAGGCGATATGGAGACTGTTTTGAGAGAGATCATGAGGGAAGTTTAGAACGACCTTCTGATTGGTTTTGATCATTGTTATCAAAACTCAAACCTTTCTCCTGAGTCTTGAAACACACGCAATTCACCAGGAAAGAAGAGAGAGAGGGCCGGACTTCACTTCCAAAGGATGATATAGCCTTAAAGGGGGAAGTTCGTGGAGAGACTGTTTCGTGGAAGTTCATGGGATGTGATGCACGATCCATGAATGGATCTTATCATTCCTGGAAGTAAATGATAAGACTTGATAAAGGCGTGGTTCTTATCTTCATGGACGTTCCAGATAATGGATGTTATTGGCAAACCATCGCCATGGATCATTGATCGGTAAGATTGTGTTTATGGGTTGGGTTAGTCCAAGTGCATCCGGATCTCTTCCTTCTACTTTTCAATACTGGTTCATCTTCTCCTTATCTGTATTTGTGTGATGAATGTGGTGGTTTGGTCACGGAATGTCTTGGTAAGGACCAAGGCCATGTCCGAGTGGAACCAACCACAAACCATGGTTCATGGACGATCGGATGGATGGTCCGATGGGTCTTAGCCATGGATCGGTTTTCCTTTGTTCTGGAAAGGGTAATTCCGTGGGTTCATTGGGCTTGTATGGGCTATTGGGTTATGGCCTTTAGTCGTTACAAGTGGATTGGACCAAGTCCAAATGGGTCGGTTATGTGAACAGTCCGGATCGTTCCAGAGAATGGGCGGTTAGGCTGAACGGTTGGAAAAGACCCAAAGGGGTATGAGTGCCAAGAGTCATGAGTCACCAAGGGTTGTGAGTTACCAAAGGGTGCAAGTAACCAAAAGGCATGATGTGCCAAGGGTTGCGAGTATCAAAAGGTACGAACGTGTCGTGATCCCAAAGGTACGAACGTGACGTGATCCAAAAGGTACGAACGTGTCGTGATCCAAAAGGTACGAACGTGTCGTGGTCCAAGAGGTACGAACGTATTGTGATCCAAGGGATGCAAACGGGTCGGGACCGTAAGGATGCGAACGGGTCGGGACCGAAAGGGTGCGAACGGGTCGGGACCGAAAGGGTACGAACGGGGCGGGACCGAAAGGGTACAAATGGTTCGGGTCTGAAAGGGTACGAATGATTCGGGACCGAAGATGTACGAATGGATCGTGACCGATTAGGTATGATTGTTCAAGGGAACTTGTATATGATCTGATCATGGTTGAGAAGGGATGACATGCTCCATAAGGGATGGATCAAGGTGTCGGATCTAACCTGATTAATGAATACATCGTTTGCTATGAACACGTTAGATCGGTTGTCTCGGATATAGGCCAATGCCGATCAGGCAAGATGAAGACTCATCAGTTCTAAGTCATGTGAGATTGGTTGGATGATTGGCTTAGGATATGATGGGCATTCTCAGTCCAGGAAGGGACTGGTACTATTGTCTATAAGGTGAAACGAGGCTGGATGTTGTATGAGCCGATAAGGGCCAGATGCATATCCTTAACTGATTGAAGACTTCTCGAGGGTTACCTTAGTCTGTGGTGATGGTTGGTTGAATGACTAAGTACCCAAAGGGATTTGTCTTATGTAGGAATAAGATAAGAACTAAGA
The DNA here is from genome assembly GCA_905132885.1 of Moricandia moricandioides. Taxonomy (NCBI): domain Eukaryota; kingdom Viridiplantae; phylum Streptophyta; class Magnoliopsida; order Brassicales; family Brassicaceae; genus Moricandia; species Moricandia moricandioides. Next base: position 124,664 of record CAJHQQ010000154.1, read on the forward strand.
AGACACTCAATAAGTCTAATGGTTCATTAGACAAGTAAGTGTAGATCGGGTCAATGGAGGTCCGATGAGATACTAAGCTTCGTGGTTGTGGCAAAGGTATGAGTTATCACATACGGGTTATAATAGTATCTGGTTAGGATGCTAGTAGAATTATCGAGGGGAATGGAACCTCAGATCAGTATGACTTGGTTTGGGTTTAGGATCGACCTTTGAGCTAGTTGGTAGTTGGTATAGCTAACCAAGGCTGGGGCGATTAAACCAGACAAGTATTAGATTGGTTTAGACCAATGATATCTAGAAAATATTCCGCTGTGCATAATTTGAAAGGATCTAAGCTAGGAATCGACTAAGGTAGTCGTAAGCTAAGGTCTAAAGATAGCCCTCGCTGTTAGGCGAAATTATAAATAAGGGAAAAAATCTAGAGGTTCGGTCTGTGTACGGACCGAGCGACGTGAGGCTTCGACCGCGGCCTAGTTGGCCGGGTTTGGGTCTTACAAGTTGGTATTAGAGCATGCTTGATCCTGTTTAGGACCATGCTCAAAGATGTTGAGTTCAAACCGACATTATTTTCTGAAAAACTAAGTTGATTCTAAAAACCTTAGTAGGGTGAGCCAGGAGAGAGTTGAGGTAAGCAGGTTATCACGCTTGAGAATGGTGAAGTTCCAAGGTGAAGCGGCTTAGCCAAGATACAATCTCTAAAGGCAAGAGCCTTATACTAGAGGTTTGCCAACCTAGTTACTAAGGAGTAATGAATGGTATTGAAAGGACATTAGGATTGAGGTATATTATAAACACTCTTGTGAATGGTGTCAGCATTCGCAAAAGTGTGACACTTTGGAGAATGGTATGGGATGTTTTCCAAATGTGTGATCAAACCGAGATCCTAATCGTCTAGGTCCTTGTATGATGAGGGTTGAGATATACTATAAACACTCTTGTGAATGGTGTCAGCATTCACAAAAGTGTGACACTTTGGAGAATAGTATGGGACGTTTTCCAAATACGTGATCAAACCGAGATCCTAATCGTCTAGGTACCCTCATGACCGGTGGTGTGGAGCCACATGTACTTTTCAACACAGGGGCTACACACAGTTTCGTGAGCCCAGAGCTGGTTGGGAAGGGTCTGTTCTGTTTAGAATCTGGGGATAATTTGAGGTTAGTGAAGACTGCCGGTGGGCAAGTCATGCAATCACTAGGCCTTATGAAAAATGTCCCGGTGACGATCCAAGGTAAGAATCTATATGTGGATCTGATCGTTGTTCGCCTATAGTATCACGAGGTGATCCTAGGCATGGTCTGGTTGGGAAAGTATCGGGCCACTCTCGATTGCCACAAGGGTTGTGCGATTGGAGATTGGACCTCACCGGTTGAGTACCAAATTCTGAGTCCGGCTCTAGTAGAAGTAGTGGTTTCAGTAGTCCGTGTGGAACGGATGCTATGTCAGGGTTGTGAGGCCCTTCTGGCCACAATCACCACTATGGAGTGCGGCTATTCTGTCGATCTAAAAGATCTGTCTGAGGACTCGTTGGTGTCTGAGTTCCCGAGTGTGTTCCGTTCGCTACAGGGTGTCCCCCCTGGTAGGTCGGATCCATTCATGATCGAACTAGAACCAAGGACAGCTCCACTGTCCTAGAGTCCGTATCGAATGGCTCCAGTCGAGATGGCCGAGCTAAAGTCGACCACGTCCAAGAAGGGACCAGGGTCGCAGTACAACCAAGTCGGAGATTGACCTAGGGTTGGGATTTCAATTTGATCGAGCCCATGAGGCGAGGATCAAATTATGACAATGTCCAGTGAGGGACAGAAGTCAAGTTTGAGGACTCATTGGTGTCTGAGTTCCCGAATGTGTTCCGTTCGCTACAGGGTGTTCCCCCTGATAGGTCGGATCCATTCATGATTGAACTGGAACCATGGACAGCTCCACTGTCCAAGAGTTCGTATCGAATGGCTCTGGCCGAGATGGTCGAGCTAAGGAAGCAATTTTAAGAATTGATTGACAAGGGGTTCATACGTCCGAGTAGTTTCCCTTGGGATAAAGCAGTCTTCTTGTGAAAAAGAAGGATGGTAGCATGTGTCTGTGTATCGACTATCAAGGGTTGAACATGGTTACTGTGAAGAACAAGTACATGTTGCCTAGGATAGACGATGTGTTGAGTATGTTTTACGACTTAGCCATGAATTGCTCGGTTCATGGGACTTGTGATTACGTTCAGAATGAACGAGTCAGTGTACATGATCAAGGACAAGATGAGAACCTGAGGAAGGTTTCTCTGAATATGGGATTGAGTACCAAACCGAAAAGGATGGTACAATCCTAGTCTGTGGAAGGATTAGCGTTCCTGATGGTAGAGTACTAAAGGAGGAGATTATGAGAGAATCTCATAAGTCTAAAATCTCGGTACACCCAAGATGTACGAGAACCTCATGAAGTACTATCATTGGATCCGTATGAAGGCTGATGTGGCCGAATGGTTGGATAAGTATTTCACTTGTCAACTCATAAAGGCTAAGCATTAGGTTCTGAGTGGGTTGTTACATAACTTGTCTATTCCAGAATGGGAGTGGGACCATATCACAAAACGGTTTTGTGACTGGGATCCCAATGCCAAGGAATAAGAAAGATGCGATTTGGTTCATGGTGGATCACCTGAACAAATTGGCACACTTTCTGGCCATCAGGTAATCAGAGATGTTGATCGGATTGTACCCAAGTACATCGATGAGTTTTCTCCGACTACATGGTGTGCCGGCTAGTATTGTATCAGATAGGGACTCACGTTTTACATCTCATTTCTGGAATGCTTTTCAGAAAGCGCTGGGAACAAGAGTAAACATGAGTATCGTCTATCACCCACAGACGGATGGACAATTGGAACGTACAATTCGAACGTTGGAAGATATGTTGCGAGCATGTGTCTTGGACTAGGGTGATTCCTGGGAGAGACATCTACCTTTGGTAGAATTGCGTACAACAACAGCTTCCGTAGGAGTATTGGCATGTCGGCATACGAAGCTCTGTATGGGCGTCCATGTAGGACACCCCTATGCTGGACCCAAGTGGGGGAGCGTGGAATGATTAGACCAAAAATTGTAAAAAAGACAACCGGAAAGATCAAGTTTGTTTCTGAACAAACAATTGATTCGGATTCGAGGACGAATCCATCATAAGTGGGGGAGACTTGCAGCATCCCCAATCCTGAATAAGGATCATGTGACTGACCATGGTTCGAGGAAATGAGCTAAGGATCATTTCCATCAAGTTACAAACGTCCCATGGTCAGGATGGGTTAAGTTTATGAGGACTTAACCAAATGAGAGGGAAAGAAACGAGTCAAAAGAGCTAGACGAGTGTTTTGGCAGTTGGACGAAGTGTACGGCCAGCTCGACCAGCTAAACCTAGCTCAACCAAGCTCGACCAAGCTCAGCCTAGCTCAACACTACTTAGGTCAGCTCATTCAGCTGAGCTACCAGCTCACTCAGCTGGACCAGCTGGGGATCAGCTCAACTCAGCTGGACGGAGTGTTCGGGTATTGGGCAGTTGGTCCGGGTCCGGGCCGGTGGTGGGCCGAGGTGGTCCGGCCATGGTGGTTAGGGCCTGGTGGACCCTTGGGTAAGGCCATGGGCTAAGCCTGGTGGGTCTGGGTCTCTGTTTGGGCTTGGTATCGACCCAAGAAGGGTCAGTTATGGGCGAAGGATGCTTGTGGTCAAGGGGTGCAACCTATCGACCAAGTCATGCCCTTTCACCAACAAGTCGTGCCTGTTCGTGGGGAAAGACTTACCCCCTCGCCTCTATTAATAGCGGACCCTGGGCACGAAAAGAGACATCACAGACAGAAGAAAATACAGAGAGAAAAGGAGAGAGAGTCGGATTCAATAATCCAATATCGGTATGCATGTGTTAGGCGATATGGAGACTGTTTTGAGAGAGATCATGAGGGAAGTTTAGAACGACCTTCTGATTGGTTTTGATCATTGTTATCAAAACTCAAACCTTTCTCCTGAGTCTGGTAACACACGCAATTCACCAGGAAAGAAGAGAGAGGGCCGGACTTCAGTTCCAAAGGATGATATAGCCTTAAAGGGGGAAGTTCGTGGAGAGACTGTTTCGTGGAAGTTCATGGGATGTTATGCACGATCCATGAATGGATCTTATCATTACTGGAAGTAAATGATAAGACTTGATAAAGGCGTGGTTCTTATCTTCATGGACGTTCCAGATAATGGATGTTATTGGCAAACCATCGCCATGGATCATTGATCGGTAAGATTGTGTTTATGGGTTGGGTTAGTCCAAGTGCATCCGGATCTCTTCCTTCTACTTTTCAATACTGGTTCATCTTCTCCTTATCTGTATTTGTGTGATGAATGTGGTGGTTTGGTCACGGAATGTCTTGGTAAGGACCAAGGCCATGTCCGAGTGGAACCAACCACAAACCATGGTTCATGGACGATCGGATGGATGGTCCGATGGGTCTTAGCCATGGATCGGTTTTCCTTTGTTCTGGAAAGGGTAATTCCGTGGGTTCATTGGGCTTGTATGGGCTATTGGGTTATGGCCTTTAGTCGTTACAAGTGGATTGGACCAAGTCCAAATGGGTCGGTTATGTGAACAGTCCGGATCGTTCCAGAGAATGGGCGGTTAGGCTGAACGGTTGGGAATGACCCAAAGGGGTACGAGTGCCAAGAGTCATGAGTCACCAAGGGTTGTGAGTTACCAAAGGGTGCAAGTAACCAAAAGGCATGATGTGCCAAGGGTTGCGAGTATCAAAAGGTACGAACGTGTCGTGATCCCAAAGGTACGAACGTGACGTGATCCAAAAGGTACGAACGTGTCGTGATCCAAAAGGTACGAACGTGTCATGGTCCAAGAGGTACGAACGTATTGTGATCCAAGGGATGCAAACGGGTAGGGACCGTAAGGATGCGAACGGGTCGGGACCGAAAGGGTGCAAACGGGTCGGGACCGAAAGGGTACGAACGGGGCAGGACCAAAAGGGTACGAACTGTTCGGGTCTGAAAGGGTACGAATGATTCGGGACCGAAGAGGTACGAATGGATCGTGACCGATTAGGTATGATTGTTTAAGGGAACTTGTATATGATCTGATCATGGTTGAGAAGGGATGACCTGCTCCATAAGGGATGGATCAAGGTGTCGAATCTAACCTGATTAATGAATACTTCGTTTGCTATGAACACGTCAGATCGGTTGTCTCGGATATAGGCCAATGCCGATCAGGCAAGATGAAGACTCATCAGTTCTAAGTCATGTGAGGATGGTTGGATGATTGACTTAGGATATGATGGGCATTCTCAGTCCAGGAAGGGACTTGGTACTATTGCCTATAAGGTGAAACGAGGCTGGATGTTGTATGAGCCGATAAGGGCCAGATGCATATCCTTAACTGATTGAAGACTTCTCGAGGGTTACCTTAGTCTGTGGGGATGGTTGGTTGAGTGACTAAGTACCCAAAGGGATTTGTCTTATGTAGGAATAAGATAAGAACTAAGAAGACACTCAATAAGTCTAATGGTTCATTAGACAAGTAAGTGTAGATCGGGTCAATGGAGGTCCGATGAGCTACTAAGCTCCGTGGTTGTGGCAAAGGTATGAGTTATCACATACGGGTTATAATAGTATCTGGTTAGGATGCTAGTAGAATGATCGAGGGAATGGAACCTCAGATCAGTATGACTTGGTTTGGGTTTAGGATCGACCTTTGAGCTAGTTGGTAGTTGGTATAGCTAACCAAGGCTGGGGCGAATAAACCAGACAAGTATTAGATTGGTTTAGACCAATGATATTTAGAAAATATTCCGCTGTGCATAATTTTAAAGGATCTAAGCTAGGAATCGACTAAGGTAGTCGTAAGCTAAGGTCTAAAGATAGCCCTCGCTGTTAGGCGAAATTATAAATAAGGGCAAAAATCTAGAGGTTCGGTCTGTCTACGGACCGAGCGACGTGAGGCTTCGACCGCGGCCTAGTCGGCCGGGTTTGGGTCTTACACCTTTTCTTTAAACTCCTCAACCAATTTTGCCGAGTTAATATTATTTTCTCTCCTCCACTCGCTCAAGGCTTTTTCTGCAGCTGGCAATATGTTCCATTATAGTCGCATTGGGAGGAAGATCAGATGATTTCCATCCTCTAAAATGACCTGCCGCAGTTCCTCATTATCCAACCATCTTTTATCGAACTTGAATTTTCTTGATCTTCTCATTGGTTTTGTGAGTATGTCTGCAAGAATCGGACGATGATCCGATCCCCATAATCTCATATACTTCACCATAGAATGAGGAAACTTATCATGCCAGTCCGCATTTCCCACAGCCCTATCAAGACGACATCGAACAATTACTCTTCCTGCTCTCTTTCCAACCCATGATAGCATATCTCCAGTATATGGAAATTCTAACATCCCACAATCGCTTAGCATTTGCTTAAAAGGTAGAAAAGAGCTATCAGTGCGCTGTCTTCCTCCTTCTTTTTCATTATGCGTAGTGATTTCATTAAAATCTCCTATCATAAACCAAGGTCCAGTTCTTGTTGTTGAGAAACGCGTAAAGCGTTCCCAAACTTGATCTCTTCTTTCTAGTACAAGATCCCCATAAACAAACGTCATATAGACTTTTATTCCATCAATAATTGCCTTAATGTCAATCATTCTTTATTTGAAAATAAAACATTAACTTGAAATTCATCCATTAAAAACAACGCTAAACCTCCGCTGAGACCAAGTGGCTCAACGGTAAACAAATGATCAAATCCTAAGTCAGCCTGAATGTTTTGCAACAACAGCCTCCTATTCTTTGTTTCAGAAAGGAACACAAGTCATGGGTGATGCTTCTGAACCCAAAAAGGGATTATCCACGGATAGGGAACGACCTTGGTTTATGATAGGAGATTTTAATGAAATCATCATGAACCACCGGCTCCCATCGCACCAGAACGAACATACAAAAATTATAGTGAAAAGGCCCTTGCCGGAGAACCGTTTTGATGTCCTCTTCAGTGGAAAAGTTCAAAAGAAACTTCCCTTCACCCAAATCATTAGCTGTAATGCGACCTTGAATTCCCCATTGTCCCGGCATTGTCTGGATCAGTTTCTCAACCGTTTGTTTCTTTGGATTTAATATCTTGCCGATCAAGGAGAGACTGTAGTCATGGATAATAGGAGAGTCATCCTGATCTGTTAGCTGAAACGGACCCTCATCATCATCGTCATACCAAATACCTTTCCCCTTTACATCAGCCATATGAGCTGAACCACTCCGATTCATGGCCGAAAGAGATGTATCTCTCCATCAAAACCAGAATAAAACAGAGAAGTGCAGAAAGATGAATCAAAAACAGAATGAAACAGAGTGAAAAACGTCCACTAAGATCAACAGAAATCAACAAAAGATCCAACCAAGGCAAGCAATATACGATCAAGGCGACGAAGATCACCTCAACCAATCTGCAACATGCGAGTTCCTATGATATATGACAAAGATCATATATCACCAAAGCAAAAGTGATTGCTTGTGTGAAACGCCACCAAGGAATCTGATCGAACCGAGAGGAGAACTCAGCCGCCACAAGGAGTGTTGATAGTCTCCCTTGTGTAGATGAGGATGCCGTCGTTAGGATCAGATCAAGAGATCTCCATTAGCACTGACCAGATCTTGAAATCGCCTTCAAGTTATTATTATGCCTTTGTTTATACCTTTAATTTATGCATTTAAATTATTGTCTTTATTATATTTTTATATTATTGATATATGAATACAATTAACATGTTTAATTTGATAAAACTCGAATAACTGCCCTTGATATTACTCGGTATAATTATATGACATGGGCAATAGGTGCAAAATGCAATTGAGAGAAAATGGGTTTTTAAAAATCATTGATAATTTTAAAACAGTGTCGGATGAGAAAAAGGAAAAATCATGATTGTTTAAAATATGAACATATTACATAAAAGAGGATCATGCAGATCGTTGGCAATCATGAAAAGAGAGGTTCGATCACCAGAAAAATGTGATCTTACAGAAAGCCAAACATGAGTGGATGTATCTCTGGTTCCAAGACTACAAAAATGTTAGTGAATATAATTCTGCGAGGTTCGGATTACATCAATTATGATGTTATGTGGGGAGAAAAATAAGTGATTATGATATGCTTGAGAAAAAACTTTTTCCACGTACCATTACGCAGTCATACAAAAATAGTATCGGCCTATTGGGTATACCCTTTACTCGGAGTTGATGTAAGTCCTCCTTGTAGCAGAGTAGAATAACCAATTCGTGATGTTTATCCATCATGATCGTCACACTGGATCTGCTCCATTCCCTGAAGCAAATTTTGCATCATCCAATTATAATGATTGGAGAGGACGAGGTGGTCAAAACTGTTATCATGTTCATGGAAGAGGACAAGGAAGAAGATTTTGTTTGTATGATGAAAGATACAAAAAATATTCCACATAAATGAAAGTGATCGGGATGATAAAAAGCAAACAAATAAAGTTTGCTACAGATGCAGCATCAAAGACCATTGGGTACGTGTTTGTCATACACCAAAGCATTTAGCCGATCTATATCGAGAATACCAAAAGGCAAAAGAAATAAAGTGAGACAAACTTCATCTATGATGAACCCGGGTCATCTTTCCATGGTTTATATGATGATACTCATCTCTACATGTCAGATTTTCTAGTTGATCCAAAAAATATTGACGAGTGATAATATCGATGTTATAAAATGGTTATCTTCTTGAAGAAGATAGCGTTTATTTTATTATATTGTGTACATCTTTTGTTGTAAAAAAGATTTTATGTTTATGTTAAATATTTTATATTAATGCATATTTAAGAATTCAGAAAATGACAGACTTTTAGACTGAGGATGGAGATATATGTTCGGCAGATAGTCCGTCAACGCACATGATAATTAAAGTTAAGAAATATTTCTCGAGTCTCAAAATAAAAGATTATCCTAGAAGTTTAAGTACAATATCTCGTAGTCCAAAGGTTATTATGGACTCTTGAAAAGTCAGTTTTACAATGACAATGCGGACAAAATTTAAAATAAGTGATGCATTATATTTTCCCGAATCTCATAAAAAGTTATTATTTTTAAGGATATCCAGAGAAATAAATGTCATATTTAGACTATGAATAAAGATGATATTCAATATCTTTGCATTAAATCCGAGAGGAAACATAGATTGGAAGAGTTAAGAATGTTTCACTGGGTTATATTCTACAAAAACAAACATGACTAAATTTTATACCACATTAAACCTGAAGTTCACTAGTACATTAAAATCAGAAAGGAAAACAATGATATCATGGTTCAGTCATAATGAAAAAAAAATAGTGCAAAACTCAAATGACCATCCTTTGAAAAACTAAAGAAATTAACAAACTGGCGAGTTGCATGCAATGCATGTTCTCTAGGAAACCTATAACTCGGCCATCAAAAGTTGGGAATGATATTTTTGAAAATAATTCATGTTGATATATGTGGGCCGATCCATCCACAGTATGGGCTGTTTAAGTATTTCATGGTATTGATTGACTCATCCAGTAGATAGTCAAATATCTATCTTTTGATGATAAGAAAGACGGATTTCGCAAAATTCATTGCCCAAATAATAAGCCTGAAGAAAGAAGAGAAAAGTATTAATGGAAGGTTTTCTTTTTATGTGTCCAAAGAGATCGATCATGAAAATGATGATCCAGATCCAAGATCCATTTTATAATGTCATAAAAGACACTTTGGACCTATAGTCATAAAACATGAGAATGTAAATCAAGTTTGGTACAAGAAGATATTCGTGAGAAAGGTAAATGAGAAGATTATGTAACACGATATAAAGCCAGTCTTGTTGCCCAAGGTTTTTCTCAGAAACCGTGAACTGATTTTGAGGAAACATATTTCCCGATAATGAATGCAATTACATTAAGATTTTTGATGAGTCTAGAAGTATCTAAGAATATTGAAATGCATCTCATGGATGTTGTGACGTCATATTTGTATAGATCATTGGATAATAATATTTATATGAAAATTACTGAAGGATTGAAAACACCATAAGCATTGAAAACAAAAACCAGAGAGATTTTTCAATCAAGTTACAGCGATCACTATATGGGTGAAAGAAATTCCAACACATGTGTTACAATCGGTTAAGTGAATATCTTTTGAGAAAATTATATGTGAATAATGTGATATGTTCATGCGTTTTTTATTAAGAAATCGTCATGTGGCTTTGTGATCATTGATATATATGTAGATGACCTCAACATTATTAGAAATCAAAATAAGGTTGATGATTCACAAACTCATATGAAAGAAGAGTTCGAAATGAAAAGATCTTGAAAGATTGAAGATAATTTTTTGTCTTGGGATCCAGATAGAGCATTTCTTAGAAGGAATATTTGTGCATCAATCAAATTATACGAAAATGATATTGAAATGCTTTTATATGCATAAAGCGACTCTTTGATTACTCCAATGATTAATAGATTTCTCTATATTGAGAAAGATGTTTTTAAGCCATGTGAAGATAGAGAATAAATATTAGGTCCTAAACTACCTTATATGAGTGATATCGGTGGGTTTTTATATCTTTTGCATTGTACTAGACCTGATAATGATTTTATTACTAACTTACTTGCAAGATATAGTTCTTCTCTTACTCGCAGGCCTTGGAACGAAATAAAGTAGATATTTTGTTATCTTCAACGTACAGTTGACTTGAGGTTGATTTATTCTAGAAAACCTTAGTTTGGTATGGTTTGTTTTGAAGATACATGATTCTTATCAGTTCCTTATAAAGCTCGGTCCCAAACTGGCTACAGTTTTACAATTGTAGAACCGCGATCTCTTGGCATTCCTAGACACAAACTCTGGTTGATACTTCTTAAAATCATGTCGTAGCTATTGGGCTTCACGAAGCATGTCAGTAATGTGTGTGACTTAGATCAATGAGTAATCACATACAAGAATCAAGAGGAATAGTTAACAATAAAGAACCGACGAGAATATTTGAACATAATTCAGTTTACATCGCTTTACTCAAATAACGTTATACAAAGAGTGATAGAACAAAGCACATCCCTCTAAGGTTTTTCTCATACATAAAAGAACTCGAGAAAATCAAGAAGTGAACATTGAGTATGTAAGGTCATGCGACAATCCCGCTCACTTGTTCAGAAAGGTTCTACCCACTACAACATAACGAAAACACGTGTACGGTGGAATGTGGCATTTTCCTGGCCTATGAATAAAAATCTATGTCCATTATCCTCAGAGGAAGATTACGTCAATGTTCTCTTTTTCCCTCGTCATGGTTTTTATCCATCGGTTTTTTTCATGACAAGGTTTTTAACAAGGCAATATGTAATACAAAATGGATAACCAAGGGAGAGTATTACGAATGGTAATCCATTTGATAGGCATATGTCATCTTCATCCAAGTGGTCTTTGTTTCATCATCTATACATATGTCTAAATTATAATTTTGTCATTTTTTTTGGTATAAATCAACTTACTTTCTTCCTTATAAATAGCTTCATGCCATTTGTAAAATAAGACACAAGAAAATAAAAATAAAGTTACATCTCTCTCTCTCTCTCTCTCTCTCTCTCTCTCTCTCTCTCTCTCTCTCTCTCTCTCTCTCTCTCTCTCTCTCTCTCTCTCTCTCTCTCTCTCTCTCTCTCTCTCTCTCTCTCTCTCTCTCTCTCTCTCTCTCTCTCTCTCTCTCTCTCTCTCTCTCTCTCGTGTTATTTCCTACTCAGAACATCTCCAATGGTTTATATTATTTTCTCTCTCAAAATGAGTTAGTCGTTTACTCCAATGGATTACCTCATTTCCCACTAAAATTTTAATATATTCATTTCTTAACTTTTATTTATTACTAATAGTACCTAATTTTTGATAAATTTTAAAATTATATTCACTTATTGTTTAAAAAAAACTAAAATCTAAATTTATAAAAATAAATTATTTCTTATATTGAATAGAACCAAATAAACACATACAAAAAATATTAATTATTTATTAAAATAATACTATTACTATATTTTCACACAAAGAATCAATCAAAACATGTTCAATGTTGTGCTATGTATTTTTAAATTTTCTATTAGTATGTATTTTTATTTAATTTTTACAATTATGTTTTTAAAATTTTAATGAATGCGTACATATTAGATGAAAAATTAAATTAATATTTTGTGTAAAATATTATATTTATGCATAAAATAAGTTTTGTTAAAAATCTTGGGATTATTCTAAAACTTAAAAAGTCTAACATCAAAATGAGTATGTGAATAGTGTTCTTTCAAATTTGATGTAACACTATTCACATTCTCTTGTTTTTTCCCTCAAAATGATGTAGTATTGGAGAGAAATTTTCCTTATTTTTTGATATTTTCCTTATTTTGATGCACTATTGGAGATGCCCTCACACAAAACCTCTCCTCCACCTCTCTTACCTTTTATTCCCATCACAAAAGGAATATATATATAATTATTATCTAAGTTTTACATTTCCTCACTTTATATTCTCAGCACAAAACATATTTTTTTGTTTATGATAAAACATTTCAATGGTAACTAGTAGCTTATTAACAAAAATTCAACTACAGCAACACCGATAATTACTCCCTCCTTTTTTTTATAAGATATTTTGGTTTAGCGCACGAAGATTAAAATATTTACATTTCTTTAAAAATTACTTTTAAATATATAATTTTAAAATCATTCAACCAGTTATAAAAAGTATAAAATTTTATTGGTTGAACAACTTCCAATAAAGCTAAAGTTAACTTTAAAACCTCAAAACATACCTTACAATCTTAAAATATCTTATATTTTGAAACAACATAAACTTTCTAAGACATCATATAGAAAGAAACGGAGGGAGTAAATGTTAAGCAAACTAGTCAAAGAGAAACCAAATAAAAAATATATTAGAAAGAACTGTAAATTTGTTCTATAACAAGAAAAACTATAATTCAAAAATGACCATAAAGGTTATTATATAATACTCATTAATGTCATTGTGAACAAATAATCAGGTGAATGGTTCAATGATTCTAACTTCATTGATTCACCAAAATCATCACATGAATAATTCGTCTTCTTCTATCTTTATACAATCCCAAACACTAAAAATCCGAACATTTTTTCCTCATAACTCTTACACCCATCAGCGTCAACCAAAAGAAACTGTTTCATCATCTTCTTTTTACGCCAACAATCGCAAATCCTTTACACAACATGGATCAGTCTCAAAACATTGTTACTATGGTCATGGAGGAATCAGCTTGGCCACTACTATCATGTCACAGTTCAATGGGAACTTTCAAATCTAATCAGTTTGATCCGTGAAGTATTGGACCACGAGAGGACATTGGATATGGATACGGTTATGATGGTGCATGGACCAGAGCCTGATCAACATGGAAGACCAAGACATGACCTGAATGGACGACCAGGACATGTGCGACTAGGAACTCTCTACCATGAGCTAATAATGAGCCGGTATGGTCGGGAAATGGGCTTGAAATGGAAGTTGATGGATCAGAGCAGGACTTGGACAATGGAGGTGATTTACATCGACCAAGTGAGTCTAAGGAGCAAGTGGGAAGGGTCAAGAGCATTATTGGTCGAGCTGAATAGGGATTTGTTCGAGCACAGACCTTAATGGCCCAAGAAGAAGAAAAAAAAGAACGACCATCTTGGTCCATACTTTCCGGTTTTCTATCTTAAGATGTACTAGTTTTTTTTTCCATTGCAAACTAGACATAGGTTTGGTAATATATAAACCAAAAAGAACTAGGATAAAGATTCAGTACTTTTAAGCTAATTATGAATAGGCTTTGGTTTTTGTATTAGGAACATGATTAGGATTTTTTAGTTAGAGTTTTGATCATGCCTTTTTTTAGTTTAATGTACCTATGAAATGATTTGTATGTAACCAAATTTTAAATAATATCAAAGCTTCTTAGCTAACAAACTCGTCTCTTTTGAGTCTTTTTTATCTGTGTTCTTCTTGAACAAACGTAATATCAAGGAGAGGAATCTCTCATAAAATAACATCAAGATCAGTAAACGACGTTACACATGTAGGTGCTTGAAATTGAATAACATCTAAGTCTTCTGCAGCTTGGATGTGAATTCCATCACACACCCAAGAGGGTTAATGATAGAGAGTGGAATCTTAGTTAATAAGAGATTGTAACAAAAACGATAAATATATGTATTGTTGATCTTCTGAACTCGAACAAGGTCTTTTGATCTTGGTGATACTCTCAACAAGTCAAAATAGGGTTTTGATACTTCGTATACTATAAAATTTACTAGTTTTCAGCCATAACATATGATCTTTAGTCTATTATGTGTTTGGAGTATGTTTTAGAGTATTTTCAGGTCTAGGTATGTTTTGGAGCAATCTGAACATTATGGAGCACTTTGGAACTTATTGATGATGAAACTCGTAGTTATTCAAGAAATTATAAGTAAGAGCCGAGATTTAGATGAAGTGTCATTCGATACCTCTTCCCTGGTATCGATCGACACCCGCACGAGTAGACGGGCTGATTTAAGTCAAGATCGACTCAAGCCCAAAAGATCCACATATTACCATAATACCCCTTGCCGATTTTATACTTAATATTTATAGGTTTTGCCAATGTTTAGGAAAAACAAAACAACCCTACACTTTACCACCATTTTTAGATGATTATCAATTTTTTTGGAGTGAAGATCAACACTATTACAAAGATTTTTATTTGAATTACACTATTTTCTTACTCTATATTTATGCAATTCATTTAAATATTCTTTATGTTTTGCATAATTATGCGTGAGCAGCTATCTTGTTAGATTTAGGGTTTATTAGGGTATACTAGGGTTTAGATGAATTATCAAAACATAGAACTACAAGGGTGATTTATTAGGATTCTAATCTTGATTCTAAAATTGGCTTAGGTGGCGCCTAGACAGCATATCTCCTCTAACCAAAACAATTTCTTAAAATCTGATTTATACAACTCAAATCGGTTTAAACCTTCTTAAATCTATTTAAATTTTTCTAAAACAGTTTAAATTAGTATAACTATATTAAGTTAAGTAATGATGTTAGTAAATATTCACAAATTCGTCTAATTTCTTTTATTTTTATATTCTATTTTGATAATTCATCAAAATAATTTTATAAATTAACAAAAAACTAAAATATTATATATAGATGTAAGAATATATTAAATAAACCAATAATTTGTTAATTTCAAGTCCCATTCCCTGCATGGCTTTGAATAATCTGTCCCCTAATCCCTACAGCCTAGTTATTACCTAGAAATTTCTAGAAGATTAGTTTTAATTTAATGGGACCCGGCAGTGACATGATCCAGAAGGCTTAGCCGATTCAAAAAAGACATTCGTTCTTACTTCTTAGAAGAACACAACATAAACAAAAAAAAACGACACAATTTTCTGGATCTCAAACACTTTGGAGAGGGTAGATCCCTCTTTTCAGACATAATTTGAATAGATTTATTTTTTAGGTTATATATGGAATGTACGAAAGAAATTACTGGATCTAGAGTTGTATTGAATTATTTTTCTTCATCTCTGGAAACTATTTGTTTCTTCATTTTCTTGATTCGTGATTATAATATATAATGTATGATGTTACACACTTGTGGGAATTTTAAGAGGTTTAGTGAACTAATGAGATGTGGTATGTTTGGGATGAAGGAGACAAAGATCTGTGTTCTGAATCTGTTGGATAGTTAAGTTGTAAAGAGAGCTATCTACGAAATATAGCTTCTGCCATGTCTAAGTTGAGCTCAAGTCTATATAATTTTTCTACAATGCCGTTGTCGCTGATGATATAATCTTCAATACATTAAGCTTTTGTGTTTCCGATATTTTCAGCATATAAGTAAGTTCATGCTTGTCATAATATAAAAATCAGAGTTTGAGTTGTATATTTTAGAACAAAGAGATGATGCGGTTCAATGAGGTATTAATTTCCATCATGTCCGAAAGAAAGAAAACTATAATCTATATGTAGTCTCTTAAAATCTATGTCTATTTCTCTTTTTCCCTGAGCTCGGTTTTGCTTCTTCACTATTTTATCTCATACTTCCTTTTA
Organism: Moricandia moricandioides; assembly: GCA_905132885.1. NCBI lineage: Eukaryota > Viridiplantae > Streptophyta > Magnoliopsida > Brassicales > Brassicaceae > Moricandia > Moricandia moricandioides. Next base: position 140,821 of record CAJHQQ010000154.1, read on the forward strand.
GTTTTTTATATAATTTCTTTTCTACATGAATCAGGAGAAAGAAGCCAAGAAAGAAGCTTTCAGGAAGTATTTAGAGTCCAGTGGAGTTCTTGATTCTCTCACAAAAGGTATTGTTTCTTTTTCTATTTACCATCATTTAACCTACTCTGACAGTTTCTGTATCAAATAGTTTGATTGGTTTTTGACAAAATAATTTGATTTATGCTCTTTTGTATGTTATGGAACACAATGCAGTTTGGAATGTAGTTCTGGTTGCTTTGTATGAGCAGAATGACAAGCCTTCCTCTGTTTTAGAGTAAGTTCCTGGAAACGTACTTTATTTCTAACCGCTATATATTAGTTTCTAAGAGAGTACCATAATTTAGTGACTGATTACGAGAAGCTTCAAGCTGAGAAGTCTGATATTCAAATAAAGTACAATGAGCTATTTACTAAACATCAAGAAACGTTGTGAGAGGTATCACATCCTAACTTGAATTGAAAAATTCATCATTAAACCATGTATAGTTGATTAGCACATGTTTTCATGTTTATGTAGTTCCTTATAGTGGATTTACAATATCTTTCCTCACCATCCGTATATCTTAAACATATTGAATCAGCCTTGATATACTGAAACTACTTGTGACATCAGCCATAAGGAGTCCAGTGATATCGAGTAGCTAAGTTTTGTCATGGTTGTTATTGTTAGGAGCCCATAGAAATGAAATAAAAAGTGTTTAAATGTGTTTGGCACATTCTGTTTGTGGCTAATGTTGCAGTTAGATGGAGTGAAGAGCTTGCATTCACGAAATTCTTCAAAAGATGATGAGGACAGAGAGGCCATTGAAGATGAACACACGGCTCTTGTGGCTCCTCCTCACCACTAAAATGTTCATTATTGTATATGCAATTCTCATTGCAACATTCTGCATTACTGTTAATATTTTGAGTATCATTTGTTTTCCTATACGCATTTGAGACATGAAAAGAGAAATCGCTGGATAAGATTGACGACGGAGTCAACAACGTTTAACGGAAGTGACGACGGCGTTATTTTTTAAGTAAACATGTGTTTAACTTGTATAAAGAAAATTCCTTTAAAATACACAAACTAATTTTTATTTGCTAATAAAATACACTAACTATTTTGGATCCCCATTTAATACATGAACTAATTTTGTTTCCCATTAAATACACGAACTTTTAAAATTTGCACATTTTACACATTGATTTAGACGATGCCAACTATGTTTAACATAAGATGATGTGGTTAAACTGTGAAAAACACACTCACTTTCAGTCAAAACTTCTCAAATCGATTGAACCCTAATTCAAGTTAGTTTCAACTCGAGTTTGGCACCATAATCTATTCCAACCTCTTTTATTCTCCAAACTTTGTTCCTTTTGGTTTTCTTCTTCGCTTTAATTTCCTTTTATATCGTTTTGAATTGAAGTTGATTTCCATGTCGTAAAAAAGGACGAAGAAAATTAGGTAATTATAAACAAGTTTCTGATTTTAGAATTAGTTTAGTATGTGTTTATGATTCTTATTCTTCGATTTGATTGCAGTGATAATGATTCAATCAAGGTTAATTTACACAATGGAAGCGTAATGGAGAAAAAAATCTAACAATATAATCTATAAGGAAGATTTTTAAGGAAATTTTCCTTCACGGTTTAACCACATGTTTAATTAAACACTAAAGTCGTCTCCACTTTTGTTAAACATAGTTGACATTGTCTAAATAATATTAAACATAGTTGACATCGTTAAATCGCTGTGTAAAATTTGTAAATTTTAAAAGTTTGTGTATTGAATGAGAAACAAAAATTAGTTCGTATATTAAACAAGGATCCAAAATAGTTAGTGTATTTTATTACCAAATGAAAATTAGTTCTTGTATTTTTAAGGAATTTTATCTATGAAAGTAAACACGTGTTTAGCTAAACAATAACATTGCTCTGTAATTTATGAATTTTTTTATAATATTTGTTTAACGTGTTACTATTATTTTACAAGTTTAAACTCAACGGTCGTGTGGTACAGAGCGTTCCCGACATGATAAAAACCTATTTTATTGAGGCGTATCTGAATTGGAACCTGACACTGGAGCATATTAAGACAACATGGTTTATTTTTGTGGCAAGTTTATATTTTTAAATAAATTGAAAGTTTTTTTTAAAATAATTCTAATATTGTTTTTAATGTTGTTTGTTTTCAGCAAAAATGGAATTGGTACATATGGATTCACGAGAAGGTGAAGGCAACGTTTGTTGTTAAGGAGAAGAGACACTTAACAAACACCGTCTCGGATTGGTAAAAGGTTATGACGCGAAACCCGCCTTCCTCACGAAGCAAGTGTGGGATGATTTCATCCGCTATCGACCACCCCCTTGCTCGGTCCGAGTTGCCACGCAGTGCTCCGCTTCTCGTATGACGAGAGATGAGGATCATCATTTGCCGATGGTTTACACTATTAGCCAAACATCCAATGCCGATGTTCGTTTACAGATTGTAAATGATATCGATAAAAACTTTTTTGTAATATATTTTATTCTAACTTTTAATTTATTTTAGACCTCAAAGGAAAGAGCATTACCATCTGTCTCTGAACTTTTTTAGGCTACACAAAAGACACGGGTCGATGTTTTCGTTGATCGACAAATATGTTGTTGCCCTAATTGAAAAGCGCCAGAATCGGCAGACGTAGTACTCTCCAAATGGGTTATCCGTCGAGTTGTACATATAAGAAGTTGAAAAGATTTTCAACAAGATAATAATGTATTTTCATTATTTTCTATCTATTACTTTAATTATTTTTTTATTATTAAATAATTTCTAATAACTTAAATAAAGATATATTTTTCAAAAAAAATTCAGCAGAGTATTTTTCCATATTTTATCAAATAAGTGAGTGCTATATTCGAAATAGAAGTTAGAGAAGTGTCCCAATATGTCAAAAAAAATTACACTTTAAGGTAACACAACTTTAATGTATTCAATCTAAAGTTTGAGTTGATTTGATTTTTAATAAAGTTGACATGATTTCAAGGAATTGAAGAGTTTTAAGTGTTTTTTGTTAAACCACCTTAAAATATCACGTAGAATTATGAGATTTGACTTTTATTTTTTCTTAACTAAAAATTTCACCCAAATATTCTAAACGGGGATTATTTAACCAATGAATTAAGAGAATTCAAGATTTGAGAAAATCCGAGATTTGAATAAACCTTAAAAAGATTTGTTATAAGTTTTATGGGTTTTTAGAAATTCTAAGTTTTTGATATTTTTAAATTTTAAATATTTATTTTAAATAATATTTTTATTTTCCATATTACTATAGTTTGATATTATTATTGTTTTATGAGATATATAAAATATATATATAAATTATTTTTATTTTATTTACATTTAAATAATTTTATTTTATTTTTTTAAAATTTCAAATACCATCATAAGATGTGATATTTCAATTTGTTATTTTTGACTGTAGAATATCAGCCAAACTCCACCAATTCTCATTTAGTGAATTTTATTGACAAAATTCATATTTTCTAATAAACTAGGATTTGAAAAAATTTATACAAATGACTAATCCAATAAGTTTGGATTTCATATGAAATTTGTAAATGCTAAATACAATAAGAGGAAATTTGAGAAAAAAAATCAAATTCTCTCAAATCCTTGATCTAGTGAAACCCCCTAAAATCATTTAAAACTTTTAAACTCTACAAATTTAAATATTTTTAAAATTCCACAACTTAAAATATTTTCAATGACAGTAGATTTCAGAGTACTTTATAAAATTTCAAGTCCTATAACAATGGATTTTAATTGATTTTTTGAAATTCATATTTGAAAAAAGTGAATTTATCATTTTTATACAAACCACCTAAAATTCTTAATTGAATACACCCCCTGTTGTTTTAGAATTTTTTAAATTTTAGTTTAAGTGATTTTAAGCAAGCAAAAAAAAAGGTTAACTGTCAAGATAGGGAACCTCATCAACTTGTCAACTACGGAATCAAATATAGTGCACTTTATACAAATAAGAACTTGCAGATGAATTATTGCAAACCCTAATAGATGTCGTCTCCTCTAAGCTTTTCAAGAATAAGCGTCTCTTGCTTCGCGTCTGTTGGTTGCTATATGTTAAGGATTCAAGTGTCAATGCTCCAGACGATGGCTGAACGGCTGAACTAAACAAGAAAACTAGAAACAAAAGTTTAGGTAACGTTTGAATAAGGATACATTCTTGATCTGGTTCTTCGGAGAAATTAGAGTGTAATGCGTTCCCCATACTGTCTACGATGGCTGAGATGGTCATCGACGATTCAATACATAGGATTGCTGTTATTGCATCCAATCGCGTGACCTCGTTTCTGAACATTAGCCTTGCATGAGCTGTGTCAAACCATTATACAATTAAATCCTTTTTTGTAGTAATTTGACTGATAACAGAAGAACTACCTTGAGCTAGACGGATTAAGCTTTCTAACATCCGCACGGTTGTTCTTGCTGCAACTCAAGAGTAAGATAAAATAACATGAAAGATATCACCTGAACTTGTGATCTATCTTTAGTTAATACAAGAAAATAGCATCTGTAGAATAAATAATATTCATCAGGAGATACCTGCATTATGTGTTGATGATCTTCTTTGGAGACGATAATAACTTGAAATGATTTCTTCTGCTTCCTTTGACAGGACAGGCCTGAAGTTTCCTTTCACAAACTGAACGTACCTGCATCGGTCAGGATCAAACGCATCTGTCATCTCAGACTACTCTGCAAGGAAAACAATTTGTAACTATTGTGTACACATCTATGATACCGTTGAAGCATCGGTAGTGGCCAAATCATAGTCAGATCATCGACATATCTGCCTTCTTCTATTTCCACCTGGTTGATTAATCAAAATTAACAAAGATGTTAATATCGTTACAAATATAAACATTTTGCTTAATATAGGTCAGTATTAGATTTCTTCAAAGGAACATACCTCGGCAAGGATGTGAGAGGATACAACTTTATCCCATTCAGGATTTTTTGTATCTAGAAGAACGAGTACAATATCAAATCTGCTCAACAACGGACCCGAAAGTGCAGTATTGACAGAAAGAGCTAAGATTCAGTTAAGAAATTTCTAAAGAAAGATATGAAAACAGGAATACTTTCTCAACTGTTGATTCAAGGAAGAAGTGTCTGACTCTTTTACGTGATATTGCATCTTAAATTTGAAAAAACAGCAAGCATGTACGAAAGAGAAAAAAACTTGTTAAGGTCTACTAAATCTGAAAGGGATACACTGATCAGGATCATATTGTCCTTTAGGATTTGTAGCACCGAATACGATTGTCTTTGTGCTAAGAGTCGTCACAAGGCCAGCCTTCAAATTGACAAGAAACGATAAGATAGAGAAAAAATAGAGAAGCAAAACAAGCTTGATCTAATTGAAAAAATGGAGCTGATCCTGCGACAAAAAGAAAAATCTACCTTAGCAACGCTTATACTTTGTTGCTCCATTGCTTCATGTATGGTTGCCCTGTCATGCTCTCTCATGCTTGAAGAACGATTACAAAAAAAAAAAAAAAAAGAATCAGTCGTATTAGGCCTCCCAAGGAAGGAGCAATAGTTTTTGTCCGTGACAAAAGTCCAGAGATTCACAACACCACAAGAACATTTCAAGCAGATAAAATTACGGATGAAAAAGACTACCTATCAAATTCATCAATACAGCAAAGTCCACCATCTGCAAGAACAAGAGCCCCAGCCTCCAACATCCACTCTCCTTAAAACAAATTGATAGGAATAAGTTGAAAAGGTGTTATGAAGGACGTAACGCGAGAAATAGGCAAGATTGAAGTACTTACCTCCATCCTTTACTGCAGTAACAGTCAATCCAGCACTTGTGCTTCCTAGTCCCGTTGTGATTACAGCTCTGTTGCTAAGTTTTGCAGCAAACTTCATAAACTGAGATTTTCCAGTTCCTGCCAGATATCAACAACGTAAACGGAGAACTCATATGAAAATACAGTCATGCATAGAGCTCAATAAGAAAAGTACTACTCAATACAGTCATGCATAGAGCTTAACAAGAAAAGCACTACTCAGTGGTTGACACCGACCTGGATCACCGATAAGAAGCAAGTGAGACTCTCCCCGGACTTTTGTACCAGAAGCATCAACATGTTGCACACCCCCAATTAGTGTTAATGCAACTGCATATAAACACATGCACATGCATGAACATCTTTCTAGATAATTCAATGAGAAGAGATGTTTGACACAAAAATGTAGTCATTATTGGCACACCATACCTGCAAGCTTAACAGTGAAGAGACCAACAACTTGAGGGCAGATACCTCGTAAGATAGCATTTCTCCCTGACTTGATCAAATTCGAAAGCATTTAACATTAATTTTAACAGAAATCTTCCATACGTTACGAAAAAAAAAAATAGGCAGAAAAGTTATTACCAGTGAGTTTTTTACCTTTCAAAGGGGTATCTTTGAAGTGGCTCCAAAAGTTCTTGAACTTCTCAATCAATTCATCAGAGATGTCAATATCTGATTTGAGTTCATTAGTTCTTCTAGAGAACGGCATGATAATCGAAGAAAGTGAGTTATCAACAGAAGCAATAATCATCAAAGACCCAACAAATAACTCCGAAATAGGGAAATCTTACGTGGAACTAATAGCTAGCTTCCATTTTTATAGTCAACTTTTGGCACGAGGTTGGTAAAAAGTTCATTCATGTGATTGATTCATAGAGATTGCTTTAACAAAATTTCCAAGCGATTTACCTGACATGATTGGCAATGACCATAGGTTCAAGGTCACAGCGAACATCTTTTAAGTCATGAGACCATTTTGAAGTCAAGATTCCAGAGACAACAACATCATCTGCATAAAAAAATATACAGCAAATATGTTACTTAAACATTATATCAGGAGCAGCTAGGCTGATAGCTTAAAGAATGATTATACAGAGAATCTTGGAACTAGAGCAATAACATTGATGCATTTATTGATATGTAATACATAGAATAAAAACAATCAAACAAAGTTTGAATACCTCCAGCTTTAACATTGTCAACGAGGTCATCTTTCAGGACGACTAGAATGGACCTTGGGATAACACCAACACCTAAAACCTGAGTGTTCTCTTGGATTTTGATTTCTTGATAGTCATGGCGTGTGACAGTATCATCCACAGGATCAAAGTTTGTTCCTTCACAAGACTTGGACCGCTGACAGCAAAGTTAACGATTTCAAAAGTAGTGCAAGATCAGCTTTTTCAAGAAAAGGTAACATCTTAAGGAGCATTAGCTTGTCTGTATGAGTTGTGACGAACCTGGGAAGGACAAAACGGCGGTTTCACAATTGAGTTTATTGATTCCAGTTCAGGGAAAAGAGGAAACCTATACAAGACACCAACTCATAAGACAGAATGCAAAATCAGTTTCAAGCACAAGAGAGAAAACATACATGTGCTTGCATTTTCGGCATCTATACATCCTTTCTCCCTCATACATTTTGACAGCTCCAGACCTGATCACTGTACCTTTCAACATCAGGAGAATCCCACGGTGCTTCACTCTAACCCGACCGATACTTGGGAAAGTGTCTATAACAAAACCCAATTTAAGCAAAGAGAAGCAGAATCTGTATACACAAATGCAAGAGGCACGCACCAGGGCTTCGTTCAAGAGGGGAGCCACTAGTGTTTATACGAACATGTACAAATCTCTTCTCAATCCCAATCTTGTTCTCGAATTTCTTCATATGCTCCAACGCAATTTTCTAAAACCCAAACAGAAAAATTCGCCTAAATCTAGTTTATGAAGTATTCGAAATCAATAGGTTGAGTACATACGTGAGCTAAAATGGCGGAATCGTCCAAGTGTCGGAGATACTGTTCGGGATTAGAGTAAACAAGACGCGCCAGGTGCGGATTAGCATCAACGAGTTCTGCGAATCTGAAGAGTGTGTCATAACGCAGTAGTTGAAAGAAGAATCATGGAAAGAGAGAGAGAGAGAGAGAGAGAGAGAGAGAGAGAGAGAGAGAGAGAGAGAGAGAGAGAGAGAGAGAGAGAGAGAGAGAGAGAGAGAAAAGAGATTAAAGCATTACTCGAGGAAGAGAGGGTAATGAAGTTTGGGATCGGAAGAGAGAGCGATATCGCGGAGCTGATCAGAATAGTGACTAACCAGAAACTCCGTCATAGGTTCAATGTGCTCCGCCGTCTGTGTCGGCGTTTCCATTATCGTCGCGCCGGTGAAGGAGAAAGGGTAAGGGATTAGCGCGGGAAATCGATAATTGGAGGTATTATGTGGGATTGACTAAAATAACTTCAGTGTGCCAAATAAAACCCGAACAAAAAGTCAGTACCAAATACAATCTCAACTGAATTATAATTTTAAAAAACTATACAAATTTCTTAAAACGTGCATAAATCTACATTGACTCTAACAGAAATTAGTCAACCGTTAACAAAATAGAACATTGTCGTTTTAACTTATTTTTTTTGTAAAAATATATTCATTCCAATACTCGAACTCATGTTTTGATATCCTTTAAAGAGGAACACTAACCATTAGACTAAAAGAAATTTTTTAAATATTATTACAAATAATTAAAATTATATATACTACTATACTTATTCATCTTATCCAATTAAAATTTTGGTGATGGTTATTTCTGATTTATAAAATACATTAACATGTTTTTGATTGTCATATATTTAATAAACTTATATTAAACTAAAATATAAATAATAAAAGATTTATACTTATACGAAATTAAATATAATTAAAACATTCCAGCTATCTAATAAAAAATTATATAAATTTATAATTATAAATCTTTTATTATTTATATTTTAGTGTACTATAAGTTTATTAAATATATGAAAATTATAAATCTTTTATCGTATAATTGAAATGTGTATTTAATATCATATAATTATAAATCGTTTATTATTTATATTTTAGTAAGATATAAATTTATTAAAGATATGATAAGTAAAAAATATGTTAATGTGATTTTATAAATCCGAAATAATCATTACCAAATTTTTTTATTGGATAAGATTAAAAAGTATAGCCGTTTATATAATTACAAATTTGTAATAACATTTCAAAAAGTTAATTTAGTCTAGTGGTTTATGTGCCCTTTAGAAAGAGTGTCAAGGTATGAGTTCAAGTCTAGTGGTTTATGTATATATTTTTAAAATTAAATAAAAACAATATTGTTTTATCTTGTTACCGATTGACTAACTTATGTTATAGTCAATGTAGATATATGCACTTTTTGAGAAGTTTATGTAGTTTTTTTAAATTATAATTGAAATGAGGTCGTATTTGGCACTGACGATTAAGTTGAACTAGTATTTGACCCGCGCACCCGCGCGGATATTATTTTTATAAATGTAAAATATTTTAAACAATTTGTTTGATATAATTGTAGATATAATTGGAACTTAATATTCGATATCCGTAATCCGATCCGTGATCTCATCCGCTTCGCAAAACGGATATTCAGGGATCTTGATAGTGATTTTACGGCTTTGACTGATTCATGTACAAATTCAAATAATAAAATTTAGGTTTAGATATCCGGATCCGAATATTAAAATTTTTAAAATTTAATATAGTTATCTATGTATATTATATATACTTTTATATAAAATAAGTAATATTTTAATTTTATTAAATTTTAATGATTTTTAAGTTTTTTAAAATAATAATTTTAAATAGACTAAATAGATGGTTAATAGTTAGTCTCAATATCCATGTGTATTCAAAATTTTAGTTTGAATATCCTAACCCCGAATATCCGGATCCGTATAACAATTTTACGAATTCGACGAATGCATATCCAAATCCGTATATCTTAAAATACCATGGATATTCGATCTTTTCTAGACCTAACTTTATATATGTATTATATGGTGATTAAAATTTTAAATTTATAAGTTATTTTTATTAGATATATATCGTACAAATGAATAATACATTGTATTTGTTTGTATATATAACCATTTATAATAAATATTAGTATGTATTTTAGTCACTAAATTGTTATGGAAAATCACATGATTTTGTTATTATAAATGAAAAAGTTCAGTTTATTATCGAAAACTATTAACATTATTATCTTTATATAGTTCAAATATAGTTGGGTAACTTATTAGAATATGAATAAAAAATAAAAATAATTTAATGTTATATATATGTATAATTATGTTTTTATTATAAAAATTTAAAAAACACATATACACTTTTTATGAAGTATTGAATTTCAATGACAAATGTTGTTAATGAGCTTAGCCCATTTACTTTTTTTTTCTTGTTAAGAATTGATTTTTAGATGTTTGGATGCAAGGATAATATCAATGACAATTTTTGTAAATATTAGATAAAAGTAATGGTTATTTCCTATTTGTACTTCAGTTTTAATAGATTATGTGGTTTTACACAAAAATAGCAAGTAATAGAAATGTTCAAAGATGATTTATTAAAACTTGCCACATCAACAAGTACCAGTCACAAAGACTATTAAAGTATAGAACTTATGTTGGTTCATATTATTTAAAAAATCAAAATTTTCAAATAGATATTTTTGAAGTTTTTATCACAAAATAAACATTAAAAAAACAAAATAAATCTTTTTTATTTTAAAAACTTGAATATTTTATAATTTTTTAAAACTTCACCTCCAAAACTCCACCTCATAAGTCTAAACCCTAAGTTTATATTAGTTAACACAAGGAGTATAAATGTATATTTACACTTTTTAATAATAAAAAAATTTGAGTGTTATTTTAAGGACAAAAAAAAATTTAAAGTGTATTTTGGTCATCATCTCTTTATTAAATGAATTATTATGTTGAAAATGTAAAAGAAAGAAGAAACTAACTTAAAATGTTCTTAAACACAATCACGAAAATGTGTCTTACTATTTCATTCCCGTACATATGCTTTCTCACGACTATTTACCCTTTACATATAAGTATTGTTTTGATTGGATGATAAAGAATAAAAAGGGTAGAATATGAATGGTTGATAAAGATGAGGCAAGAATAAAAAAGGTAGAATATGAATGGTTGATAAGGATGAGGCAAGGATTGCTAAACTAATCTCAATTGTTGATTGTATCATCCATCTAAACTAATCTAAATTTTTTATTTTAAAAATTTAATATATATTTTTTTAATTTTAAATTTTACTTCTAAAACTCCACTTCTTAACTTTATATCCTAAATCTATATTAATTAACTCAATAGGTATAAATGTATATTTAAAACTTTTAATAAAATTTATTATAATCATGTTTTTTAAATTTTTATTTTAAAAAATTTAATATATATTTTTTTAATTTTAAATTTTACTTCTAAAACTCCACTTCTTAACTTTATATCCTAAATCTATATTATGTTGAAAATGTAAAAGAAAGAAGAAACTAACTTAAAATGTTCTTAAACACAATCACGAAAATGTGTCTTACTATTTCATTCCCGTACATATGCTTTCTCACGACTATTTACCCTTTACATATAAGTATTGTTTTGATTGGATGATAAAGAATAAAAAGGGTAGAATATGAATGGTTGATAAAGATGAGGCAAGAATAAAAAAGGTAGAATATGAATGGTTGATAAGGATGAGGCAAGGATTGCTAAACTAATCTCAATTGTTGATTGTATCATCAATCTAATGGACATAAATCATTTGTGCTTCTTGCCTTTTTTTCTTTTCCTCTCATTCGTTTCATCTTTTTCATCCATTCTCTTTCTCTGCAACAATAGATTGCTTCACCCTCCTCATCGGGTTTCACCTCCTCACCACCACCACTGGTCACCTCTCTTCGTCTTTCTCTTCTGTGGCTTCACCTCTGGCTATTTATAATTGAGTTTTTTGTTTTGTTTACATATAAGAGTAAAAACAGTGATGAAACATGAAGGATAAGTGGTGGTGTGACGAAGCACACAGTGAAGAAGACGGCGGTGTGACGGTGCAGACGCTTGAAAAAGGTGGATAGGAGATCTTGACAGTGAAGAAGATGACACAAGGAGAAGCTCCAAAGCCTTTTTAGGTGGAGGATGGTGGTCAAAGTTGAGACCTGAAGAGACTACCGCCGTAGAGAGAACGTCGTTTCCGATGCGTGATTTCACATCCTCGAGGAGACTAGGAGACCTTGACATCGGAGGAAACTGGGAGATGGTGGAACCGAGACGTCGGAGGAAGCGGGAGATGGTGGAGCCAAGACGTGGGAGGAGGTACCCGGAGATGTTACCGGCGGATTGAAGATGAAGGCGTCGGAAGAGATGTATTATGTTTTTATCGTTTTATGTGTATTATTTTTGGCAAATCTCTCAGTCATTTTTTTTTAGTTTTTGTCACAAAAATAGATTTTAAGAGAAAAAATGACTAAAATAGATCTTTTTATTTTAAAAATTTTAATATTTTTTAAAATCTTAAACTTTTAAATCTCAATTCCAAAACCTCCACCCCATAACTCTAAATACTAAGTTTACATTAGTTAACCCAAGGGTATAAATATTTAATAAAATCTATTTTGGTCATCTTTTTCATTGAGTGCTATTTTCGGGACAAATTTTTTTTAGGTCTATTTTGGTCTTTATCTCATTATTATTTATTTTTTACCATTTGATTTTGAGTGATGAAATTGAAAAACATTCAATGGTGAAATTCAAAGGCCGGTGAAAATAACTTAAAATCCCTGGAAACATAGTTCATACAAGTGAATTACAAACCCAAACAACTGGTAACATACAACAACTACTTCAATTATTAGATTAATCTTTCGCTTTTACATCCAAACTCGTAAACAATCCTTGAGAATGAGAATAAGGATAAAGTGTAACGACCCGCTTACAGAGTATTTTTAAAATTCAAAGGAAATAAATCGCGAGAGGTTTAGTTGTACAATGAGTGTATTTTTCTAAGTGTGGAAACACTTGTATTTATGAGGGTTGGAAGAATGAACCATATTTTTAACAAAGTGTCGGATGTTCGGTAAACACATAGAGCGATCAAAGTCTAAGCAAGGGAATTACAGACTGCCAGTTTAACTATGAAAAGTTTGGCTATCGGAGAATGCGGGTTCTAAGTAAGACAAGTTCGATCAGGTGCAACTGACGAGATTATACGAAAAGAACGGGAGTCATATAAGGCATTAAGCGTAGATATTCTTGGAGCCATTGATGTTGACCAAGATAAATAAGGAAACAACACTTAATGGCCGGCTTGGTGAGCAAGTCCTGAAATAAGTATAAAACGAAACCTCCAGCCTTCATTTCTCACTCAACTCATAAACAAGAATTACAGAGAATCCAGAGCATGAACGAAGTTATAGAGAGAAGATTTCGAGAAGAAAGATCAAATAAGGAGGAGCCGAGAAGTTCTTTGCCATGAAACGCATGAAGGTTCAGAGTCTTTGATCTTTTAAGATCAACCGAGGTGAGGGCGTGATTCATGGCAACTTAATAGTTAGTATTTTTATCATAGTTGGATTTTTAGGATGAAGATTATGTGTTAGAGGAATTGTTTATGGAAAATTCGTTCTTCGTTCTTCGAGATAGTTCTCAAGGATCGAAGAACGTTCATACATTCATAGGATATTTGCATGTTAGATTGCGTGAAATGATGTTATGTTTAATTGAGATGTTTACGTGAAATACTTAGATTTGATCTGACAAGAATTGAAATGTTAGGTTGAAAATGTTATAGAAACGGATTGAGAATTGAAGTAATTTGAGGAAAGTACAAGATTAGAAGAACGTGATTAAGTTAAGGAAAAAAATATGTTTTGGTTTCGGGCCGTGTATGTTGACTTTGGCCATTATGGACCTTTCGGGGCGCAGGTTGGCTTTGGCCGCAGCTTTGGCTACGGCCGTAATGGACCGACGAGTCGCAGGTTTTGCTTCAGCTGCAAGTTTGGCTACGTCTGCAGGTTTGGCTTTGGCCGCAGGTTTGGCTATGGCCGCATGTTTGGCTTCGGCCGCAGGTTTGGCTTTGGCCGCAGGTTTGGCTACGACCGCATGTTTGTCTATGGCCGCAGGTTTGGCTATGGCCGCAGGTTGATGGACCTTCGGGTCGAAATGTTAGGAAATGCTAAAGTAAATGAATGATAGAACCGGATGTTAGGTTGTTAGTTTTTGAATGCATGAAAACGAATAGGTAACAAGAAAGAAAATTTACTAAGTCAGAAATGATGGAAATGAATTGCTAGGTTGATAGATTAGAATTGCTAGGTTGTTAGAATGGAATATGGAATTTGATTGCTTGATTATTGAGTTGCATGTGGGCGGTTTTGAGCGTCCTCACTGAGTAATTTTATATACTCATGTTTCCTTTTGCGGATGCAGGTAAGGTTGATTGTGTGGACCGGAGCGCGAGGCTATAAAGACCAACGGGAAAGGGTATTTTGAACTTTGGTAATGTTTGAGAAGTTTTATAAAGATCTTTACTTAGAATTTTCAACGTGTTTTTCAAATATTTCCGGTTTGGGGTGTTTCAATTTGGTATCAGAGCGGGGTAGGCCTGTCAGTTCTGTCATGACTGGCGGCTTTTCAAAAATTTGATTTGTGGGTAAGGATGGAAAGAAACCGATGGTCTATGTCTCGCACGAAGGATGTGTGATATGATGTTTCTAGGGTATATATTAGTATGTGTTAATGATTGGATTGCTTAGCAAATGGCTAAGCGAAATTATGTTTGATATTTGCAGGAAGTTAGGGAAAACTAACTTATGTCTTGTTAAAGATGAAAAAGTGTTGTTGATCGGGTTTTTCATAAAGTACGCAATGAGGGTATCAGGTTTTTTTGGTCAGCAGGAGTAAATGTTCTTAATGTCGTGTGCGATGGATCAAGATAAGTCAGCATTAGTGAAGGAGTGGATACGATGGTAGGAAGTACGAAGCAATATGCGATATGGATTGTTGGTTGAGTAACTAGAAAGCTAGGATTGTGAGAGTTGCTAAGTTAATTTCTGAGAATGAAGGAAGTTAATGTCTCATGAAATTATGAAGTGTTGGATGTTCGTGGGTGGTGTAACACACTTTCTGGAAGCTTAATGGGTCGATGAAAGTGCAACAAGAACGCATGTGTGGTTAGTAGAATGTGGTACTAGGGGTTCACAAGGTGGACGTAAGGATGGATTTAATCCGCTTGTTAGTGGTGTGGTGGTGAATACCAAACTTTGTTCGACTTTGGGTGTAACATTCTTTGTGTCACAGGAAATCGCCCAACATTGGTCACATAAGAATGAGTTCGAGGACGAGATCAAATTTGGTCGTGCAAGATAAATTGTGATTTTCAAGTCACATGTCATTTATCAAGATGTTTCACTGCTGGTGGAAAGCGTGGACATGTTAGGTAAATGGCACATAGGAATCCTTAGAATGGACTTATTGTGCATTACCGAGCTAACCTGGATTGCAAAAGATGGCAAGTTAGATTGAATGGGAAAAAGAAAAGCTGATATTTCCAGGAATGAAGAAATAGTTTGAGATTTCAGTAGCACCAGAAATAAGAACGAAATAGATGGTGAAGAACGAGTGCAAAGTAATCTGAGGACCATCACGGATTCGAGAGATGAGCAAGGAGAGGTGTTGATCAAAACTTCAATGCGGTAGAGTGAGTACGAAAGCAAAACGTGTTTATGGAAGTTAAGCAAGTGCAGTTTTAGAATTCATGCATTGGTTTCTTAGGCTACTTGGCGCACAAAGGAAGAGTGGTGCGAATCGAAGGAAGACTCACGACCACTGTAATTGTCCGTGGACAAAGGATCCAATAAAGATCAGAAACTCCGTCGGATTAGTGGGTAAGAATTGAAAACTTGTAAAAGGTGTTGCAAGTGGTTGATTTATTGAATGGGTTGATGGAAAAAGATGTTGAGTATGGTGAGCGAGGAATGGCATTTTCATTTAGACTGATCATGAAGGCACAATGTTCTTCAGGGTACTTAGCAAGTGAACACACAACTTGAGAAGGATGTTCCACAGCTTGTGCATTGTAGTAAGTCGTTGCACCCAATGAGTTTGGCGGTTCCTTCCTCAACCTTGCACTTCTTCTCAAACCATGTTGCTCCTCTTCCTGTTCCTGATCATCCCCATGTTCAACAACCCTATCTTTCCTCAGTAGAGTGCCTCTTGTGGGAATAATCCATTTCGTTGGTCCATATGGTTCACCCGACCTTGGTCGATCTGGTCTACCCGGCTGTCCTGGTCGATCGATTTGGTTCACCCAGCTCATCTAGATCTTTTTCTTTCACCCCCAGCATCATTTTCAGCCTCTTCCTCAACTTCTTATTGTTGTTTTTCACCTTCACCTTGATCATGAAGGTCCACCTGACTCGGTCTAGGTTCATTCCCCCGTCATGGTCGAGGTGGGGTGATTGTGGTGCACCCGTTCGTCTTGGAGGTTCACTCTTTGGTTCTTCAGTAACACCAATACCAAGTCCTTCTAGGATCATTCTCAGATTAGTTGCTCTATATGATTCTTGGGACAACTCCTCCAAGTTTGTCCACTTATTTTCTTCATAGTAACCTTTTGTTTCCACAAACTTTACCTCTCTTGAAACCAATACCCGTCTACTCACTGGATCATAGCATTTATAACCTTTATGCATAGCTGAATACCCAATAAACATAGCCTTGATACTCCTGGCTTCAAGCTTGTTCCGTAGTTCACCAGGGACTAGCACAAAGCAAAGGCACCCCAAACACCCAGAGATAATCTAATGGAGTCTTATATTTGTTTAAGACCTTAAATGGAGTCTGGTATTGAATAACCTTGGAGGGGATACAGTTGATCAAGTAGCATACAGATGCCACTGCATCACTCCAGAAACGTTTTGGGACATTGGAGTGAAACATCATTGACCGTGCTACCTCCATAAGGTGCCTATTTTTCCTCTCGAACACATCATATTGTTGAGGAGTGTAAGGGAAACTTGTTTGATGTAAGATTCCATGTTGAGCAAGGTGTTGTTTGAAAGAATGGCTTGTATACTCCCCGCCATTATCTGATCTAAAAATTATAAGCTTAGCATTGTAATGGTTAGTCACATAAGTTTGAAAACTCTTAAATGCATCAAGCACCCTATCATTAGATGGCATCAAAGTTATCCAGGTGTATTTAGACTTTTCATCAATGAATGTCACAAAGTACTTATAATTATCCCTAGACAAGAAGGTGCAGTCCACATATCTGAATGAACTAAATCAAAGCATTTATCATAAGTAGTACTAGATGTTGGAAAAATAGTCTTACAATGCTTGCTTAAAATGCAAGCTTCACACTCATTATTTTTAAACACCACACCTGGAAACATCAAGTTCAAACCTCTAACAAGAGGATGACCTAGTCTAGCATGCCACAAGGCATCATTATTCAACATAGTAGCAGAAGTAAATGAGTAGACATAATTAGAAACATGAGTAAGATCTTCTAGCATATATAAGTCTCCCTTGGTTACCCCTTTCCCAATTAGTCTCTTGCTCTCAATATCCTGAAACTTCACATCATTAGGGCTAAAGATCACATTGCATTGTAAATCAGAAGTACACTTTTTCACGGATAACAAGTTTGAAGTGAAGTTAGGCATGTAGAAGGCCCTAGATTCCTTACCAAACAATTTTAGATTACATACTCCCTTAATTTGGACCTTCTCACCATTAGTTATCATTACATTACCATGAGCAGATTCAGTATCTTTAATAAGACTAGGATCACTAATCATATAATGGGATGCACCAGAGTCAATTATCAAAGGTTTAGACACATTGCAAGCATTATATGAATAACTTCTAGCTGGTTCATGTGTAATCCTAGACTGATCAAAATGATTATTTGGTTCATACTCGGCCCTAGAATGATAATACTACCAGTTCTAACCAAGGATGCATCAAAAGAATACCCAAGGGTGTTACCATTGTCCTTGAAGATCTTGATTAGAGCATCAATGTCTGATCTCCTAATCAAGTCATTTTCATTGAACCTCTGGTTACTTGGTTGACTGGTTTGAGTTGACATGGCCACCATCTCTCGTCCATCTCCTTCATTGATCTGCTTTGAGGTACCCGCATCATTTGTCCCATGTTGCTCACTGGTTCTATAGGAGAGGTGAGCTCTTGCATCCTTGTCCTTCATAAACTTCTCCGGCTTCAAGTGTGGGTGTAATATCCAGCACTTACTCTTCTTGTGTCCATGCCTCTTACAATGATCACATGTTCCATTGAACTTCCTTTCTTCAAACCGGTTGTGCATGACTCTGTTTGCTTGAGGAACTTAAACTTGATTGGCTAGAGAGAGATCTCCTTTACATCCAAAAAGTCCAAGAGACCCTTGCTCCTTTTGAATTTGGGTGCATAGATCCTCTAGATCCGGAAGTTTTCCAGTCCTGAGTATGTGCTTGATCAAATCATTGTAAGTGGGATTTAGGGTCAGCAAGAGTCCAAAGAACCTATCTTGCTCTCTTCTCTCATTCAGCTCATCTTGGTCAGTAGTGTTTGGCCTCAACATCTCCAGCTCTGACCATCAAGCTCTAAACTTTCCCAAGTGCCTTGTAAACTCCATGTCGTCTTGAACCAGATTGTTGATTGCCCTCTTCACCTCAAACACCCTATTCAGGTTTGAGATGTTCCCATACACCTTCTTGAGTGTATCCCAAAGGTATTTTCCTTCTCACAGTAACTATATGCCTCCAAGATTGAGGGATCCAACGAGCTTTGGAGAATAGACATAACCAACATGTCTTCTTGCAACCACTTGTCCTCCTCGCTTGTGAGATCCTCCTCATCATTTTCATCCTTATTAATGAGTTTTTGAACTTCACCAGACGTGATATGTCCTCACAAACCTTTACTTCCCACAACAGTTTTCACCAACCGAGACAATAGGAGGTAGTTTCCTCCCTTGAGTGTAACTGGAACCACAAGCATGTTGTTTTCCATCTTGTTTGTCTTGAACAAAGTAGGAGATCTAAAAGTCTTGAGTATTGGCGTGAATCAAACCCAAATTATGAGGAACCTGGCTCTGATACCATAAAATGTTTTAGATAATCTTAGATTTGATGATAGTCTAGAGATTAGAAAGAAGGTTTAGCCAAAGAACAAGTCTAAAATGTGATCATGTTTAGTAGTCTAAGAGGATTATGAACTGTCTGATTTATTCATTAAGATGAAAATAGAAATATATAGAGTAGAGGTTACAAGGGTTTCCAGAAATATAGGATGGATCATGTGGTCTAGGATGAGTGTATGAGCGCCTAATTTGAATCAAGGGGAAGGAAAGCCATTCATGTGGTATCTAGCATCTTTGACTAGATTTTGATTACTTTCTAGCTGTTCCAGCCTGTCTAGGCTGATTCTTTCTTCCTTCCCATGGATGGATTAGGGTAAATACCCTTAGATAGGCGCTTGGTAACTTTTCTCTTTACCCGGATGATGTTCTTACCATTTTAATGTCCTTACCATTCTTCTCCCATTCCTTAATCATTTTACCCAAATGTACCTCAACTTAACATCCGACACTGACAATGCGGCACGACCGAAAGCACTCATACCCAATGCTGCCATTCAACTGACGACTGGCGAAGCCGTACAAAACAAAGGCGGCCCAGATCTGCAAATGATCCAAGAAATCGCGGAGCTCAAGCTATCTCTCCAGGATATCCATACCAAAATCCACCGCGTCACGAATTCTGCACCGCAAATTGATAGGTCCTCGCCGCGACGTTCCAAACACCCTTCTCGGGGGGAATCAGTGACATACAGCTACCAGCTTTTCGCGGTGACTCAGATCCCGCCAAACCCGTGAGGTCGTTCAACATCGCATTGGCCCGAGCCAACTTCTTGGACGCCGAGAAAGATGCTGGATCCTGCCAGCTCTTCGTCGAATGCCGTGAAGGACCGGCCCTTAACAGGTTTTCCTGGCTGCTTGAGAACTCGATCACCAGTTTACGTGACTTTTCGACAGCCTTCCTCGAACATTATATCATGTTCACTAGCCAAAGCGCGACTGCCTCCGACCTGTGAAAATTGTCCCAGCCCCATGGACAGATGCTTCGCGACTTCATGGAAGAATTAAGACATCGTATCCAAAGTCAACGTCCCTAATAACATAGTCGTCAACACGCTAATGAACACCCTCTACATACATTCCAAATTCCGAGATGACCTCTACCACAACACGACAACATCCTTGCAGGATGTCATTGCCACTCAAATAACTTCATCCGAATGGAAGATGATATCCGAGCAATAATCAGCAAACAAAATGCTTCAAAAACCGCAACGATGAAAACCACCGACCCAACAAGAGCCAAGACAACATTCTTTTGTCGATAAACAAAGAAAAATAAGGGTTTTCTTTATGTCGTAAATGAAGATGAACTCCCATAATTGGCGTTGGTCGTACGTAGGAAAGGATGGAATCACTGGCCGCCGCCCGACAACAAAGACACGAAACAAAAGTACGAGGCCCAACTGGTCCTTCTAGTACCGTTGAGCTCACAAAATTCTGCGAATACCACTAGGTTAAAGGAGACGATACACACGAGTGCAAGCAAATTCATGAGGCACTCTTGACATCCTTCAGTAACGGAACGGCCATGGTCGAATTGCCCAAAACCAGGCCAAAAAACAGCAAGAGTTGGAGCAAGAGCAAAGAAAAGAAAACTAAAAAAATCAGATGAAAACATCCAAGAGCGAGCCCGAGGTCATGGGAGAAGAAACGATACCAAGAAACAAAGATGATACGTTGGCGGACGAAGGACAACCCCGAAGAAATCACACTGAGCCTGAAGTCCTACATGTCCAATTAGAACGACAACCAGTCAATCCAGACGACTACCCGGCTCTTACCGTCGATCTACGCAGCTGACTGAAACGAAAATTACCGACCATAGGGAACGAGCCCACCGTCACCTCAGATCCAAGGATTGTGCTCGATTCATCCAAGGCCGGAAAACCCACCAGCGTAACCTTTGAAACCGTTTAATCCCGTGACAAACTTAACTCCACGATCGACAATCTTAGAATAAAGCTTAACCGCGATAAACCATCTAACTTACGACGAAAACTCCAGAAGTAAAAGCCCCAATGTGAAATGACAACAACCTGCGACTGCTCATCCAACAATCTGCGAACCAAGATTTGGTTGCAACAAAACAAGCGATTAACACGGTCCAACGAAATCATGGGTGGATCCCCTCCATGCGGTGACTCGGTTCGCTCCATAAAAGACTACCGTCGACAGGCAGTTACATCGTAAAACTGTCCATTAAATCTCGAGAACGATCAACAGATCACATTCTCCTCCCATGACGCCGTCAGTGTTCACGCACCACACAACGATCTGCTCCTCGTCGCGCTATTAATCGGAGACTGCGAAGTCACCAAGGTATTAATCGATACCGGCAGCTCAGTAGACTTGATTTTTCACGACACATTCGATAAAATGGGAGTCGAATCTCGCAACATCAAGCCTTCCTTTTGCACGCTGACAGGCTTCAACGGATCTTCCAAGGAGATGTTGGGAACAATCTGATTCCCAATATACGCCTGCGGGATAACACGATCGGTCAAATTCTCTGTTATCGGCACTAAGGCGCCGTATAATTTCATCCTCAGGACTCCATGGCTACATTCCATGCGAGCAGTTTCATCGACTTACCACCAGTGCCTCAAGTTCCCAGGACCCGATGGTCAGATACACACTCTCTGCAGGGACCAGCAGGCAGCCCGTGACCTCCTGATCACGACGGTCAAGCTGCAGCAGTCAACCTCCCATATAATGTACTACTCAAGATTTACCCACAAAAAGAGGAAGTTCTTGAGATCTCAATCGATGAAACCGACCCAAGCAAAGTTCTGCGTATCAGCGCCTACCTCTCCGACGAGATGCAACACAAGATCACCACATTCCTCCAACAAAACACATCCGCCTTCGCTTGGACCACATCCAACATGAAAGTCATAGACCCGGCTATAACAACACACGAGGTGAACGTCGATCCAACATTCAAACCCATTCGGCAGAAATGACGTAAACTCGGTCCCAAGGGATCCAAGGAAGTGAACGATGAAGTCGAACGCCTACTCGGAGCCGGCTCTATCACTGAGGTACGGTACCCCCGAGTGGTTAGCCAATCCGGTCGTCGTTAAAAAGAAAAACGGCAAATAGCGCATTTGTTTTGACTTTACCAACTTAAATAAAGAATGCCCGAAAGACAGTTTCCTGCTCCCACACATCGATCGATTGGTCGAATCAATAGACGGTAATGAGATACTAACGTTCATGGATGCCTTCTCCGGCTATAATCAGATCGCTATGCACCCCGACGACCGCAAGAAGACAACGTTCATCACAGACTGGGGAACCTACTGTTACAAAGTGGTGCTCTTCGGCCTCAAGAACGTAGTAGCGACATACCAGTGACTTGTCAATCAGATGTTTGCCGACAAAGTGGGAACAACAATGGAAGTATACATCGACGATATGCTAGTCAAGTAGCTTAACCCTATCGATCATCTGGACCATTTGCACGACTGCTTCAAGGTGCTAAATGAGTATGGCATGAAGCTCAATCTGGAAAAGTGCACCTTTGGTGTCGCGTCGAGCGAGTTTCTTGGCTACATCGTTACATAGAGAGGTATCGGCGCCAGCCCCAAGAATATTTCAGAAATACTCGATCTCTCAAGTCTGAAAAAACAGTAAGGTCAAGCGCCTGACCGACCGAATCACCGCGCTCAACCGATTCATCTCTCGATCCACCAACAGTGTCTCCTGTTCTATGACATTGCGCGGAAATAAGAAGTTCACCTGGGAAGAGAAATGCGAACAGGCCTTCACTCAACTCAAGCTATATCCCACGACACCTCCCGTTCTTTCCAAACCAGAGAACGACGACATACTGTCGCTGTACATTGCAGTCTCTTCAACCGCGGTCAGAAGCGTCCTAATTAGGGACGATCGAGGCAAACAAAAACAGATATTCAATACAAGTAAATGCATGAAGGATTCTAAACTTGATACCCGACCCCGAGAAGATGACTCTCGCAGTTGTCACCTCCGCGAGAAAACTAAGGCCCTACTTTCAATGCCACTCAGTCAAGGTCTTAAGAAACCAACCCCTCCGGACGTTCATGCAGAATACCAACAATTCCGAGCATCTTTCCAAATGGGCCATCAAACTCAGCGAGCACGACATAACTTACAAAAACCGCACCGCAGCGAAAGCAAAATCCCAAGTCTTGGCTGATTTCCTAATCGAGCTCGCCCTGGAACGTGAACATGATCTCATCCTACCAAACCCAAATTTGATCCTGCATGTAGACGGATCTTCTACGAACAAAGGTTCAGGGGCTGGCGTCCAACTGAAATCTCCAACCGGTAACCTGATCAGACAATCGTTCAGCTTTGGTTTTGCCGCATCCAAAAACAAATCAGAATACGAATCGCTCATCGCGGGCCTTCGCTTGGCTAAGTCTGTCAAGACAAAACGACTTAGTGCCTATTGCGACTCACATCTAGTTACCAACCAATTCAGTGGCCACTACGACGTGCAAAACGACAGAAAGAACGCATACCTGAAACTCGTAAAAGTACCTCGCGGCAAAAATGTGTGTGCCGACGCTCTCGCCGCACTGGGGAGTAAACTCCGTGATCAAGTCAAAAGAACGATTCCTTTCAATCGGATCGATAAACTAAGAATCGATCTATCTACCAAGACTAACATGATCGTGGCACCGATAACAAAATCAATGGACACAAACAAGGTGCCGGCTTGACACAAGACATTCCACCCATCTCAGACTGGCGCACTGAACTCATCGATTACATCACAAACGGAAAACTGCCTCCTGAGAAATGGGCTGCCGGACGATCAAAGAAACGCAATGCCCATTACGTCGTCATTGACAAAGATCTTCACCGATACACCACAAACAAGGTACTCCTTAAATGCATCCACGGAGAAGAAACCTGACTCGTCATGGCCAAAAAAATGAGGGCGCATCCGGGAACCACACGGGTGGTCGAGCCCTGTCCTTGAAAGTCAAAAGCCTCGGCTTCTTCTGGCCTACCAAGAATTCCGATTGCGAGGTCTACGCTTGATGCTGCAATATGTGTCAACGACATGCGCCAATGATACATTGCCCGACAGAAAACTTGCACACCATGACTGCACCATACCCATTCATGCGGTGGGCTATGGATATAATCAGGCTAATGCCAAGCTCGAGACAAAGGTGATACGTCCTCATCCTGACCGATTATTCCACGAAATGGATAGAAGCAGATTCTTTCGGAACCATCATCAACACTGAAGTCCAGGGGTTTGTATGTAAAAACATCATATGCCGACATGGATTGCCCTATGAGATCGTCACCGACAACGAATCTCAGTTCATATCGAACAAAGTCTGTGAATTCTGCGACAAATGGAAGATTCGTCTCAACACTTCCACCCCGCGTTACCACCAGAGCAACGGCCAAGCCGAATCATCTAACAAAACTATAATAGACGGCATAAAGAAGCACCTTGACTTGAAAAGGGTCCTTGGGCCGACGAACTGCACAAAGTATTGGGGTCGCACCGAACAACACCAAAAGGCGCAACAAAGATGACACCTTTCTCATTAGTTTACAAAGTCGAAGCAAGGGCCCCGACTGAGGTAAACGTTACAAGCTTGCGACAATCTGCAATGTCACAACACGTTAAGCGGAACCGCGACATGCTGATCGACGCACTCGATGCGATCGAGGAAAAACATGATCAAGCGTTACTCCGCATCCAAAATTACCAACATCAGAGCGAGAGCTACTACAACAAGAAGGTTAGGTCCTGACCCCTCGAACTCAGCGACTAGGTTCTGCGTAAGGTCTTTTAAAATACGAAAGAATGGCAAGCTGGCAAACTCAAGGCCAATTGGGAGGGCCCTTATAATATCACTCAGGTCATAAGCTCGAGGTTTACCGACTAGAAACGTCGACCGACAAAGATTTTCCAAGGCAATGGAACTCCATGCACCTTAAACGTTATCACACCTAAAAAAAAGATCGCCTAGAAAAGGTCTAGTAAATGCGCCTATAAAGCCACTTTTATTCGCCGAGTAAATGTACCCTTCGAGTCACTTTTACTCAACTAAAACGAACTACGAAGGGCTTGATCCCTCCCCAGGGTACGTAGGCAGCCCTTTACCGGGTTCAGCTATAATCAAAATCACCCGATCTCTCTTCAGGAAAAGGCTTCAACAAGGAGGCAGATTGGCAAGGACAAGCTAATGCATTTCACAACCATTTTTACTCACCACTGTGGGAACCAAAATCCAAGCTGTCAATTTTGTAAATTAAGCAAAGCCAAGAGAACCTGACTTCCCCAAAGGTCCCCGATTATCTGCGTAACACAAGAAAACGAAGAAGAAAAAGATAACATAATACTGATAATAAGTTGCACAGAGGCGTTTTATTGATTGATAAAAACAAAGCTATAGGATTTTCCAAAGAATAAAAGGAGTAGAACCTAACTAACAAAGAGAATCTCCGAAAAGAGATGGAAAAAGATCTAAGTAAAGTTTCAAGTATGCAGCCGTCTATATTCTAAATTCTTCTAAGCTAGCAGAGTTATTCTAGGTCTAAATCTTTGGCTCCCCTGCGTCTTTAGCTTTATCTCTTCTTATATATGCCTTCTGGGCCGGTTCCTTTTTCCCTTTTTGCCCTTGGATCGAGTTTATCGCTTCGCGGAAATATTCCTTTTTATCTCGATCTTCATATTATCTTGGAAACTTGACATTTATTATCTAAACTTGACATTTATATTTTCCTGCCATACAAAAGGCAAACAGTCATAGGGATTGGGCTTTATTTCGTATAAACTCGCGAGTGGGCCTTTAGCCATGTTTTAGACCTTCTTGGGCTGTTTTTTGACTTAAGCGTTTTTACGATCTATCGAAAGAGCGTTTCCGCAACGACATTGTTCTGAAGAAGGTTCAAATTCCCCGTATAGTGGAGGTAGCTTTAGGTGTTTAGTTAACCGTTTTCGTCTTATACGACTAATTTGAACCTCATACGAGAAATAAATCCTTTAAGTCGTAAAGTTCAAATGGTATCTCCAATCAATATAAAAACAGAACAAATTCTTCCCGACCCCGAAAAAGAGGCTAAGAGGACAAGATAAAGATGAATTGTTTGGTCCAACTCCCCGAATGGGCGAGTTGACCGTCGTTCTTGGTCCAACTTTCCGAATGGGTGAGTTGACCGTGGTGGTCGGCCCAACTCGTCGAATAGGCAAGTTGACTGTTGTGCTTGGCCCAACTCGCCTGTTCAACGAGTTGGACTGGTCCAACTCGCCAAACGGGCGAGTCGGATGATTGAGACCCTCGTTTTTTTGTTGTTTCGATAATCGGGATCTGTTTGCTCGAGGACTTGTCATATCAATTATTTTAGAATTTATACAAAAATTGATTTCATTTTCCCCGTCCTTTGTTTCTTATCTCCTCTTTTCTAAAGAGGAGTTTTTCCGGGGAGTTTCAAGTGTTGGTTTTGTCGTAACCGATTTTGACCCCAACAGTTAGCCGCCTAGCTCGTTGTGTTCTTACGAGCTATTTAGACAAGTCGGGTAAGTTAGGCGGAATCCAATGTCTGAAAATCCGGAGGCAAAATAGTGAATTTTCTTTTCGAAATTTTATGATTATTTTTATGCGGAAAAATCCCTTCAAGTTTTGTTTTTCCTATAAGTATTGAGCTTCCATTCTTCATTCTTTCCTCATTCTTCTTAAGTTGAGGTACATTTGGGGTAAAATGATTAAGGAATGGGAGAAGAATGGTTGGGACAGTAAAATGGTGAGAAGATCATCCGGGTAAAGAAGAAAGTTACCAAGCGCCTATCCAAGGGTATTTACCCTTATCCATCCATGGGAAGGAAGAAAGAATCAGCCTTGACAGGCTGGAACAGCTGGAAAGTAACCATCATCTAGTCAAAGATGCTAGATACCACTTTAATGGCTCTCCTTCCCCTTGATTCAAATTAGGCGCTCCTACACTCATCCTAGACCACATGATCCATCCTTCTGAAAATCCTTGTAACCTCTACTCTATATATTTGTAATTTCATCTTAATGAATAAATCAGAAAGTTCATAATCCTCTCTTAGACTCCTAAACATGATTACATTTTAGATTTGTTCTTTAGTTAAACCTTCTCTATAATCTCTAGACTATAATCCATCTTAAGATTATCTAAAACATTTTATGGTATCAGAGTTAGGTTCCTCATAATCTGGGTTTTGATTCATGCCAATACTCAAGACTTTTAGATCTCATACTTTGTTCAAGACAAGCAAGATGGAAAACAACAAGGCTGTGGTTCCGGTTACACTCAAGGGAGGAAACTACCTCTCCTATGGTCTCGGTTGGTGAAGAATGCTGTGGGAAGTAAGGGTTTGTGGGGACATATCACGTCTAGTGAATCTCCAAAACTCATTACTTAGGTTGAAAATGATGAGGAGGATCTCACGAGCGAGGAGGACAAGTGGTTGCAAGAAGACATGCTGGTTATGTCTATTCTCCAAAGCTCGTTGGATCCCTCAATCTTGGAGGCATATAGCTACTGTGAGAAGGCAAAATACCTTTGAGATACACTGAAGAAGGTGTATGGGAACATCTTAAACCTGAGTAGGGTGTTTGAGGTGAAGACGGCAATCAACAATCTTGTTCAAGAGGACATGTAGTTTACAAGGCACTTGGGAAAGTTTAGAGCTTTATGGTCAGAGCTGGATATGTTGAGGCCAAACAATACTGACCAAGATGAGCTGAATGAGAGAAGAGAGCAAGATAAGGTCTCTGGACTCTTGCTGACCCTAAATCCCACTTACAATGATCTTATCAAGCACATATATAGGGCTGGAAAACTTCCGGATCTAGAGGATGTATGTGCCCATATTCTAAAGGAGCAAGGGTCTCTTGCACTCTTTGGAGGTAAATGAGAGCTCTCTCTAGACAATCAAGTTGAAGTTCCTCAAGCAAACAAAGTCATGCACAACGGTTTGAAGAAAGGAAGTTCAATGGAAAATGTGATCATTGTAAGAGGCATGGACACAAGAAGAGTAAGTTCTGGATATTACACCCACACTTGAAGCCGGCTAAGTTCATGAAGGACAAGAATGCAAGAGCTCACCTATCCTATGGAACCAGTGAGCAACATGGGACAAGTGTTGCGGGTACCTCAAAGCAGATCAATGAAGGAGATGGACGAGAGATGGTGGCCATGCCAACTCAAACCACTCAACCAAGTAACCAGAGGTTCAATGAAAATGACTTGATTAGGAGATCAGACATTGATGCTCTAATCAAGATCTTCAAGGATAATGGTAACACCCTTGGGTATTCTTTTGATGCATCCTAGATTAGAACTGGTAGTATTGATCACTCTAGGGCTGAGTATGAACCAAATAATCATCTAGATCAGTCTAGGATTGCACATGAACCA
Organism: Moricandia moricandioides; assembly: GCA_905132885.1. Classification (NCBI taxonomy): domain Eukaryota; kingdom Viridiplantae; phylum Streptophyta; class Magnoliopsida; order Brassicales; family Brassicaceae; genus Moricandia; species Moricandia moricandioides. The sequence goes on from CAJHQQ010000154.1 coordinate 169,322, forward strand.
GCTAGAAGTTGTCATTCATATAATGCTTGTAATGTGTCTAAACCTTTGATAATTGACTCTGGTGCATCCCATCATATGATTAGTGATCCTAGGCTTATTAAAGACATTGAATCTGCTCAAGGTCATGTAAGGATAGCTAATGGTGAGAAGGTCCCAATTAAGGGAGTAGGTAATCTAAAATTTCTTGGTAAAGAATCTAGGGCCTTCTACATGCCTAACTTCACTTCAAACTTGCTATCCGTGAAAAAATGTACTTCTGACTTACAATGCAATATGATCTTTAGCCCTAATGATGTGTAGTTTCAGGATATTGAGAGAAAGAGACTAACTGGGAAAGGAGTAACCAAGGGAGACTTATATATGCTAGAAGATCTTACCCATGTTCCTGATTATGTCTACTCATTTACTTCTGATTCTATGTTGAATAATGATGCCTTGTGGCATGCTAGACTAGTTCATCCTCATGTTAGAGCTTTGAACTTGATGTTTCCAGGTGTGGTGTTTAAAAATAATGAGTGTAAAGCTTGCATTTTAGGCAACCATTGTAAGACTGTTTTTCCAAAATCTACTACTACTTGATAAATGCTTTGATTTACATTCAGATGTGTGGACTGCACCTTCTTGTCTAGGGATAATTATAAGTACTTTGTGACATTCACTGATGAAAAATATAAATACACATGGATAACTTTGATTCCATCTAAGGATAGGGTGCTTGATGCATTTAAGAGTTTTCAAACTTATGTGACTAACCATTACAATGCTAAGCTTAAAATTTTTAGATCAAATAATGGTGGGGAGTATACAAGCCATGCTTTCAAACAACACCTTGATCAACATGGAATATTACTTCAAACAAGTTGCCCTTACACTACTCAATAAAATGGTGTGGCCGAGAAGAAAAATAGGCACCTTATGGAGGTAGCACGGTCAATGATGTTTCACTCCAATGTCCCAAAATGTTTTTGAAGTGATGCAGTGGCATCTGCATGCTACTTGATCAACCGTATCCCCTCCAAGGTTATTCAAGACCAGTCTCCATTTGAGGTCTTAAACAAATACAAGCCTCCATTAGATTATCTACGGGTGTTTGGGTAGATAATCTAGGGACTAGATTATCTTTGTGCTAGGGACTAGCATTTGCTTTGTGCTAGTCCCTAGTGAACTGCGGAACAAGCTTGAAGCCAGAAGTGTCAAGGCTATGTTTATTGGGTATTCAGCTACACAGAAAGGATATAAATGCTATGATCCAGTGAGTAGGCGGGTGTTGGTTTCAGGAGAGGTGAAGTTTGTGGAAATGAAAGGTTACTATGAAGAAAAGAAGTGGATAAACTTGGAGGAGTTGTCCCAAGAATCAAATACATCAACTAATCTGAGAATGATCCTAGAAGGACTTGGTATTGGTGTTACTAAAGAACCAAAGAGTGAACCTCCAAGACGGACGGGTGCACCACAATCACCCCACCTCGACCATGGGGGGGGGGAATGAACCTAGACCGAGTCAGGTGGACCTTCATGATCAAGGTGAAGGTGAAAAACAACAAGAAGAAGTTGAGGAAGAGGCTAAAAATGATACTGGGGGAAAAGAAAAGATTTAAATGAGCCGGGTGAATCAAATCGACTGGATCGACCAGGACAGTCAGGTGAACCAAATTGACTAGATCGACCAGGACAACCGGGTAGACCAGATCGACCAAGGCCGGGTGAACCATATGGACCAAAAAATGGATTCTTACCACAAGAGGCGCTCTACTGAGGAAAGATAGGGTTGTTGAACATGTGGATGATCAGGGACATGAAGAGGAGCAACATGGTTTGAGAAGAAGTGCAAGGTTGAGGAAGGAACCGCCAAACTCATTGGGTGCAAGGACTTACTACAATGCACAAGCTGTGGAACATCCTTCTCAAGTTGTGTGTTCACATTGTGCCTTCATGATCAGTCTAGATGAAAATGCCATTCCTAGATCATATGAAGAAGCTATGATGGATAAGGCATGGAAAGAATCAGTAGGGGATGAAGCTAATGCTATGATCAAGAATGACACATGGTATGAGAGTGAGTTACCAAGAGGAAAAAAGGTTGTGTCAAGTAGATGGATCTTCACAATCAAATAACTTGCAAATGGGAAGGTGGATAGGAGGAAAACAATACTGGTTGCAAGAGGATTCACCCAAACATATGGAGAAGACTACATTGACACTTTTGCACCAGTGGCTAAACTTCAGACAATCATGAAAGTGTTGTCCTTGGCAGTGAACCTGGAGTGGGGTCTTTGGCAGATGGATGTGAAGAAGGAATTCTTGCAAAGAGAGCTGGAAGATGAAGTTTACATGTATCCTCCACCTGGTTTGGAGAACTTGGTCAAGAAGGTAAATGTGTTGAGACTAAAGAAGGCTATCTATGGCCTTAAACAGTCATCAAGATGTTGGTACAATAAGTTAATAACGACTTTGAATGGCGAAGGGTTTAGGAAATCTGAACTTGATCACACTCTCTTCACTCTCACAACTCCCTCAGGTATTGTTGTCCTCCTTGTGTATGTTGATGATATTATTATCCCTGGAAGTGACCAAAATGGTATCAACTCGACCAAGGGTTTCTAAAGTCAGTATTTGAAATCAAAGACTTGGGAGAGATGAAATACTTTCTTGGAATTGAGATATGTAGATCCAAGGAAGGATTGTTCGTGTCCCAAATAAAGTACACACTTGATCTTTTAAAAGATCCAGGGAAAGATGGAGGAAAGACAGCCAAGTTGCCCTTGGAAGATGGATACAAGGTCCCACGTGAGGGGGAGAGTGAAGACAGCAAGTCATTCCATGACCTAACCTCTATAGGAAGCTTGTTGGTAAGTTAATATACTTGACTATTACACGACCTGATATATGTTTTGCTGTGAATCAGGTGAGCCAACATATGCAGCTCCCAAAGGAGCATCATTGGCACATGGTGGAAAGGATCATGATGTATCTAAATGGATCACCAGATCAAGGGATCTGGATGGGGTGTAATGGTGACACTGAAGTTGTTGGTTACTATGATGCGGACTGGGCTGGTGATAGGGCTGATAGGTACTACTGGCTATTGGACCTTCATTGGTGGAAACCTGGTTACATGGAAGAGCAAGAAGCAGAAGGTGGTCTCATGTTCTAGTGTAGAAGCCGAGTATAAAGCAATGTTGAAGTTGACAAACGAGTTGGCTTGGATCAAAGGGATACTGAAGCACATGGAGATTGATCAAGCCACTCCTATGGTGATGCATTGTGACAACCAAGCTGCCATTCACATTGCTTCCAACTTGGTGTTCCATGAGAGGACTTTTGATATAGCCTATTTATTACCAGTCTTAGACCATGTTATAGACTCTATTTAGGGTCTGTTATGTGTGTCTAGGCTATGTTTTGAGGTCTTTACAGGTCAAGATACGTTTTAGAGATATATGGAGATACTTGGAGCTTTTGGAGCATTTGGAGAGGAATAATCCGTAGCTGATCATTGAAGAGAATTGAAGTACGAGATTACCATCGATCGACGATACAACGTTGGCATCGACCGATGTTACATGACCACATGATCATTTTGGAGAGTCTTGGTATTGGTATGCCACAGGCGCATCAGGAAACAAGAGAAAACTCACCTAAAGCTTCACCTGGTCCAAAACCTGTAGTTGACAAAGATGGGGTTGATAAAGTTGTAGAAGTCATTAATCCTGATCCTGATGGGGGGGGGGGGGATCAACAAGAAACTCATGATCAGGATGAAAGACAACAAGGAGAATAGGAACCAATGCATTAGAATGATGAAGCAAAAATCTTATGAGGAAGAAGAAGAAACTGAAGCTTTTCAGCCTCTTAGGAGAAGTACAAGGTTGAAAAAGGATCCTTCAAATTGGAGTAACACAAGGGTCTACTTCAACTCACAGGAGTAGCTCATGCTTTACAAGCAGTATGTTCATTAGCTCAATATCCCCAAGAACACCAAGTCTTTATTGGCCAACTGCATTAGGAGTATATATCAAAGTCATATGAAGAGGCAATGGAGCTTGAAGAGTGGAGAGACTCTGTTGGGAATGAAACAAATGCTATGATAGTCAATGACACATGGTATGAGGCTGAGCTTTCAAAAGACAAGAAGGCAGTGACAAGCAAGGGGTTTTTTACCATTAAGTATATGGCTAATGGAAAGGTAGAGAGGTGCAATACAAGGCTAGTTGCAAGAGTATTTACTTAAAGATATGGAGATAATTATGTTGATACCTTTGCATCAGTAGCAAAGCTTCACACCATTAGAATCATTTTCTCAATTGCTACTAACTTGGAATGGGATTTATGGCAAATGGATGTGAATAATGCTTTTCTGCAAGGAGAGTTATAAGAGGTCTACATGCATCCTTCTGCTGGTCTAGAGCATCTGGTCAAACTAGGGAATGTGTTGAGGCTAAAGAAAGCAATTTATGGCCTGAAGCAATCACCAAGAGATTGGTATCACAAGCTAAGCACCACATTGAATGGAAGAGGATTTAGGAAGTCAGAATCTGATCATACTCTCTTCACACTGACTGGTCCACAAGGCATTGTGGTTATCTTGATATATGTAGATGACATTATCATTACAGGAAGCGAAAAGGAGGGGATTCAGGACACTAAAGCATTCCTAAAATCAGTGTTTGACATCATGGATCTTGGAGAGCTCAAGTATTTCCTTGGAATTGAAGTGTGTATATCCAAGGAAGGACTCTTTTTGTCTCAAAGGAAATATGCTATGAATCTGTTGATTGAGGCAGGAAACTTTGAAGGAAGACAAGCTAAGACTCCTCTTGAATATGGGTACAAAGTGATGAGAGAGGGGGAGTTTGAAGACACTCAATTTTATGATGTCAAGAAGTATAGAAGAATGGTTGGGAAGCTCATCTATCTGACCATCACAAGACCAAACATTTCTTTTGCTGTGAATCAAGTGAGTCAGCACATGCAAGCTCCTAAGGTTCATCACTGGAACATGGTTGAGAGGATCTTGAGATATTTAAGAGAAGCTCCTGGTCAAGGTGTTTGGATGGGTTGCAATGGAAGCACTTAGATTGCTGGGTATTGTGATGCTGATTGTGTTGGAGATAGAGTGGATATGAGATCAACAACAGGTTACTGCACCTTCATTGGAGAAAATTTGGTCACTTGGAAGAGCAAGAAGCAAAAAGTAGTGTCTTGTTTAAGTGCTCAGGGAGAGTACCGATCTGTGAGGAAGCTTACTAGTGAACTCATATGGATCAAGGGACTGTTAAGGGACTTGGGCATAGAGACAACTTCTCCTATCACCATGCACTGTGATAATCAGGTGGCCATACACATAGCATCCAACTCAGTCTTTCATGAGAGGACCAAGAATATAGAAGTGGACTGTCACAAGGTTAGACAAGCAGTGGAGCAGCAAGTTATCCTTCCATGCTACACGAGGAGTGAAGACCAGCTAGTTGACATCTTCACAAAGGGAGCAATCAACAAAGTCTCTGAGTTCACCCACCCTAACTTGGGACTCATATACCTCATTTCTCACTGACTCTCCTAACATGAAGGCTTCTACTCTTTTTCCTTAGTGTGTTTTTGTCCCACTAGGTTTTGCGCACTAAGGTTTTAATGAGGGAAGTTCTTCATGTTTTCAAGCTTGACCAGTTCCTAAGTTCAAGCTTGAGGTCAAGCTTGAGGGGGAGTATTGAGATGAAGAACCTGTTGATATAAATAAATGAAAGACAAAGAAAAGAAGACAAGACAGAAGGTGGAAATAGACAGTTTGGCACTCCTCGACCTAACGTGACTTGCAAGGCATGAAAATGAATTGATTGACTAGAGAGAATAATTACATATCCACCAGAAAACCTTTCTCAGTCTTGCTGAAGCAAGAAACACTTTGGAGACCAGTTGGAGAGAAGTCACATGTCTGAATAAGGATTTGAATACTAGAAGACAGATTATGCGTTATCACTTTCACACAGCCTACTAAACCTTTTTGTCCTATTCTCTTGTTGTATTTTTATTGTTTAATCAATTCTTGGGGATTTGTCTCCCTATATATGTTATTTTTGACATGAGGACATAAGTGGCTTGAAGATATACAAGACAGAAGTGAAAAGGGAAATGAAAGTAAAGAATCCGAGTGATCAGTGTGGTGATGTCCGTACAGTTTAGGTTCTAATTAACCTACCTTGGCTTGCAAGACAAGGGAATGCTTGTATAACCAGATACAAAGTCTACATTGATCAGAACATGTGATATGGTTGCAAGGGAATCAAAAGAGACGTTGGAGGAACAAGGTCACAGGTCTGGTTAAGGAATCAGACTGTTCTGACATGTCCCTTTCCAACCTTGCTGGATGAGCCAACCTGTCCCTTTCCACCCTTTCTGGACGAGCCAAGCTGCTCCCTCTCTCCTTTTTGTTTATTATATTGATGGTTAACTTGTATGTAATTTTTTATTATTGTTTTGGGTATTTAAAGACATGTATATTAAGCATAATGGATCAAGGAAAACTGTTTCCTTATTTCTCTCATGGTTCTCTCTCCTTAGTTTTGAATCATCTCTTCTCTCTCTCACGAGGTCCCTCTACTCTCTCACTTGTTCTTCACTATTCTGGAACTTTTTATAAACCAGACTCATAATCCTCTTAAAATCTCATGGTATCAGAGCATCAAAGCTTCTGAACCTATTTACTTCCGCAAAACAAAGATTACCCTCTTCTTGTTGCTTCATTTTCTTCAACATGCACTCTCTGGTTACTTCTGTTTGTGGAGAGTGAAAGATGGAGAGAAACAAGTCTATTAACATACCTGTGACCTTAAAGGGGATTAACTATCTTCTATGGTCCATATTGGTAAAAAATGCCTTGAAGGAAGATGGTTATGAAGTCATGTTACCAATGAAGCATCTCCAAAGCAGATCCTTCAAGGAGAAGATGGAAAAGAGCTGGTGGTGGTTGATGAAGACAAATGGTCTCAAGAATATCAGGTGGTGCTCTCTCTCCTCCACGGCTCTCTTGAACCAGCTATCCTGGAGTCTTACTCATACTGTAAGACTACCAAAGAACTATGGGACACTCTCTACAAGGTATTTGGAAATGCTTCCAACCTTACTAGAGTGTTTGAAGTGAAAAGAGCCATTAATGCTCTCAGCCAAGGAGATATTGAGTTTCAAACTCACTTTGGGAAGTTTAGATCTCTTTGGGCAGAGCTGGAGCTTCTAAGACCACACACTGTGGATCCCTCAACTCTGAATGCAAGGCGTGAAGAGGACAAAGTATTTGGGTTACAGCTGACTCTAAATTCATCCTACAACAGCCTAATCAAGCACATCCTGAGGGCTTATAAACTCACCTCTCTTGATAATGTATGTGCGCAAATTCAAAAGGAAGAAGGCTCAGTGGGTTTGTTTGGGAGAAAAGGAGAACCAGTCATGGTCAACCAATCTGAAGCAGCAGTGGCAAACAAGAGTGTATACAAGCAAGAGGATCAGAGGTCTTTTGTTTGTGACCACTTCAATAAGAAAGGTCATCTCAAGGAAAAGTGCTGGATAATGAATCCTCACCTAAATCCAAACAAATTCAAGGAGAACCGCACTCAGTACATGGATACACGGGATAACTTCTCCATTGATGGTGCTGAACCAGCGACTAAAAACAATGGTGTGGGAAGTGCTACGGCCTCTACTTCAGTGTACTCAACTTCAAAAACAAACCAGGATGAGAATATCAAGAGATCTGATCTAGATGCTCTCATCAAGGCCTTCAAAGAATCTGGTATCCCTAAAACTCTTGGATTCTCCCTTAATGCAACTCACATTGATTATAGTACAATGAATGATTTAAAACTTGCTAGACCATTGGTAATAGACTATGGTGCCTCACATCATATGATTAGTGATTCTCACTTGATTAAAAATGTGAAACCAGCCTTAGGAAATGTGATGATAGCAAATGGTGATTAAATTCCAATAAGAGGAATATGTGATTTAATTCTGTTTGACAAAGTATCTAAGGCTTTCTGTATGCCAACCTTTGCATCAAACTTGGTTTCTGTTAAAAAGGCCACAAATGATTTAAACTACCATGTTACCTTCACTCCTAATAAAGTTTACTTTCAGGATATTGAGTATAGTAAGTTGCTTGGCAAAGGTGTGACCAAGGTAGACTTGTACTTGCTTGAGGACACAAGACCAGCTGCTGAATTATCGTCTGTTTTTAATGCTATTTCCGAGTTCCCTAAAGTTGTATTGTGGCATGCTAGATTAGGACATCCTCTTTCTAGAGCCTTAAACATCCTGTTCCCTAGTATCTCTTTTAAAAGTGATTGTGAAGCTTGTATTCTAGGAAAACATTGTAGAAGTGTGTTTCCTAAATCAAAGACTATCTATTATCACTGTTTTGATCTAATAAATTATGATGTGTGGACTGCCCTGTGTGCATCTAGAGAACAACATAGGTGCTTCGTGACATTTATAGATGAGAAATGTAACTACACATGGATCACCTTGTTGCAATCCAAAGATAGGGTGCTAGAAGCATTTAAAATTTTTCAGAACTATGTCACTAACCATTTTAATGTTAAGATCAAGATTCTTAGATCAGATAATGGTGGTGAATATACTAGCACAACCTTCAAACAACATCTAGCCACACATTGAATCATACACCAAACCAGCTGCCCTTACACACCTCAGCAAAATTGCGTCGCAGAAAGGAAGAATAAACACTTGATGGAAGTAGCCAGAAGCATAATGTTTCATACATATGTACCTACAAAGTTTTGGGAAGATGCAGTTGTTACAGCCACCTACCTGATCAACCGCACACCAACCAAAATACTTCTCGATGATACTCCTTATAAGGTATTCAACCAAACTAAGCCATTTATAGACCATTTGCGTGTGTTTGGGTGTGTGTGTTTTGTCTTGATTTCAGAAGACCTGCGCAATAAGCTAGAGTCTAGAAGGACAAAGGCAATGTTTATTGGATACTCAACGCATCAGGAAGGATACAAGTGTTATGTTCCAGAAACAAGAAGAGTTCTGGTATCCAAAGATGTTAAGTTCATAGAATCAAGAGGTTATTATGATGAGAGGAGTTGGGAAGAGCTCAAGGATCTATCTCAATCTGCCTATAATAGAGCTAACAATCTGAGAGTTATTATGGAAAGGCTAGGAATCAGTTTACCAAGAGCACTTGAACCAGCCAAGGAGGCTCCCACCCATGCTGTTCCAGAGGCTGAGGAAGACATTGGATTCACTCATCCTGATCATGAGAGGGGGGGGGGGGGGGGAATGAAAGTGGTGATCAATCAGAAGCTCAAACACAATCTGAGGAGAACTTAGTAGCTCATGATCAAGATGGAGTGCCATCTGATGAATTCTTATCTGATTCAGAAACTGAGACTCAAATGGGAGAGCCTAGTGAAGAAAATGAGCCAGTCAGAACCTGATCAAATACAACCATTGAGAAAAAGTACAAGGATCAGGAAGTCGGGCTCAAACTGGATTAACACAAGAGTTTACTTCAATGCTGAAGTTGTGGCTCATCCAATAAGTGCAGTATGCTCCCTTGCTCAATATCCAGAAGAGCATCCAATCTTCATTGGGGAATTGGATGCTGAGTACATTCCCAAAACATATGAAGAATCTATGCAACATGAGGACTGGCGACAGTCTGTTGGTGATGAGATTGGTGCCATGATCAAGAATGATACATGGTTTGAAACTGGACTCCCCAAGGGTAAGAAGGCAGTGACAAGTCGCCTGCTGTACACAATCAAATATCTTGCTATTGGAAAAACCAGAGAGGAAGAAGACAAGACTTGTGGCAAGAGGTTATACTCAAGTGTATGGGGAAGACTATCTGGATACCTTTGCACCAGTGGTCAAGTTGCACACCATAAGGATTCTTATATCACTTGCTGTCAACCTTGAGTGGGATCTATGACAGATGGATGGGAAGAATGCATTCCTCCAAGGAGAATTGGAAGATGAAGTCTACATGAGGCCACCTCCTGGTTTTGAGAGCATGGTGAAACCAGAGAATGTTTTGAGGCTCAAGAAGGCAATATATGGCTTAAAACAATCTCCTAGAGCCTGGTACCACAAGCTGAGTGCAACTCTTAATGGAAGAGGGTTTGTAAAATCAGAGGCAGATCACTCCCTATTCACTTTAACCAGCCAACAAGGTATTGTGGTGATCTTGGTGTATGTAGATGATATCATCATCACTTGTAGCAACAAGGAAGGTATACTCTCAACCAAAACCTTTCTCAAAACTGCATTTGATATTAAGGATTTGGGAGAGTTAAATTACTTCTTAGGGATTGAAATGTACCGCTCTAAAGAGAGGCTTTTCTTGTCCCAAAGGAAGTACACACTTGACATTTTAAATGAGGCAGGAAACCTTGTGGGTAGACAGGCCAAGACTCCATTAGAGGAAGGCTACAAGGTACTGAGAGAAGGGGAGTTTGATGCTACTCCATTTGAGGATGTCAAGAAGTATAGAAGAATGGTTGGAAAACTCATATATCTGACCATAACTTGACCTGTTGTATGCTTTGATGTGAACCAAGTCAGTTAGCATATGCAAACACCCACGGTTCATCATTGGCACATGGTGGAGATGATATTGAGATATTTGAGAGAAACTCCTGGTCAAGGTATATGGATGGCTAGCAATGGAATCACTGAAGTGGTGGGGTATTGTGATGCAGATTGGATAGGAGACAGAACTGATAGAAGATCAAACACTAGATATTGTACCTTCATTGGAAGCAATCTAGTAACATGGAAGACCAAGAACAGAAGGTGGTGTCATGCTCAAGTGCTGAGGCAGAATATAGGGCCATGAGGAAGCTAACTAGTGAGCTTATATGGATCAAAGGACTACTCAAAGACTTGGAGATAGAAATCACAAAACCAATGACAATGCATTGCGATAATCAGGCGGCTACACATTGCATCAAACTCAGTCTTCCATGAGAGGACAAAGCACATAGAAGTAGACTGTCACAAGGTGAGACAAGCATTAAAGCAGCAAGTGATTCTTCCATGCTACACAAAAAGTGAAGATCAATTGGCTGACATATTCATTAAGGCAGCAAGCAGCACGGTTTGTGAGTTCATTCATCCTAAGCTTGGACTCATAGACATCTCATGTCACTGATCCTCTTACCATGAAGTGTTCTACTTTTTTTCCTTTGCTTGGTTTTTATCCCAAGTGGTTTTTCCAAGTAAAGGTTTTAACGAGGGAATACTTCATGGAATCCAAGCTTTACCAGTCCCTATGGTCAAGCTTGAGGGGGAGTGTTGACATGAAGACATAAGTGGCTTGAAGATATACAAGACAGAAGTGAAGAGAGAATTGCAAGTAAAGCATCCGAGTGATCAGTGTGATGATGTCCGTACATTTTAGGTTCTAAGTAATCTACCTTGGCTTGCAAGACAAGGGAATGCTTGTCTAACCAGATACAAAGTCTACATTGATCAGAACATGTGATCTGGTTGCAAGGGAATCAAAAGAGACGTTGGAGGAACAAGGTCACAGGTTTGGTTAAGGAATCAGACTGTTCTGACATGTCCCTTTCAAACCTTGGTAGATGAGCCAACCTGTCCCTTTCCACCCTTTCTGGACGAGCCAAGCTGCTCCTCTATTTTCTTTTTTTTATTATATTTATGGTCAACTTGTGTTTAATTTTTTATTATTGTTTTAGCTATTTAAAGACATGTATCTGAAGCATAATGAATCAAGGAAAATTGTTTCCTCATTTCTCTCATTGTTCTCTCTCCTTAGTTTCGAATCCTATCTTCTCTCTCTCACTTGTTCTTCACTATTCTGGATACTTTGCATAAACCAGACTCATAATCCTCTTAAAATCTCAGTTATTGTATCTCAAAGTAATGTAGACAAGGAATTATTCTCCTACTCTCTCTTTATTTTTGAAATTCACTCTCTCTCTCTCTCTCTCTCTCTCTCTCTCTCTCTCTCTCTCTCTCTCTCTCTCTCTCTCTCTCTCTCTCTCTCTCTCTCTCTCTTTTTGTTCATGTTCTTGAGTTTCCAGTAGCCAGAACCTTATATTTTTCTCATTCTAACATCAATATCATAGGAGTTATGATGAAGAAGTTATACCACTTTCAACCGACGTGATTCCAGTTTACCCTGTTTGGAGATTTGACAGTTTCTTCTTGATTCTAATCAAACCAGAATTAATCACGATGTAAGAAGCTTCATTTGGACTAAAAAAAAGTGGAAAATCACATTGAAATTGAATAAATATCATAGGAGTTATGATGAAGAAGTTATATCACTTTCATGTAAGAAGCTTGATTTAGGCTTATAAATATGTGGATAATCACCCTTAATTTGAATCAATATCATTGGAGTTATGTTGAAGAAGTTATCCCACTTTCAACCGAACTGATTCTAGTTTATCCTGTTTGGAGATTTGCCAGTTTCTTCTTGATTCTAATTAAACCAGAATGAATCACGCTGAAATAAGCTTGATTTTGACTCATTAATAAGTGGACAATAACCCTGAAATTGAATCGATACCATAGGAATGATGATGAAGAAGTTATCCCACTTTTAACCAAAGTGATTCTAGTTTAACATGTTTGGAGATTTGGAAGTTTCTACTTGATTCTACTCAAACATGAATGAATCACGATGTAAGAAGCTAGATTTGAATTTATAAATACTTGGAGAATCACCCTGAATTTGAATCAATATCATAGGAGTTATGATGAAGAAGTTATACCACTTTCAACCGACGTGATTCTAGTTTACCTTGTTTGGAGATTTTGCAGTTTCTTCTTGATTCTAATCAAACCAGAATGAATCACGATGTAAGAATTTAGATTTGGACTTATAAATATGTGGATAATCAACCTGAATTTTAATCAATATCATAGGAATTATAATGAAGAAGTTATCCCACTTTCAACCGAAGTGATTCTATTTTACCCTGTTTGAGATTTGGCAGTTTCTTCTTGATTTTAATCAAACAAGAATGAGTAACGCTGTAAGAAGCCTGATTTAGATTCATAAAGAAGTGGAAAATCACCCTGAAATTGAGTCAATATCATAGGAGTGATGATGAAGAAGTTATCCAACTTTTAACCGAAGTGATTCCATTTTGCCTTGTTTTAGAGATTTGGCAGTTTCTTCTTGATTATAATCAAACCATAATAAATCACGATGTAAGAAGATTTATTTGGACTTATAAATATGTTGGGAATTACCCTGAATTTGAATTAATATCATATGAGTTATTATGAAGAAGATATACCACTTTCAACCGACGTGATTCCAGTTTACCCTGTTTACAGATTTGGCAGTTTCTTCTTGATTCTACTCGAAGCAGAATAAATAACGACGTAAGAATCTGTATTTGAACTTATAAATATATGGATAATCACCCTGAATTTTAATCAATATCATTGGAGTTATGATGAAGAAGTTATCCCACTTTCAACTGAAGTGATTCCTGTGTACCCTGTTTGGAGATTTGGCAGTTTCTTCTTGATTATAATAAAAAAAGAATGAATCACGCTATAAGAATCTTGAATTGGACTCATGAATAAGTGGAAAATCACCCTGAAATTGAATCGATATCATAGGAGTTATGATGAAGAAGTTATCCCACTTTCAACCAAAGTGATTCCAGTTTATCATGTTTCGAGATTTAGCAGTTTCTTCTTGATTCTAATAAACCAGAATAAATAACGATAAAAAACATAGATTTGTACTTATAAATATGTGGAGAATCACCATGAGTTTTAATCAATATCGTAAGAGTTATGATGAAGAAGTTATACCAATTTCAACCGACGTGATTCTAGTTTACCCTGTTTGGAGATTTGGTAGTTTCTTCTTGATTTTAATCAAACGAGAATGAATCATGATGTAAGAAGCTTGATTCGGACTCATAAATAAGTGGAAAATAACCCTGAAATTGAATCAATATCATAGGAGTTATGATGAAGAAATTATCCCACTTTCAACCGAAATGATTCCAGTTCTCCTTGTTTAGAGATTTGAAAGTTTCTTCTTGATTCTAATCAAATTAGAATGAATCACGGTGTAAGAAGATAGATTTAAACTTATTAATATGTGGATAATCACCCTGAATTTGAATCAATAACATAGGAGTTATGATGAAGAATTTATAACACTTTCAATAGACGTGATTCTAGTTTACCTTGTTTGGAGATTTGACAGTTTCTTCTTGATTCTAATCAAAGCAAAATGAATCACGATGTAAGAAGCTTAATTTGGACTCATAAATAAGTGGAAAATCACCTTGAAATTGAATCAATATCAAAGGAGTTAGGATGAAAAAGTTTTCCCACTTTCAACCAAAGTGATTTCAGTTAACCATTTTTTAATAATAATGATCACCCTGAAATTGAATCGATATCTTAGGAGGGATGATGAAGAAGTTATCCCACTTTCAACCGACATGATTCCAGTATACCTTGTTTGGAGATTTGGAAGTTTCTTCTTGATTCTAATCAAACAAGAATGAATCACGATGTAAGAAGCTAGATTTGGACTTATAAATATGTGGATAACCACCCTGAATTTGAAACAATATCATAGGATTTATGATGAAGAAGTTATCCCACTTTCAACCGAATTGATTCCAGTTTATCCTATTTGGAAATTTAGCAATTTCTTCTTGATTATAATCAAATAAGAATGAATCACACTCTAAGAAGCTTGATTTGGACACATGAATAAGTGGAAAATCAACCTGAAATTGCATCGATATCATAGGAGTTATGATGAAGAAGTTATCCCACATTTAACCAAAATGATTTCAGTTTACCCTATTTGGAAATTTGGAAGTTTCTTCTTGATCTAATCAAACGAGAATGAATCATGATAAAAAAGATAGATTTGTACTTATAAATATGTGGATAATCACCATGAATTTGAAACAATATATAGGAGTTATGATGAAGAAGTTATACCAAGTTCAACCGACGTGATTATAGTTTATCCTGTTTGGAGATTTGACAGTTTCTTCTTGATTTTCATCAAACAAGAATGAATCGTGATATAAGAAGCTTGATTTAGACTCATAAATAAGTGTAAAATCACCCTGAAATTGAATCAATATCATAGGAGTTATGATGAAGAAGTTATCCCACTTTCAACCGAAGTGATTCCAGTTTTCCTTGTTTGGAGATTTGGCAGTTTCTTCTCTATTCTAATCAAACTAGAATGAATTACGATGTAAGAAGCTAGATTTGGACTTACTAATATGTGGATAATCACCTGAATTTTAATCAATATCATAGGAGTTATTGTGAAGAAGTTATACCACTTTCAACCGACGTGATTCTAGTTTACCATGTTTGGAGATTCGGCGGTCTCTTCTTGATTCTAATCAAACCAGAATGAATCACGATGTAAGAAGCTTAATTTAGACTCATAAATAAGTGGAAAATCACCATGAAATTGAATCAATATCATAGGAGTTATGATGGAAAAGTTTTCCCACTTTCAACCAAAATGATTCCAGTTTACCCTTTTCGGAGATTTGGCAGTTTCTTCTTGATTATAATCAAACCAGAATGAATCACTATGTAAGAAGCTAGATTTATATTTATAAATATTTGGATAATCACCCTGAATTTGAATCAATATCATAGGAGTTATGATGAAGAAGTTATACCACTTTCAACCGACGTGATTCCATTTTACCATGTTTGAAGTTTTGGCAGTTTCTTCTTGATTCTAATCAAACCAAAATGAATCACAATGTAATAAGATTTATTTAGACTCAGAAATAAGTTTAAAACCACTTTGAAATTGAATCAATATCATTGGAGGTATGATGAAGAAGTTATACCACTTTCAACCGACGTGATTCCAGTTTACCCTTTATGGAGTTTTGACAGATTTTTCTTGATTCTAGTCAAACCAGAATGAATCTCGATGTAAGAATCTTAATTTGGACTCATAAATAAGTGGAAAATAACCCTGAATTTGAATCAATATCATAGGAGTTATGATGAAGAAGTTATCCCACTTTCAACCGAAGTGATTCCAGTTTTCCTTGTTTGGAGATTTGGCAGTTTCTTCTTGATTCTAATCAAACTAGAATGAATCACGATGTAAGAAGCTAGATTTGGACTTATTAATATGTGGATAATAACCTGAATTTGAATCAATATCATAGAAGTTATTGTGAAGAAGTTTTACCACTTTCAATTGACGTGATTCTAGTTTACCATGTTTGGAGATTTGGTAGTCTCTTCTTGATTCTAATCAAACCAGAATGAATCACGATGTAAGAAGCTTAATTTGGACTCATAAATAAGTGGAAAATCACCTTGAAATTGAATCAATATCATAGGAGTTATGATGAAAAAGTTTTCCTACTTTCAACCAAAGTGATTCTAGTTTACCATGTTTGGAGATTTGGCAGCTTCTTCATGATTTTAATCAAACCAGAATGAATCACGATGTAAGAGGCTGGATTTGTACTTATAAATATATGGATAATTACCCTGAATTTGAATCAATATCATAGGAGTTATAATGAAGAAGTTATCCCACTTTCAACCGAAGTGATTCCAGTTATTGACAAAGTAAATAGTCATATAAGAAGAAGAGAGGGTTTGGAAACAATAGAAGGAGAAGCAGATCTGAACTTACTTGAGTTACAAGCTTGTTCGTACAATCCTTGACTCATAAGGCACCTAAGCTCAACCTAACATGTCTTAGGAGTCAGGGCAAGTTCAAACCTGCCTTCGGTTCATGCCAGAAGAAGGAGGAGGCCGTTGAGGATATATAAAGGCAAGAAGGGATGATTTAAATTAGAAAGATGACATGTTCCTTTTAGGGTCCAGCCGTTGAGGACATGTCACTGGATACCTAGTCTCTGTTTTGAGTATCCAGGATCAGCATGTTCAGTCTCAAAGGACTGTAAGGAACGAGAGAATAGACCATGCTTATCAGCCTGAGATTTGGAGATGGAAGTACTTGAGGAAAATGGTTTCAAAACTCCAAGGAAGTTTCTGTCCGAAACCTTACTTTGATGTTGCTTATATGTTTTTCTTCTTAATCATTTGTCTAGTGTCTTACATGTTTCCTTTTAATGTAGGAAACTTGGATTTGAGGAAAAATCCTTTCAAAGGAGGAGGGGATGATGTAATCCTGCCCAGCTGTACAACCAACCAAAACTACCCGAGTTTGACCATGAAGAAGCTTGTGATGGAGAAAGACCAACCAGATCTCAAAGGGGAGTTTGGAGACTATTTCACTCCATCAACTGACATGAGGAGTATTCTAGTCAATCCAAAATTAGTCCAGTTCGTGGGGTTACAAGAGATGTTCAAAGAATTCACTTTCTCGGTCATATCGGTTCATGGAGGCCACCTGATGATCTAATCAAGTTCTTGTTCCTCCTTGGTGAACGAATGCATTTCTTCTATGAAGCCTAAATCAGAATTACATGCCAAGATGTCCAAGAAAGGTTATGGCCACGTTTTGGATCAATGGGTTCAAAGTCAAGTCTACATTCCTAGTTTCTAAGTTTCTTAATTTCTACACTTTGGCTTTTCATTTTTACAACTTGTAAGTCCGATATAAATGGATACACGACCAGAATAGAATTGATTCACCTTTTTTTATAAAATTGCTCTCTAAATATGTGAACCCCTTGTTCATCTTTGAACACTGATTGCTAAAGAGTTCATTCTCTGATTGCAAACCTTGTCTTTGATCACAAACAAAGATCATTCTCTTGATCTTAGACATATCTACACAAGATCTGATCAGTTCATAGATCATTTATGAAGATCATCCAATCAATACATCCATCATCATCAAAATCAACTCATATCTCTCTCAAAACCATCAGATCTTCCTTCAAAAGAATTATGGACAAAGGATCTCCTCCTATGGGATTCATCAAGTGGTATCAGAGCAGATTTGAAGGATCTTGATTTGGGGTTTGATTCTAAAACTTTTCCACTTCTCTTTGTTTTGGGAATCTGTTTTCTATTCTCTGTATTTATCTCTGCATTTTCTAGAAATCTTTTATCTTTCTATTGGTTGAAACTGCAAAAGGGCCAACCAGATTAAAAAAAACAATCAAAAGAAAAGAAAATTTGAAGAGAAATCCAACTTGGCTGAGGAGAAATCCAGCCCTTGTGGTAAAGCCTTTTGCAAAACAAAATCTCTTAATCTATCTATCTCTTTCTTCTGTTTTGGGTTGGGGTTTGTTCTCTAAAGCTTGATCTTTGTTTGTTGCTGAGCTACTGGATTCACAGAAAAATATTCACTACAGAGAAACACTTGAGAGAAAACACAGAGAGAACTTAGGCTTCTGCTATCTATTATTGTGCTAATTTTTCTTGTTTAGTTTCTTAACAGGGAGCCATGTCTGGAGGAAGCAATGGCAGAAGACGTCCTGAAAAGGAATTAGATTATAACCAATTCAACTCTGCAACAAAAGCAGCCTTAGAGAGAAGGGAAAAATCAATGAGAAAAAAGAGATTCTTATGCTATTGATGAGTCTAGTTATGAGCAGAAAAGGATACAATCTAGGAGGTCGCTAGAAAGGCTTAAAAGGAAGAGCACACATCATGATCCATTATGTTCTTCCACAAAGAGTTTGCTGGAAAAAAAGACAGAATTTGACAAGAAAAGAAAAATCGGTTTTTAACCATTCTGATTCTGTGCAGGAAAAGGCACGACCAGTGAGGTAAGAGGAGCCAACTAGGAGGATCATAGAAAGTCCTAGATATGCCAGAGAAGATACAAGAGCTTGCTTTGGTCTTGATCCCATAAAGAAGTCTCAGAAGCAACCAGAAGCACAAATTATTTGGACAGCCAACTGTTTCAAGATGATTTCAAAAGGATTGCACAAAAAGTAATGCAAGATTTTGTAACAGACCAGCAAAGAAGACCAACCTCACGTCCTTCCTCAAAGATTGAAGGTCCAAGGAGTTGTAGCAGGCAAGAGAAGGTTATCCAAGAGATGGAAACTGAAACAACTAAGTTAAGGAATGAATCTGAAACAGAATCTCAGTATTTTATTTTCTCTCCTCAATTTGAACTTGTTATAAATAATACATGTGAAGAACTAACTTGTCTTGAACCGGTGCATCTGAATAGTCTTTCTTCAGTGTGTCAGGTCTCAGAAGAACACTAACCAAAAACAGAACGAAATATTTTAAAACAAGGTGAAGTGATGGAGCAGAAGAGCAGCTTGGAGCTGAGCACAATTCCCAAGCCTTTGTTCCCTAGCCTGCAAGAGAACTGTAAGGGATTTGATCTAGTTAATTATATGCCTGAAATTTTTGTTATGGTTAGTTCCAATGATGTAAAACGTTTTGGTCTGCAAAAAGTAAAAGAATTTTGTGTCTCAAATTATGTTTTTGATAACATGATTCATTCTTTTAAGAAACTTGAACCAGATAAATTTTCTAATCAAAAACGTTTTTCATTTGGTAATGACATCAATCCTGGTCTTTTTTTGAGTTTTGCTCAGTTAGTGGACCATAAAAAAAAGCTTTGTTCATCATGAAAAGTCATTGGAGCTTATCTGTAATAGCCTATTTTCTATTCTAGAAAATCGTTTGATTCATTTGTGTTCAAAGAAAATAGCTTTGTTCTGAGTTGTTCTAAGCATGAACTTGTCACTGATGATTTGTTTGAATCTTCTTGTGCTTTTAAAAAGCATAGAATGTTGTAGGAACCGAAATCACTTACACTGAAACTGAATTTATTTATGATTATGTTTGGAAACCTGTTCCCTTCTTCATCTGAAACTGATAAATCTTGGTTTCATGGGATCATGCTTGCAGAATGATGTTGATTTGAGCTTTGATGATATATTAGTGTACAACACATTCTTTGAAAGTAATGCTAAACCTGTGAAACATGTGCTAACCGGTTCTGAATCTGATCCTGAACATAAACTTTTGTATTCTGAATCTGAACAAGTTAGGCACGTTCTGAAGATGTTCTATGGTATTTCATGCCTTGAAAAAATTCTGGTTTATAACACTTTCTTTGATAAACATGCCGAGCTTTTGTTAAGTGATTCTCTGTTGTGTTCTGAATCTGAGAAACTTGTGCTTATTTTGAAGTTGTTCGATAAGAACTGCATTGTTTTTGCCTTGATACCATTTTGTTCTACATTACTTACTTTGATGTGCATTCTGAATGTCTGAAACAAGTGCAGCATGTTCTCAGAAAGAAGCTCTTGGTTATTGATCAGATTAAGAACATGTATTGCCTATATGACACTGGATACCTAGTCTCTGTTTTGAGTTTCCAGGATCAACAGGTTCAGTCTCAAAGGACTGTAAGGAACGAGACAATAGACCATGCTTATCAGCCTGAGATTTGGAGATGGAAGTACTTGAGAAAAATGGTTTCAAAAACTCCAAGGAAGTTTCTGTCTGAAACCTTACTTTGATGTTGCTTACATGTTTTTCTTCTTGATCATTTGCCTAGTGTCTTACCTGTTTCCTTTTGAAGTAGGAGACTTGGATTTGAGGACAAATCCTTTCAAAGGAGGCGGGGATGATGTAACCCTGCCCAGCTATACAACCAACCAAAACTACCCGAGTTTGACCATGAAGAAGCTTGTGATGGAGTAAGACCAACCAGAGCTCAAAGGGGAGTTTGGAGACTATTTCACTCCATCAACTGACCATGAGGAGTATTCTAGTCAAGTCAAAATCAGTCCAGTTCGTGGGGTTACAAGACATGTTCAAAGAATTCACTTTCTCGGTCATATCGGTTCACGGAGGCCACCTTATGATCTAATCAAGTAATTGTTCCTCCTTGGTGAACGAATGCATTTCTTCTATGAAGCCTAAATCATAATTACATGCCAAGATGTCCAAGAAAGCTTATGGCCATGTTTTGGATCAATGGGTCCAAAGTCAAGTCTACATTCCTAGTTTCTAAGTTTCTTAATTTCTACACTTTGTCTTTTCATTTCTACAACTTGTAAGTCCTATATAAAGGAATGCACGATCAGAACAAGATTGATTCAATTTTTTTATAAAATTTCTCTCTAAATCTGTGAATCTCTTGTTGATCTTTGAACACTGATTGTAAAAGAGTTCATTCTCTGATTGCAAAACTTGTCTTTGATGACAAACATAGTTCATTCTCTTGATATTAGACACATCTACACAAGATCTGATCAGTTCATAGATCATTTCTGAAGATCATCCAATTAATCCATCCATCATCATCAAAATCAACCAATATCTCTCTCAAAACCATCAGGTCTTCCTTCAAAAGAATCAGAGACAAAGGATCTCCTCCTAAGGGATTAATCACATGTTCAATTGTTGAAGAAGAATATAGGACAATGAGGAAGCTGACAAGTGAGCTCATTTGGATCATAAACCTTCTCCTAGACTTAGGCATTGAAACCACATCTCATATCACTTTGCACTGTGATAATCAGGCTGCTATGCACATAGCATCAAACTCGATGTTTCATGAAAGGACAAAGCATTTTGAAGTGGATTTTCATAAAGTAAGACAAGCTGTGGAGCAGAAGATCATTCTGCCTTGCTATACTAAAAGTGAGGATCAACTAGAAGATATCTTTACCAAGGTAGCAAGCACTAAAGTCTGTGAGTTCATACATCCAAGGTTGAGACTCATAGACTTATCCTGATCATGATCCCTTCAGCCATGAAGAAGGAGGAGACCGTTGAGGATATTTAGAGGCAAGAAGGGATGATTTAAATTAGAAAGATCACATGTTCCTTTTAGGGTCCAGCCGTTGAGGACATGTCACTTTCTCACCTTGATCAGAACTCCTTTGTTTATTATATATGTATTTAGGCGAGATTAGTTTATTAGTTTCTGTTTAGGCAACTTGCCTATTTATTCTTGTAACCTTGCACATATTCAATCCAAGGAAAATAAATCCTTCTTCACTCTCTCTCTCACAGTTTCGAATACCTCTCTCTAGAGTTTACTCATTCTCTCTCTTGTTCTTCACTTTGTTCATCTGTGTTCTTCATTTTGTTACATAGTTTACCATGTTTGGAGATTTGGCAGTTTCTTCTAGTTTCTAATCAAACAAGAATGAATCAAGATGTAAGAAGCTTGATTTGGACTCATAAATAAGTGGAAAACTAGATTCTGACCCGCGCTTTCAAAGCGCGGGATATATTTCTCTATTTTTATTTTTATGTAACTTCGGTTTAAGTTTCCTCGAAGTGCAAGATCAAATTGAATTAACTATTTACGTTTTGATGATTAGTTGAGAATTTAGCTACATCCGCTGGGTTTAAAATAATATAGTATCAACATTAAAACTAATGATATCTTTTAACTGTTTAAATTATTTTTTTAAATATATAAATGTTCATATATTGATACTTTAATATAAAGTTAATATTAATGTATTAAAATATAATTTCCCTAAATAACAATTGCATTATTTATAAAATATCCACTATTTATCACAAAAATTATTTTACATTAGATGTATACATTAGATTTTTTTTGGTTCAAAGTATACATTAGATTTTAGCTTTATCTTATAAGCTAATTTAAAATGGGTCAGACTATCAATAATTTATTGTTTTAGATCTGGATTTTTAAAAAATAAGGCTGAATTCAAGTACAAAACATTGATCTACATTTTAGAACGTACAATCTTTATAGCAAGCCCAAGCACATTCATTCTATTATTTTTTTATTACCACCGACACAAAGTCTAGATTTTGTTTTCTTTGAAAACAACTTTATTACTCAGAAAAATCGGGAAAACTCTCAAATGATGATTCGTGTTTTTGCTCCTCCCATCGAAGATTCAACTCGGTCTCTTTTAATTTGGTAAATCTTCAATCCTTTTGATCTTCTTAATCTTTGGATAAATCATTTATTCTAACATTTTCGAAAAACATAACCACATAGATCTATTTTTTTTTCTTATTTTGTTTGCATGTCGTTTGCGATGGTTTTTATGACAAATCCGATGAGATTGTAAGTGATTTTTATGTCTTCCACACAGATCAGAAGTAGTTAATGAAAGATATTCAAGAAGACTTGAAGCATATAAGTTTTAACCGACAAAATATTCCAAGGTTTATTTCCGATAACTGATTTATTCTTACCATTCACTTGTCAAAAAGCAATAACTGGTCTTTTTTAAAATTATAAAATATTTTTAGATTGTCAAACAATGGCGATCTGGGATTCTATCTTCGATGATTCGACAAATATATCTTGTAATAAGGTAAATCTTCACTTTATTTGTTCTTCTTAATCTTTTGATAAATCTTTTATTCAAATATTTTCAAAACATAACTACCGAGATCTAACTTTTCTGATTTTTTTTTGCATGTTGAGTGTGATGGATTTTTTGTCAAATCCGATGAGATTTATCGAGATTTTTATGTCTTCAACCAACAAAATAATCAAAGGTTTGTTTCCGGTTACTGATTTAAAATATGTTAGTTCTAACAATTCACTTGTCAATAAGCTATAACTTTTTTTTTTTAGTTTCTGATATAATATTTTTAGATATCGCAAAAAATTACCACCGTGTTGTTTTTTTTAAACGACAACTTTATCCATTTAATTTTTTGCCTCTTCTTTCGGACAGTGTTATCCGAAGGTGATTCTTAACCATGCTGTCATTCATAACGATACATGAAAGAAGCTAAGTTATTTACTTTTGTTTATCTGAATTGTTTTGAAAACTCGTACTATTTTTAATATGGTAATGGTTTAGTTTATTAGGATATTCAAGGCGAAGAACACATGTTTGACAGGAACTAAGGTGAGACCATCTCCTCAATTCATGAAAAAATTCAGCTTTCACAAATTACAAAAATACAGGTACTACAGTACTACACACTAATTTGTAGAACTATATTAGGGATGGAACTGATTCTGGTTAAGTAGGAATTAGACCGGGCTGTAGATTGTGTTAAAAACTGCTAGACATTCTTTATTTCGAGATTCAATGCGATGTATAGAATTTTTCCTAAAGTTGTATACATCGACTTTTTATATATAACTTTACACCTTTGTTTGTTACTGAGGCTTGACATCCTCATCCTTAACCATAAACCAACATCCTTAAGCAATAAAGTTGATCTTTAAACTGAATTAGTATAAAATATCATCACAATTTCTTAACTTTTCCAAAAGTTCAACTAATCTTATTGAATAAATAAAACAAACCTTACTGTTAAAAACCAGATGAGAATGTATGAACAGAAGAAAAAACATACCGTCTAGGTCAAAACAATATAAGAGATTATTGATTCTGAAATATCTCTTTGAAAACAACATTTTTTGTTTTTTTCTGAGGCTTTCCATCCTCATCCACAATCAAAATTTTCAATCCCTTCTTGGATTTGACTCTCGAAATAGCAACATAAATCTGCCCATGTGAAAAAACTGGTCTAGGTAGATATATTCCAACTTTCGATAGAGATTGACCTTGACTTTTGTTGATTGTCATAGCAAACGCCACAGTAAGTGGCAACTGCCTTCTCCTCATTTTGAATGGTAATTTCGTGTCAGATGGAGTTATTGACAATCGTGGGATGTTAATAGGTTTACCAGATTCCCTTCCTGTAATAATCCTAGCCCCCACCATGAAGTCATGCAATTCAGTGATCTGTAGCCTAGTTCCATTCATTAAACCATTAGTCGGATCAATGTTTCTGAGCAACATCACAGGACAACCAATCTTGAGCCGCAAATTGTGATTTGGAAGACCAGAAACTTTTATGGTGTTCAAGAAATCGGGAGTTAAAGCTTGATTATTAGCTGATCTTGTATCCAAAGGATCTATACTGTCTGAAGTTAGATAAATTCTTTCCTCCCCTGAAGAAAAAAATAATAATCAGATATAGAAAACTGAATTTGGTAGTTGATAAATCAGAAAGTAAAAATCTTAAATTACAATTAAGTTTATTCAGCATATGTTCATTGATCATGTTGACGTCCTCATTGGTTGGACATAGTATAGCTCTCTCTTGAAAAAACACTGAATCTTTTATTTCTTGAAGAGTACTACTATCTCCATAAATTTCATTGCTAATCGCCTCAATTGGATGGTCAACATCAGTAATAAGAAACTCCTCTGGAATGTCAATTACGGTATCACCATCGTTTTCACCACCAACTTTTCCATCTCCATATCTAAAATTCATTTTGAAAATTCCTCTACATCCTTTTCTTCCTCAGAACTCAAGTTTTCTGATAGAAGCCTCATATTCTTCATCAGCTTCAGAACTTTGCAATGCTTCCAAAGATAGGATGAATTAAGAGCAGCCAACACAATTTCAGCCCTTCCTGCAGAATGAATTACGGGTAAAACTTGCCTAAAGTCGCCTCCAAAGACAACAACCTTACCTCCAAACGGTTTATTCTCTTTATTCCCTATAATATCAGACAAACTTCTGTCTAAAGACTCAAAACAGTGTCTGCTCATCATGGGTGCTTCTTCCCAGATTATAATTGATGCTGCTTTAACTAAATTAGCAAGATCAGATCCAGGTCTCATATTGCAAGTATAAAATTCATCGGGATTGATCTTAATTCCAAACCTTGAATGTGCAGTCCTCCCTCCTGGTAACAAAAGAGAAGCAATACCACTGGAAGCCACGTTTAACACAATATCGCCTCTCGATCTTATAGCAGAAGATATCAATCTCCATATGAATGTTTTCCCTGTTCCACCAAAGCCATAAACAAAGAAAACTCCTCCTTTGTTTTCCGAAACAACACAAGTTATCTCATCATATATCTCTTTTTGCTCCTCGGTCAGTTTATGAATGTCTCTATCATGCGTTTCCTTCAACCCAGTCCTATTATAAATGCGCTCATCCATGATCAAGACGTTACAACTCTCGTTTATTCCTCGCCTAGGCTTCGGCATATCTTCCCATCTCTCTAAAGAAGTTCCATTACTTCTCAGTATCTTCTCAATCTCCTGAAGAGCATATTCTTTTTTTCCTCATCGCTTAAACAAAGATCTATAACAATAACAAATTATTAGAGTAGAACAACGTTCAAGACTAAAATACATATGTCGGTAAAATTAAGTTTACCTGGCCTTTTCAATTGTTTTCTTCTGTTGTACTCAACATCTTCAAAAAGTAGTTCCCAACTTTTTTCAGAAACGTTTTCTGGTTTAGATAGTGTATCAGACATAAGCATGATAGCAAATACCTGGCGCATAAATGGTGCGGAACTTGTAAAACTCATTCTGATTAGATCATCGATATATTATTGGTCATCGTCTAGCAATCCTCGGGCAAAACATGTTTTCTTGTAGGAAGGGTAGAGAACACCATTGTAAGTCTTGATGTCGTCAAAGAATTCTGGACCTCAGACAATGTTCAATAAAACACGTAGAAAGTATGCTTCTTCGATTTTCTTTGGGGCATAGTTTATCCTTCCAATGCTGAACCCTTCTAGTTCTATAGTAAAATCTTCTCTCTTTCTTGTTCCAAGTAAATCTTGTAGGAATTTCAGCTAAAGTCAGCTTCTTAGCCACATAACTAACCTTATTTAATTCAAACCACCCCAAGAACATAGTGTTTTCAATGAGCTTTCGACTTATAACTTCTTCATACGTGCCATCGTCTTTGAACACAATAATCTGCTTGCCCGGTAAATGGAAAGAGATTTTGTCAACTGTAGTTGATCGGAAATGAATTGGATACTTGAAGGTCCTCCAAGCGGATTCCGAGGCAGAGACATATCTACAAAAAATAAAAGAGGATTCAAAATAACTTCATGGTCGCTAACATAAATATTAAATTCTGAAATTGAAAAATACAGTACCTGCCATCAAAAAATCCTTTATCTCATTTTTTTCTGGCTGGTTGTCTGCTCTGTTCCATTTTTTGTTGGAGGCTGGACTACAACACTAATACGATCTTGGCCTTTATTAATATACTTAAATAAGTATTTAACAGAACCAGATTGGTTACACCACTCAACATTAATGTGAGCTTTAAACATCAAAGATAACTCCTTATTATAGGGAATAATGTATCGGTTGTCACATTTGAATTTATTTTTCTCAACAAATCGAGAATCATCACGTCTTCTATAAATTGGAAATCCTTATTTGTTTAGGGACGTTCTCTCAACAAAAACCTTTGGATAGAGCTTAGTGCATTTACCATTCTCCATACATGGTGAATTCATGTTAACAGCCCCACATGGACCATGAATCATCATATCCTTTATAACTTCATAAAGATTTGGCTCTTGTTCCTTGTCAGGAATCTTAGCAGAAATAATCTTGCCAATGTGATCTGTGGTAGGGAACTTAGATTTCGGATGCATGAATAATAAAATATGAGCATGTGGTAGACCACGTTTCTGAAACTCAATTGTATACATTGCTGCGAAAAAAAAATTATCTTATACAAATTAAATCAGTTAGCGCTTAAATAAATAGTAAAGCAAAACAATGGTACTTACATGACACTGCCTTTCCCAGAAGCTGCTTATCAGTTAGCTCACTCATTAACCTATCAAGTTTCATTTTAAACATTCAGCAAATAATCTCTGGGCGATCTTCTGGCTTTAACTTGCGCTTCTCTAGATACCTTGAGATTTCTAGCCATTTAGGATTGCAAGTAAAAGTTATGAAAAGATCAGGAAATCCAAAATGTTTACAGATGGCCATAGCATCAAGATATAGGTTCTTCATGTATCGTGGTCCACCAGTGAATGAAGCTGGTAGAAGAAAACGATTTCCTTGTAAATGCATGTCTGGACTACTAGAATTTCCTAACTGCTTTATTGAATCATAGCTATCTGATCTCAAAGACGTTTGGTTCAACCGCAGATAACTTAACCTATTCGTCTCAATTGTAGTATAAGCATCCACCAAGAACTGTTGAAACAAACTTTTGGAATGAAGAAGTGTATGACACTCGTTTTCCCTTTCATATAGGCGGAACGCGAACCATTGCCTCATACTGATGTTATTCCTCTTTAATTTTTTTTTTTCTGAAGTTTCCCCTTTCTTAATTCCAAGTCTGAAACCATCTTCGCCATATGTAAAAATCAAAGGATATTGAAGTGCAAGATACGATGGGTGAATTTCACTAATCCTTTTGAACATTTTGCAATACTTCTCTTGCAAAACAATATCCCTCTTGTCCATTTCCAAATTGAAATCGCCTGGAATTAGTGCTGCAACCTCTGATGTTGTAGGCTTGTCATACGTTCTTCCATCCTTCTTCTGATTGCTCACAATCCTCATATGAAATGTAGAATCTGGATCCGTGTTGAATTTGTCCCTTGCCATACGAAACTTGTTGACATATGGATTAACTTCGTTCAACATCTTGATAACCAGCTTGATGATTTGTTTCCTCAAGTTCATCTTCTTAGCTTTCGATGTTTCTTTGTTGTATTTGCTGAAATATGTAAAAATTTAATAAAGACAGTTAATTATACAACCAAACAACATATCATACACAATGGAAATAAAGTTAAATAATTACCCTATAATTTTCTCTCTATTTTCAACTTCATGTTCTGTGTCCACAATATAGAGTTGACCAAATTTAGCAGAATCACCTTTCGGTGGTTTCATACTTCCCATTAAATGATAATTCTCTCCTTGAAGCTGGAACATCTGAGGTCCCTTTCCCCTTTTTACAGATTGTTCTACTTTACCACCAAGAGAGGTGAACGAAAATACCATGTTCAAAGCCCTGATATTGTCACGGAAATATCGGCTGAGATTGTCATCTCCATAAAGTAATTTCTTTAATATCTCTGGAGATTCTTTTAGCAATGGCAATTTAACTTGTCCAAGACCACAACAAACCAAAAATTTGGGCTTCTTTGCTTTCCTTTTTTTGTTTATGCGTTCACCATACCACATTATTGCACCACAATATTCACATTTACATGTACGATCACCTTCATCAATGTATTCTGAAAACCAAAAAAAAAATAGTAATAAATTTAAAATAGTAGTTATTGAACATATCATGATATAATTGTAAGAGATAAAATATAAGTAAACCTGTTTCTTTAGAGTTTGTTGCAGTGAAAGTTGTTTTGTTTTTCTGAAACATATTTTTGAAAAACAAATCCATTGAGTCAAGTATGCTTCTTCTTTGTATTGCCTCAGAGGGTTGCAGAGCACTTTCTTCTTCACTATCATTTTTGCCATTGGAATTTTCAGAATTTTCTTCACTACTTCATTCAAAAACTTGTTCATTGTATCACCCTGACGAATCTGCAAAACACAGATCAGTAAAATACATAAGAAAACATTAAATATTATATTTTTTCCTAAATATATGTTAAAAACTCACCATCTGATTCTATTTCAATAAGTAGATTCTCATTGTCACGAAATGATGGCAAATCTTGGCTGGTATTTGTTTTCGCCTTCTTGCTTTTCTCACGATCTATATTGATTGCATAGGCTTTTCTTTTTATGGTTGATCCTATATGTTTGAAACCCAAAAATCGTTTTAGATTAAATCAATACGATTAAAATGTGCATTCGATGGACCTTGCCCCTTTGAAAAATTGGTTGTCCTTCTGTTATTGTACTTTGAAGACTTTGACGATTAGATATAGATGGAGATCGTGTGTATCCACATCTGTTTGTGACATCTTCTAAAGCTCCATTGAAATTCTTTTTTATTTTCTATGTTGAGTCTGGTAAACATGTTTAGCATAAAATTGTGGATAAAAGTGAAATTAAAATCAATCAAATCCATTCTAACAAAGCACATAAAAACACTAACCATCAGAATCGATTTCAATATAAATCTTCTCTCCGAGTTCTATGTCTGCATCTGTTGGGTTTCTCTTTCTTTTTTTGATTGATGATGTTATTTGGTCAACATCTATACCTGTTCCAGATTTTAGATAAACAAAGTTAGAGGAGAAATATATCAAAAGTATTAAAACCGCACAACAGAAGAATGAGTCAATAACTTTGAGAACGTTGGGTACTGTTTTTTGATAGATTTCCTTGGTTTCCATGTATGTTTGTCACATCTTTTGAAACACTCCCAAATAGTGAGGTGCTTTGTCCTGTTTGACAGCTTTTGTTCAATAACGATGCACATGTGTTATTTTCAGAACCGATTTCCATATTTCTCTTCCTTTTCTTTGATGATCCATCCAGACCGGAAGAGTCTAAATCTTCTTTCTTTTTCGTATTTGCTTGGTGACTGAGTAGAATTTCTCGCTGATAGGTATGTATTGTTTTACTTTGAAAGCGCGTGATGAAGATCCGTATATATTTAATATGCTTGATAGTTAAGATACAGAGATTTTGTTCCTTATTTAGTTCAAACAGTAATATTCTGCAATAAATACATTTTTATCATCAATCTTGTTTTATAAAATCAATTGTCTTGTATTATGAAATACTTATATATCCATAATTAAAATTTGGAAATAATTTAAATTGAAAAAATTATAAGAACATATATATCCATTATTAAATTTTGGAAATAAATTAAATATCAAAAATTATAAGAACATACCGAAGTATCTCTTACATTTGAGGAGGGAAAGTTCGTATTAGAGGTGTTATAAATAATTGTTTTTTTTCTTATATATTTTTTCTCCTTTAGTAAAGGTTTTTAATTTCTAATATATAATAATCTTAATTGAAGTTTAAGATCCAATTTTAAGATATTATCAGTATCAAAAACATAATCGAAGCATCTTTATTCTGGTAATAAAAGCAAAAACAACTTATTAATATTATTGAAACATAAATAATGAAAATGAATACAAAAAACCATTAAAATCATGAAAACTTGAATGAAAAATAGAAAAAAAGCCACGTTAAAATCTTCTTTCTCAGTTCTCTAGCCACTATTGTTTTCTTTTGCTTCCTCTTTTGAAATTTTCTCCATCTTAATCACCTTTGTGCACAACTTCTTCGTCGTAGAAGTGACATCTTCAGCATTTAGGTTTTCATCCATACCACGTTTAGAAGATGGTCTTGATAATGTCTCTGAACTTCCAGAAGTATCAGTAAGACGCAGAGAAACATGTTATACATAAATTAAACTAAGTCAAGAATCTTTATACAATAAGATAAATTAAATAAATACCTCTTCTCCACTCATCAAAATTGTTTCTTTCTCGGATAGATTGAGAGAATCCACTACTGAATCAGTGTTGCCAGCCTCTTCCAAACTCCATACTTTTAATGCTTTGTAAACATCAACCCCATAATTTACATTAGGGTCTTCAACATAAATCCCAAAACCATAACTCTTGCCAATTATACTCCGAATCTCATTTGGTAATATTTCTGGATCTTCAATCTAGTGAAGATCAACAATAATAAATATCATGTACACACTTGTTTCAAAGACACATCATCGTAAAATGATTATTATACAATGTCTTTTAAATATTTACCTCATCTAGAGAACCTTGGAGGATTTGGGTTGCTTCAACATTTAGAATTTTTTGGGAAATTGTGTCAAGCAGCAACAATTTAGACTCTCCTGTTTGATCCTTCACAAGCAAGTGCAATTTAAACATGTTTAAAATTTTGGTATTTTAACTTGTTAGACCATGAAAGTGTTCAAACATAAGTGTAAAGGGTAAAAGTTTAGAGGGAAATACTTTGGTGCAACTTTGGTAATGGTACGTGAGCAACCTTCACACCACCAGGTTGGCACTTTACCATTGGTCATCTTGAAAACTCTTTTATTGCATGGAACACAAGCGAAATAATACCATGACCAGTCGGTAGCAATACCATAAACAGTAGCAATTAGTCTGCAGTTCTCAGCCTGCAAAATACATTAGGAGTTATTCCTCTTAGTGAACTTGTAATTGAAATTAATATGTTGAATACATACCACTTGAAAGGACTTTATTTCTTCAATGGCTCAGAATGAAATTCTGACCATGTCACCTGTTTATACTTAACGACAGACTTTAGACTTTCAGGATCAGAAACCACAATAACTTTTCCTTCACTGTGAAACCTATAAAAGAAAATAAATAACACTTTGGAATAAGTTTTCAAACCATCACGAATTAAAATAAAAATGTAAAATAAATTTACTAACATCTGTTTCAAAGCGTTAGCTTCTTCAATATCTGGTTGTATTAAAACCAACGAAGCATCATAAGCATTAGAGACTTGCAACTCACCTGTGAATTTGATAGAATTCAACAGTTTAGCTAGATCAGGCTTAAGAATGCGATCAAAAATCGTACTTTATAAATCTGTATATTCTAAAAATGCAATCACCTCTATATTTTCCAAGTTTGGAAAACCTTATCAAACATACCACACCACTGCTTGATTGGATATCCTCAGAATCAAACATTTCCGCAAATTTGCCCCATAGATAGCATCTTAGTCGCTGATCACTGCAACAATAATAATGTTATTCACATATTAAAAAAACTTAACAATAACCACAAGGTTAGTGTCATTATAATATTGATGCGCTTTAATACATACTTGATATCTCTCATTGTGAACTCCACCTTCTTTTTCTCCTTTCCTTGACATTGCAAAGTTTGAACATTAACCAAGTCTAAGATTTCCCCAATGACATCTATAATAACATACAACATAAGTTATTATATAACACATTTATATCATAAATATAGTAGAACAATATCATTATTACCTATGAGAATGTCACTGTTGTGTGTTCCACTTAATAATGTGTCAAAATCCATATGGTCTAGGTACATGTCATCGTTTTGGAGAGGAGATGGTCTGATCTTAGTTCCTGTCACAAAAGATATCATATAGACATGTTTGGTCAGTCTAAAACCGCCGAAGGGTGTTCCCAATGTGAAATTAGTGACAACAATCCACGATCCTACACGACAATGCCTATCTAAGAGTGAAAAATATGTTTTCGTGCAACTCGCGTGAATCTTTACACCCTGAAATCAAATAAAAAGAATTATAAACAAACAAATCGATAAAAATTGGAAGTAAACTATTAATATACGAAACAATAAAAGAAAAAAAATCTTAACCTCTTCATCACATAACACCAACTCAAGAGTTTCACCGGTTTGGGGAGTATATTGCTTCCAAGCATGCATAACTTTGACTTGAACAGACCATGTGTTTTTCCATGGTCTCACCTTAGTAAGAGATACAATTGCATCAGTTGAGCCCATTGTAGAATAACAAAGAAACGGCGGATTTGTGTGTGGTTGATTTTCGAAATAACTTAGGTTGTATGTGTATTTATAACGTAAGATATAATAGGTTAAATTGTGTCCATCGAAAATAGGAGAATCTTAATGGTTACTATATCGATTTTCGAATTGATTATACGAAATATTATATATATTTACTTGTTGTAGTGGCAAATATCACGTAAGGATTTAAGGACATTAGTCAATTTCTGGTTATAAAATATATTATCAATATTAACAACTTACTATATTTGCGGATTGATTTAATTGAAGGTTAAATAAATAAAGTAAAAAAAGTTTATACCGTATCTTTTATAGATAATACAAAATCTTTTAGGTATTTACTATATCATTATTAAATTTAACAACAAAATCTTTTATAGATAATACGAAATCTAACCATATAATCTCTTAGCCTAATGTTTGGTGGCGAATTGATATAACATAATGTCTTTAAAAATATTCTACCTAGGATTAAGTTTGGTCCTAAGTAATGCTTCGGTTTTAATAGTATTGATCACCCTGAAATTGAATCGATATCTTAGGAGGGATGATGAAGAAGTTATCCCACTTTCAACCAAAGTGATTACAGTATACCATGTTTGGAGATTTGGAAGTTTCTTCTTGATTTTAATCAAACCAGAATGAATCACGATATAAGAAGCTAGATTTTGACTTATAAATATGTGGAGAATCACCCTGAATTTTAATCAATATCATAGGAGTTATGATAAAAAAGTTATACCACTTTCAACCGAATTGATTCCAGTTTACCCTGTTTGGAGATTTGGAAGTTTCTTCTTGACTCTAATCAAACCAGAATGAATCACCATATAAGAAGCTAGATTTGGAATTATATATATGTGGAAAATCACCTTGAAATTGAATCGATATCATAGGAGTTATGATGAAAAGTTATCCCAATTTCAACCGAAGTGATTCCAGTTAACCATGTTTGTAGCTTTGGCAGTTTCTTCTTGATTCTAATCGAACCAGAATGAATCATGATGTAAGAAGCTTGATTTGTACTCATAAATAAGTTAAAAATCACCCTAAAATTGAATCAATATCATAGGAGTGATGATGAACAAGTTATCCCACTTTCAACCAAAGTGATTCTAGTTTACCCTGTTTCGAGATTTGGCAGTTTCTTATTGATTCTAGTTAAACCAGAATGAATCACAATGTAAGAATCTGGATTTTTACTTATAAATATGAGGATGATCACCATGAATTTGAATCAATATCATAGGAGTTTTGATGAAGAAGTTATACCACTTTCAATCGACGTGATTCCAATTTACCATGTTTGGAGATTTGGTAGTTTCTTTTTGATACTAATCAGACCAGAATGAATCACAATGTAAGAAGCTAGATTTGGAATTATAAATACATTTAGAATCACCGTGAATTTGGATCAATATCATAGCAGTTATAATGAAGAAGTTATCTCACTTTCAACCAAAGTGATTTCAATTTACCCTGTTTGGAGATTTGACAGTTTCTTTATTCTAATCAAACCAGAATGAATCATGATGTAAGAAGCTAGATTTGGACTTATAAATATGTTTGGAATCACCCTGAATTTGAATCATTATCATAGGAGTTATGATGAAGAATTTATCCCATTTTAACCAAAGTGATTCCAGTTTACCTTGTTTGGAGATTTGGCAGTTTCTTCTTGATTGTAATCAAACCAAAATGAATCACAATGTAAGAAGCTAGATTTGGACTCATAAATATATACATTATCACACTGAATTTGAATTAATATCATTGTATTTATGATGAAGAAGTCTAGCCTTCTGGTCCCCATCTCTGCACGTGAAGACCACTCTCCAATGTTCCCATTCTTCAGGCAAGTAAGTATAAGCCTTCCTATTTGATTTTTTTGCACAACTCTTCTCTTCCTTTACTTGCAAGGCACACTGGGTCCTTTAGGTTGTACGGAGATCCAGGGTCTTTGTGTCCATCACAATGATCGGAAGAGACAAAGACCCACTTGCCAATCCCTAGGCCTTGAAGGCTCTACTCTTTTTCCCTCGTTTTATCCTAGAAAGGGTTTTCCTTGGTGAGGTTTCTAATGAGGAAGTTCTTCAAGGTTCCAAGCTTGACTTAGGATCTCTAGAGTCAAACTTGAGGGGGAGTGTGAACTTAAAGAAAGAAATAGAGCCAAAGGAGGAGTTGGGTGAGTTTGGGTCTTGTGCAAAGTTAGGGCAAGACCTCCGGAGATTATTTGAGAAGACTTTACGAGTGTTTACAGGTTTCCAAAAGATTCCTCAATCTGGTGAAAAGTTAGGGACAAGTTCAGGAGGGACTTAGGGAACTATTTGGGAGCAAAAGATCGATCGTGCAAAAATAGGGCAAGGTACGGACAGGAGGTCTGTACCATCGACCATACGGACAATGCAAAAATAGGGTGACCAAAAGATGTTCTCATTTGACCTTTAAAAGAGGGTTGGGGACTCTGTGCAAAAATAGGGCTAGTGGTACGGACAGGAGGTCCGTACCATCGACCGTGCAAGAATATGGTGAGTGCTTTCCCGGATCGACCTGTAATGAAGAAGTGCAAACTTAGAGATTTTCTTATGACCGTTGAAGGATAAGGGAGTGCTAGGACGTGGTCAAAGATAGGTTGTTACTTCCTGGAAAGAAAGGGATAGCTTGGACCTTGTATCTAGCTTCCTTTGTGAACTGATTCATGGTAGCTTTAAGGGAACCAATTAGGAGCCAGCAAGATCAGTCAACATGCCAGCCTTATCCAGCGTGTCCAAGGCATGCTTCTTCTCCTCCACTCAGTTCATTTCACTCAGATTACACCCAAGAATTAATCCTAGGCATCCATCTTCAAGTGTTTCTATCCATTGATTGTAGGTTATTGATTTGTAATCTGTTTTCTATTTAAATGCCCTTAGATGGCAAGTTGTAACTCTTATGGGAGTAAGGGGGATTTCCCCTCTCCACTTCATAATAAACTTAGTCTTCTTGAATCTGATTCTCTCTTCTTAGACTCTCTAATCTATCTTAGACTCTCTAATCTATCCAAGTCTTCTCTTAAACTTTGTTTCTGATTCTAGTAAACACAAGTCTAAACCAGATCCTTCTCATCTTCATTTCGAGTCATCTCTGCCCAAAAGGGGATTGTTCATCACACAACCTATCTACACTCTGAAAATCTAACAAATAGGAGTTATGATGAAGAAGTTATCCCACTTTCAACCGATGTGATTCCAATTTACCATGTTTGGAGATTTGACAATTTCTTCTTGATTCCAATCAAACCAGAATGAATCACGTTGTAAGAATCTTGACTTGGACTCATAAATAAGTGGAAAATCACCCTGAAATTTAATCAATATAATAGGAGTGATGATGAAGAAGTTATCCCACTTTAAACCGAAGTGATTCCAGTTTACCTTGTTTGGAGATTTGACAGTTTCTTTTTGATTCTAATCAAACAAGAATGAATCACTCTGTAACAAGCTTGATTCGACTCTTAAATAAGTGTAAAATCACCATGAAAATGAATCAATATCATAGGAGAGATGATGAAGAAGTTGTCCCACTTTCAACCGACATGAATCCAGTTTACCCTGTTTGGAGATTTGGCAGTTTCTACTTGATTCTATTCAAACCAGAATGAATCATGATGTAAGAAGATCGATCTGAACTCATAAATAAGTGGAAAATCACCCTGAAATTGAATCAATATCATAGGAGTTATGATGAAATTTTTTCCTACTTTAACCAAAGTGATTCCAGTTTACCATGTTTGGAAATTTGACAGTTTCTTATTGATTCTAATTAAACCATAATGAATTACGACGTAAGAAGCCTGGTTTGTACTTATAAATATGTGGATAATCACCCTGAATTTGAATCAATATCATAGAAGTTATGATGAAGAAGTTATACCACTTTCAGCCTACGTGATTCTAGTTTATCCTATTTGGAGATTTCAGAGGTTCTTCTTGATTCTAATCAAACCAAAATGAATCACGATGTAAGAACCTTGATTTGGACTCATAAATAAGTTGAAAATTACTTTGAAATTGAATCAAAATCATAGGAGTTATGATAAAAACAATTTCTCACTTTCAACCAAAGTGATTATAGTTTATCTTGTTTGGAAATTTGGCATTTAATTCTTGATTCTAATCAAACCATAATGAATCACGGTTTAAGAATCTTAATTTGGATTTATATGTATGTAGAGAATCACCCTGAATTTGAATCAATATTATAGGAGCTATATGAAGAAGTTTGTAACGACCCTAATCTGGGTTTTGTTTTCTTAACCAGTTTGATTTCAGTAATTATTTTAATTTAAGCAAACCAAGTTTTTATTTTTCTCGTCCACTGCGTTTTGGTATTTGTATATATAGGCCAGCATGTGTATCTCCTTCACTTTTAAACCCAGCCGTCAACGTAAAGAGTTGAAAGAAGTCTCCAGCCTAGCCTTTCACCTCCATCTCTTTTATGGTTCATTCCTCTCCTATTCATCTTGTCTCTCCTTCTTGTCTTATTTTGTTCCTCATGTCATGATTCGCTTGTGTCCATTCTATTATGCCCGTGTGAGAACAGTAGGTACGTCGTAGAGGACGTGAGCAACGCCGGAGTTACCGCCTCAACACCACCGGAAGTGGAGTTGTATAACCGTGAGTTTAACGCTATCGACGGGGCAGTTGCTTCACCGGAGATCCATGTCGCCAAGGTCTAGATCGCCGCCATCACCACTCCTCTTTAATGCGATCCCCATCCATGCCCATTTGATAACATAAGCTCACGTAAGTGATCTTCCGTCATGTTAGGCTAATGTTATTGTCATGTACATTCATGTCATTCTGTGGATTCTTATTGTGCATGAGCTTATGTATATGGGTTGCCCATTTTCCTCGTTTCTTGAGTATCAAGTATCATTTTACCAAATCATATTGTTTAATTATTTTTCTTGTTTTGTCCTTTTATTTCTGATCTATTGGGTCCTTGGTGAGAATTTGAGATCCATTGTGAAACCCTAGTTTGCTTGGCAATCAAGTTTCATGTCTATTCTCCTACCTGCTTCCGGTCCTCCGATCTTGGCTAAGGTGAGGGTTTATTCCGTAAATCCCGTATCGTTGTAGAATTCTTTCTATCGTAGTTTTGATTTCGAAACATGATCCGTCTGTTTGAATTGAGTTTGTTTGAGTCATGCTTGGTAGTTAGTTCATTCATTTTAACTGGAACTAGGGGTCTAGAGGTTTCAACTATTGATTTGATTGGGTGATGCTAAGTGTTGATATATATATATATGTATGTATAAATAGTTATGAGTAGGGAATATGTGAGGGACGTGAGTTCGGAGATGTCTGAGCTTTGACGCTACGATGAGGGCGTGCGTTCAAAGACGTTTGAGCTTCGACGCTACTGTGTGGGGCGTGGTGCAGAGACGTTTGCATTCCACGCTACGATGGCGGGGGTACAGAGACAGACTGTACTAGCGACGAAGAGTATATATATCCCTATGAGAAAATGCAGGGTGTATGGACTAGATATATGCTATCATCGCATTGTTTGTTTTGTGTGATGCTCTAGGCATTATGTTTGTTCATATTAGAGTTAAATTTCCATAGTGGGAGTTCTATTACTCATGTCAGTGATTTGCGTGTCTAGCATCTCATAACTTACTGAGTGACTCCCCAGTTACTCACCCCTCTTTCTTCCCCCCCTCCCTCCCTTTTCAGGTGAGACTGGCGAGCACGAGTAATCCTATCGGAATGGTGCTTTTAGACTATTTTTCTTCGCATTATTTTCAGACTTTTATTTTATTATTTCGGAAACACGGGTATTACAATTTGGTATCAGAGCGGGTTCCGTCCCGGCTCCGACCGGGTATGGCGATCTTTGGGGACTTTTTTCAATGGTTTTCTAGGTTTTTTTTGGGGATTGGGAATATTCAAAAAATAAGTGAGACGATTTGTCCAGTATCATTTTTTTAGTCGTTAGCATTTCTGATTTTTTTTTGCATAAGAAGACTAAATTTCTTATTATTTCCTTTGCCTTTCATCTCGTGTTCCTCTTTCCTTCAATACCCTTGAAGTTCTTCACGAGTTTCTTCTTAGAATTCGGGACGAATTTCAGTTACGGTAGAGAATTGTAACGACCCTAATCCAGGTTTTGTTTTCTTAACCGGTTTGATTTAATAATTATTTTAATTTCAGCAAACCAAGTTTTATTTTTCTCCTCCACTGCGTTTTGGGATTTGTATATATATGCCAGCATGTATATCTCCTTCACTTTTAAACCTAGTCGTCAACATAAAGCGTTGAAAGAAGTCTCCAGCCTTGCTGTTCACCTCCATCTATTCTATGGTTCATTCCTCTCCAATTCATCTTGTCTCTCCTTCTCTTCTTATTTTGTTCCTCATGTCATGATCTGCTTGTGTCCATTTTCTTAATCTCGTGTGAGGAAAGTAGGTACGTCGTAGAGGACGTGAGCAACGCCGGAGTCACCGCCTCAACACCACCGGACGTGGAGTTGTACATCCTTGAGTTTAATGCTATCGAGGGTGCAGTTGTGTCACCAGAGGTCCATGTCGCCACGTTCTAGATCGCCTCCATCACCACTCATCTTTTATGCGATCCCGTCCATGCCCATTTAATAACGTAAGCTCACGTAAGTGATCTTCCGTCATGTTAGGCTCATGTTATTGTCATGTACAATCATGTCATTCTGTGGATTCCGAATTGTAGCATCCCGAGTTTTGATATGTGAAAGACTTAAGAGAATTGATTTGGCTACCTATGTCACCAAGTTGACTTACCTTTTCCGTCACATATCTGTTTAGAACTCCATCGCTAAGCGTGGTTGGGCTTGAGTAGTGAAAGGATATGGGTGACCTATCGGAAAGTGATTAAAGATACCATGAGAGTGAGGCCAAAACAAGGGTAAAGGTCGGGTGGCGATTGAAGGGTCAAAAAACAATGATTTCGAGTCTTGGAAAATTTCTTCATCGACCATTAGAACAGGATGGGACCCACGGGCCAAGAGAGAGAGAGCATGGGTGGCCCATTAGTTGTGGGCCGTCGGGGTGTTAGAAGTGGAATCAGAGCTGGTTAGCCATATCGGTTCTGACTCGAGAGGCGTCTTGAGACTTGTCGTGGGGCGCAACAAGGGTGTTGCGTTCTTTGAGAGGGGGTGAACTGTAACATCCCGAGTTGTGATATGTGAAATACTTAAGATAATTGATTTGACTACCTATGTCAACAAAGTTGACTTACCTTTTCCGTCACACATCCTTTTAGAACTCCATTGTTAAGTGTGCTTGGGCTGGAGTAGTGAAAGGATGGGCAACCTATCGGGAAGTGATTCGCGATCCCGTGCGAGTGGGGTCAAAACACGGGGAAAGACTGGGTGGTAATTGCAGGGGTCAGTAAACAATGATTTCAAGCCTTGGAAAATTTACGCATCGACCGTTGGAAAATTTACGCACCCACGGGCCGAGAGAGCGGGCGTGGGTGGCCCATTAGTTGTGGGCGGTCGGGGAGTTATAGAGTTATCCCACTTTCAAGAAAAGTGATTCCAATTTACCCTGTTTGGAGATTTGGCACTTTCTTCTTGATTCTAATCAAACCAGAATGAACCACACTGTAAGAAGCTTGATTTGGACTCATAAATAAGTGGAAAATCACCCTAAAATTGAATCGATATCATATGAGTGATGATGAAGAAGTTATCCCAGTTTCAACCAAAGTGATTCTAGTTTATCCTGTTTGGGGATTTGGAAGCTTCTTCTTGAATCCAATCAAACCAGAATGAATCAAGATGTACGAAGCTAGAATTGAAATTATAAATATATGGAGAATAACCCTGAATTTGAATCAATATCATAGGAGTTATGATGAAGAAGTTATAGCACTTTCAACAGAAGTTATTCCAGTTTACCCTATTTAGAGATTTGACAGTTCTTCTTGATTCTAATCAAAGCAGAATGAATCACGATGTAAGAAGCTCGATTTTGACTCATAAATAAGTGGACAATCACCCTGAAATTGAATCAATATCATAGGAGTTAGGATGAAGAAGTTATCTCACGTTCAACAGAAGTGATTCTAGTTTTTCATGTTTGGAGATTTGCAATTTCAACTTGATTCTAATCAAACCATAATGAAGCACCATGTAAGAAGCTTGATTTGGACTCATAAATAAGTGGGAAATCACCTTTTAATTTAATCGATATCATAGGAGTTATGATGAAAAGTTATCCCACTTTCAACTGAAGTGATTCCAGTTTAGCATTTTTGTACTTTTGGCAGTTTCCTCTTGATTCTAATCAAACCAGAATGAATCATGATGTAAGAAGCTTGATTTATACTCATAAATAGGTTTGAAATCACTGTGAAATTGAATCAATATCTTAGGAGTGATGATGAAGACGTTATCCCACTTTCAACCAAAGTGATTTGAGTTTACCCTGTTTGGAGATTTGGCAGTTTCTTCTCGATTCTAACTAAAACCCGAATGAATTAAGATGTAAGAAGCTTGATTTGGACTTAAAAATATATGGAGAATCACCCTAAATTTGAATCAATATCATAGGAGATATGATGAAGAAGTTATCCCACTTTCAACCGAAGTGGTTCCAATTTACCCTATTTGGAGATTTGACAGATTCTTCTCGATTCTAATCAAACCAGACTGAATCACGCAGAAAAAAGCTTGATTTGGACTCATAAATAAGTGGAAAATCACCCTGAAATTGAATCAATATCATATGAGTGATGATGAAGACGTTTTCCCACTTTCAACCAATGTGATTCCAGTTTACCCTTTTTGGAGATTTGAAAGTTTATCTTATTCTAATCAAACCAGAATGAATCACGGTGTAATATTCTAGATTTGGACTTATAAATATGTGTAGAATCACACTGAATTTGAATCAATATCATAGGAGTTATGATGAAGAAGTTACACCACTTTCAACCGACGTGAATCCAGTTTTTCCTGTCTGGAGATATGGTAATTTCTTCTTGATTCTAATCAAACCGGAATTAATCAAGATGTAAGAATCTTGATTTGGACTCATAAATAAGTGAAAAAGAACTCTGAAATTTAATCAATATCATAGGAGTTATGATGAAGAGGTTATTTCACTTTCAACATAAGTGATTCCAGTTTTTCCTGTTGGGAGATTTGGCAGTTTCTTCTTGATTCGAATTAAAGCAGAATGAATCACGATGTAAGAAGATAAATTTGAAATTATATATATGTGGATAATCACCCTGAATTTGAATCAATATCATAAGAATTATGATGAAGAAGTTATACCACTTTTAACCGACGTCATTCCAGTTTACGAGATTTGGCAGTTTTTTCTTGATTCTAATTAAACAAGAAGGGATCATGATATAAGAATTTTGATTTGGAATCATAAAAAAATGTAAAAATCCCCTTATAATTGAATCAATATCATAGGAGTTATGATGTAGAAGTTATCCCACTTTCAATCAAAGTGATTCCAGTTTACCATGTTTGGAGATCTGACAATTTCTTCTTGATTCTAATTAAATCAAAATAAATCACAATGTAAGAAGCTAGATTTAGACTTATAAATATGTGGAGAATCACCCTGAATTTGAATCAATATCATAAGAGTTATTATGAAGAAGTTATAGAACTTTCAACCGACATGATTCTAGTTTACCATGTTTAGAGATTTGACAGTTTATTCTTGATTCTAATCAAACTAGAATGAATCACGATGTAAGAAGCTTGATTTGGACATAAATAAGTGCAAAATCATCTTGTAATTGAATCAATATTATAGGAGTTATGATGAAGAAATTATCACACTTTCAAAGTGATTCAAATTTACCCTGTTTGGAGATTTGACAGTTTCTTCTTGATTGTAATCAAACCAGAATGAATCACGATGTAAAAAACTTGATTTGGACTCATAAATAAGTTGAAAATCACCCTGAAATTGAATCAATATCATAGGAGTGATGATGAAGAAGTTATCCCATTTTCAACCAAAGTGATTCCAGTTTACCTGGTTTGAAGATTTCACAGTTTCTTCTTGATTCTAATCAAACCAGAATGAATCACGATGTAAGAAGCTAGTATTGGAATTATTAATATGTGGATAATCACCCAGAATTTTAATCAATATCATAGTAGTTATGATGAATAAGTTATATCACTTTCAACCGACATAATTCTAGTTTACCATGTTTGGAGATTTGGCAGTTTCTTCTTGATTCTCATCAAAAAAGAATTAATTATGATGAAGAAACTTGACTTGGACTCAGAAATATGTGGAAAATAACATTGAAATTGAAACAATATCACATGAGTTATGATAAAAAAGTTTTCCCAGTTTTAACCAAAGTGATTCCAGTTTATCATGTTTGGAGATTTGACAGTTTCTTCTTGATTCTAATCAAACCAAAATCAATAGTGATGTAAGAAGCTTGATTTGGACTTATAAATATGTGGAGAATCACCCTCAATTTGAATCAATATCTATGGAGTTATGATGAAAATGTTATCCCACTTTCAATCAAAGTTAGTCCATTTTATCCTGTTTGGAGATTAATAAGATCATAGGATGATGCTCTGCAACAGATGGGATAATCCTTTTAGAAACGAATCAAAAGACTCAAGTTTCTCAAGGCATGTGGATCGAATGGTGACACAAGTGGGATGGATGATCTCTTGATACTCCTAGGCGACTGATCTGGATATGACACACCAAATAAGAAGCCCTTAAATCTGGATATTACACACCAGAAACCTTAAGAAATCTCGACAGAGAAGTAAGGAAGAAGAAACAAGTTTTTTTTTACTGAAATATTGGATAGATTTGAAGAGAGTTTCGACCAGAATATAAAGGGAGAAGTTTGTACATGCACAGCTTCTCGAAAACATAAGAAAAGAAGGTCAAGAGGCACCTCTCAAAATTACATAGAGAGTAAATGAAAAACATAGGATAAAAAAGAACATAAGGTAGAGATGTGGTTGGTCCAAGATCAATCATCTAGGAGATATGAGAAGTAGTCTTGTGGCCTCGTTAAAAACCTTCCTCCGTAAAACCCATTGGGACAAAACCGAAAGTGAGGAAAGAGCACACACAATCCTACTTGCCTAGATGATATGATCAGCTTGAAGATGGAAAGATTGAATGATGGTTAAGGTGTCTTGGAAGATCAAGCTTCGACCAAGACCAATGTATTCTTCTTGTTTCAAAGCATTCTTCAATGTTGCATCCTCAGCTAGAAGCTCATCTTCATGTTCTGGTTTGAGCTTCCTATCCATGATTACATCATTCCCTTTCTCTTCAAAAAGATTTGTCCTCAAATCTGTTTTACCTGCAATAGAGGAGACCAAGTTAGTAACATCAAAGTTTAAAATCAGATTACACTGACCTTGCAAGCCTCTTTGATAGGCATTGTTGCTGACTGGTTCGGATATGTAGAAGGCATT
Organism: Moricandia moricandioides; assembly: GCA_905132885.1. Lineage (NCBI taxonomy): Eukaryota > Viridiplantae > Streptophyta > Magnoliopsida > Brassicales > Brassicaceae > Moricandia > Moricandia moricandioides. Next base: position 213,966 of record CAJHQQ010000154.1, read on the forward strand.
GATCCAGTTCCTGATTCATTACTCAAACCTGATACATTGAAACAAAGTAAGTTAGCACATGATAATTTATCAAAGAGTAACAATCTTATCCCAAATTGGCTTTTGCTCGTTTTTGGCTTGTGTGTTGCATCTGCTGGTGCTTCTTTGATTAGGATGAAGCCAGTGATGTTTTGGATCTTATCCTGATCCAAATCATGTGGCTTGAACCGCTTGTCTCCCACATGCTTGTTCTTTCTCCTTGTATGCTGCAAAGCTTCATCATAATATGCACATGGCTCTTTTGACAAAAACAAGTGCATCATATCTGTGTAATCAATAAACGAACTCTTGAAAATATAATCACTTACCTTAGCATGCTTACCTGGTCGCCATATATAGGATTGAGGTGTTTTTAAACTCAGAATAAAGTAAGTATAGTTTTACCTAAGTTGTAGAATCAGTAACTTGCAACTCCAAATTGGTTTCAGCCTCACACTGGTTTCTTGTAGATGTAGGAAGGACTAAGAATGTGGGACAGGTTGATTCATAGCTTATATCCTTATTTTTGAGAAGTGTAGACCTCAAAACAGTCATTCCTGTACCAACAACAAGAAAATCAGGTTTCATGTTCTTCTTTGAGTTTAGATAGTTACCTCGGGAAGTTTGCTGAAGACTGAGTTTATCTGGTGGTTTCTCCTTGACTTGAGAAGAAAACATGAGTTCTTCTCCCGATCCAGTGATTACTTTACCATTTTCTCTATTGAATTCTTCATCTCCAATCATAGTTTGATAATATCTGCAATAGTACTGAAGTTGCTGCATATCTGGTGGCTTCCATATCTTGATATGGTCAAGATGCAAGTCTTTTTGATCAACTTCCAACTCCTTATGACCCCAGCTGGTTCTATCATAAACAGAGCACTCTTCAAGGATGATAATATTGGGGACATATGCTCCAGGTCTCCACCAGTAGGTCTGTAACCTTCAAGCACCATCAGATATAAGTTTCTCTTGGGAAAGATCCAAACCAACATGTTTTGCCAGACCTATACTTCTTAACATCTTTAAATGGAGTATCCTCATACTCCCCCTCTCGCAGTACCTCGTAGCCTTTTTCTAATGGTGTTTTGGCCTCTCTTCCTCCAAGGTTTCCTTCCTCATTTAAAAGATCAAGTGTGTACTTCCTTTGGGATAGAAAGAGCCCCTCTTTAGAGCGGCATAATTCAATTCTTAGGAAGTACTTAAACTCTCTCAAATCCTTTATATCAAAAGCAGATTAAAGGAAAGTCTTAGTTTAGAGGATATCTTCCTTGTCACTACCAGTGATGATAATATCATCTACATAGATGAGAATAACAATAATCCCTTGTTGATTGGTAAGTGTGAAGAGAGTGTGATCAGCCTCTAATTTGACAAATCCTCTTTTATTTAGAGTTGAGCTTAGCTTATGGTACCAGGTCCTAGGAGATTGCTTCAATCCATAGATAGCTTTCTTTAACCTTAATTTTCCTGGTTTGACCATGCCTTCTAGAGCAGGTGGTGGTCGCATGTATACTTTATCTTCTAATTCTCCTTGTAAGAAGGCATTCTTGACATTCATTTCCCATAAGTCCCATTCCAAGTTGACTGCCAATGAGATCACAATCCTTATGGTGTGGAGCTTGGCCACTGGTGCAAATGTATCAAGGTTCCATAGACCTGAGTGAAGCCTCTTGCAACTAGTCTAGTCTTTTTCCTTTCGGGTTTTCCATTTGCTAGGTACCTTTTTGTGAAGAGTAGGCGACTTGTCACAACTTTCTTGCCTTTGGGAAACTCAACTTCATTCCAAGTATCATTCTTGATCATTGCATTGATCTCATCTCCAATTGAGTTTTTCCGTTCTTCATCCTCTATTGCTTCTGCATAAGATCTTGGAATGTATTCCTGGTCCAACTCCACAATGAAAGGTTAATGTTCTTTTGGATACTGAACTAGAGAACATACTGCACTAATTGGGTGAGCTACTACTTCTACATTGAAGTACACTCTTGTGTTGATCCTGGTCTCTTGATCCTTGTACATTCTCAAAGGCTATATATGATCAGATTCTTCCTCCTCTTCTAATTGGGTTTCATCTTCTGATTTAACTTTAGTAGTTGATGGCATCTCATCTTGACCATGAGCTATTGAGTCTTCTGAGTTGAAGAGTATCCAATAAACATGGCCTTGGTGCTTTTAGCCTCTAGTTTGTTCCTCAGTTCACCTGGAATCAAAACAAAACACACACCCAAACACACACAAATTGTTTATAGATGGTCTTGTTTTGTTGAGTACCTCATAGGGTGATATGCCTTTTTTATTATCTGATCTAAATATTATGATCTTGGCATGAGTGGTTAGTAATATAGCTTTGAAATTTTTTAAAAGTTTCTAACCATGTGTACTTAGATTTTTCATCTATAAAAGTCACAAAGTATTTATGTTGTTTTGTTGAAGAACAAGGGGCTGTCCAAACATCATAATGAATAAGATCAAAGCAATTCTCATAGATAGTCATTGATTTAGGAAACACAGACTTGCAATTTTATCTTAGAATACAAACTTCACAATCACTTTTAAAATAAACACTAGGCAACATGATGTTCAAGGCACGAGAATGAGGGTGTCCTAATCTAGCATGCCATATTACATCTATAGGTAATTCAGAAACAGAGTTTAAAGCACAAGATAAATCAGAAGTTAGCATAGTGTCCTCAAGCAAGTACAAGTCTCCCTTGGTTCCACCTTTGCCAAGAAACTTACTAATCCCAATATACTGAAAATACACTTCATTAGGGGTGAAAGTAAGATAAAAATTTAAATCAGTTGTGGCCTTTCTAACAATTTTAAACACCTTATCAAACAATTTTAGATCACCTACACCTTTTATATGGACTTTATCACCATTAGCTATCATAAGATTTCCTAGGACTTGTTTTATATTAGTAATCAAGTTTGAATCATTAATCATATGATGAGATGCACCAAAGTCAATAACTAGTGGTGTAGTAGTGCCTAATCCATTCATTACAATACCAGCAGTGTATGAAGCATTAAGAGAGATACCAAGAGTGTTAAGGTTACCAGAGTTCTCCTTTATGGCCTTGATGAGAGAATCCAAGTCAGACCTCTTAATTTTCTCATCATGGTTAGACCTTGCAGTGGAGAAAGAGGAGGTTGTCGCCATGATCTTTCCCATACCAGTGTTAGAGCACATTGAGGAGCATCTAGAAAGAGTCACTAGTTTAGCTCCTTCAATTGAGAAGTGGGCTCTAGCATTTTGGTACTGGTTCCTTGTCTCTCTAAACTTGTTTGGCTTCAAGTGAGGATGAAATATCCAGCACTTATCTTTCATGTGGTCCTTATTCTTATAGTGATCACATTTCAAGACCCTTCTATCATCTGGTTTGTAAACCCCTTTGTTTGCTACTAGTCCTTCAGCTTGTGGTTATTCATAACCAACTCACCTTTGCCTCCAAATAGGCAAAGGGATCCTTGTTCCCTCTGAATTTGAGCACACACTTCTTCAAGGCTTGGTAGCTTGTATGCTCTCAGTATGTGCTTGATTAGATCATTGTAGGTTGGGTTCAGAGTAAGGAGCAACCCAAACACTTTATCCTGCTCTCTCCTCAAATCAGTGGTGGCCTTCTTAACAGACAAGAGATTAGATGCAAATGTTAGCATATAGAAGGCTGTAGACACTTTATCAAACGTTTCAAATCACATACATCTTTTATGGGTACCTTATCACCATTAGCTATCATGACACTGCCAAGAGCTGGTTTTATATTACAGATCAAAGTTGAATCACTAATCATATGCTGTGATGCACTTGAATCTATTACTAGTGGTCTAGTAATGTCTAATCCATTCATGGTGGTACCAGCAATGGAAGATGCATTAAGTGAGATACCAAGAGTGTTAGGGATACCAGAGTTTTCTTTTAAGGCTTTGATGAGAGCCTCCAGATCAGATCTTTTGATGGTCTCATCTTGGTTGGTCCTTGCGGTGGAGTAAGAGGAAGTTGTCGCCATGGCCTTTCCCATACCAGTGTTAGAGCACATTGATGAGCATCCAGAGGGAGTTACTGGTTCAGCTCCATCAGCTGAGAAATTACCTCTAGCATCCTGGTACTGATTCCTTGGTTCCTTAAACTTGTTTGGCTTCAAATGAGGGTGAAGTATCCAGCACTTATCCTTCAAGTGGCCATTCTTCTTGCAGTGATCACATATCAAGACCTTCCTATCATCCTGCTTATAAACTCCCTTGTTTGCCCTTCAACTTGGTTGCTCATGACCAGTTCACCTTTGCCTCCAAATAGGCCAAGGGATCCTTGCTCCTTTTGTATCTGAGCACATACTTCTTCCAGGCTTGGTAACTTGTCAGCTCTCAGTATATGTTTAATCAAGTCATTGTAGGTTGGACTGAGGGTGAGGAGTAACCCAAATACCTTTTCCTGTTCACGCTGCTCATTCAGAGCTGCTGGGTCAACTGTATGTGGTCTGAGCATCACCAACTCAGCCCAAAGTGACCTAAACATTCCAAAGTGAGCTGTGAAATCCATATCTTCCTGACTAAGTGAGTTAATGGCCTTCTTCACTTCAAAAACTCGAGTAAGGTTGGAAATGTTTCCATAAACCTTGTAGAGAGTTTCCCATAAGTCTTTGGAGCTTTCACAGTATGAATAAGCTTCCAAAATAGCTGAATCCAAAGAGTTTTGGATGAGAGAAAGAACCATGAGATCCTCCTGAACCCATTTGCCTTCATCCACCACAACTATCTCCTTTCCTTATTCTCCTTGGATGGTCTGTTTTGGAGCTTCTCCAGTTGATACTGGCTCCATAAACCTTTCCTCCAAGAGCAGTTTTCACCAATTTGGACCATAGAAAATAGCTCATTCCCTTCAGAGTCACATGAATGGTCGCAAGTTTAGTGTTCTCCATCTTCTCTTACTATTAACTACTGGGTAATAGAGTGAGACTTGAAGAAATTTCGACCAGAGACTTAGAATAGAGTACTTTGCGGAAGTAGAGAAAGGTTTCAAGAGCTTTATGGCTCTGATACCATGTTAAAATAAGTGGTCTGGTTTAGGTAGAGAAGCTGAAGAACATGAAGAACATGAAGAACAAGGGAGAGAGACGTGAAGGAATTCGAGAGAGAAAAGGGGAGAGAGAGAGAATTGAGAAAATAGGTTAATGACGAAATTGTTTCCTTGCTTTATTAGTTTATGGGATAAACCTGTTTATAGGGAAACAAGAGTACAAGTCGACAAACAAGAAAGCAATAAATAAATGAACCAGAACAAGATAACTTGGCTAAACCAGCCAAGGTGAAAGTGACAGGACCTAAACAGTCCCAAGGATTCAAATCCTTAACCAAGCATGTGACTTCTGCCTCTCTTCTGGTTCCTCAACATCCCTATAAGCTTGGAAAGTATAGTTGGAGTCTTCTGGTTAAGGTAACTTAGTTTCTGATCCCTTTATCCCTTTCTCTTGTCTTGCACGCCAAGGTTGTACGAACAACCTTGTACCACAAGTTTTGTATAAACACTTCTTCTTATTATTATTGCATTGCCAGTCTACTCTTCGTGCCTTCATGTTAATATTTTCTCAGTTGATGTTTGAAGACTTTATCCATATTGGCCGTGAATGCATCAAGCAACAGTTTATCATTCTTGCTGAGAACTCCTTTGTGCTCCTTCGCCATTGTTCCTGAGAAACAATAGAAAAGAGAACCAGTAACAAGTTCTAGATAAACAGAACACACAATAAAAAGAAGAAGAAAAGTTTAAGATCAAGCTAGTTTCAGGAAAAGAAACAATCAGATTGGTATTTAATTTTCGAAACTCGAATCAAGCAAACAACAAAATAGAACTCAAACACTTGAAACAGACAGCTTGATACTTGAAATTTTGAATCCAGAATCAAGTGAACAACAACAGAATGGATTCAAAACAGAAACACACTTGAAACCGAAACAGAAACAAAAACAATAACAAAACAGATTCAAAGCAGAAACAAACTCAGAAACAGAACATATCAGTTTTAAACTTGTCACAGAACAAGCATATTTCGAATTTAGATTCACTTTTTTAACCTAGAATCAATGTGTTTAATCAAAACAGAGTAGATTATCACACACGCAAATTGATTTCTCAGAACAGAATCAGAAACCTATCAAACAGATGATTCAAAAACTTAATCAAAAAGTATGTGAAGAGTCTAAACACATAAAAGAAGATCAAAGATCTTAATCCATCAGATTTCGACAGCCACAACATAGATCTATCAGTTCTTAGCATGAATATGAAGAGACAAATCAAAAATCAGAGAGAAAGATGAACACTTCCCTTCCACAGCTGCTCGATACCACTTGACAAGATCCTAGAATGATGCTCTGGATCAGATTGGACAATCCTTGCATAAACGAATCAAAAGACTCAAGTTTATCAAGGCATGTGGACCGAACGGTGACACAAGAGGGATGGATGATGTATTGATACTCCTAGGCGACTGATCTGGATAAGACATACCAAATAAGAAGCCCTTAACTCTGGATATTACACACCAAAAACCTTAAGAAATCTCGACAGAGAAGTAAGGAAGAAGAAACAAGTTTCTTTGACTGAAATATTTGTTAGATTAGAAGAGAATTTTGACCAGAATATAAAGGGAGAAGGCTGTACATGCACAGCTTATCGAAAACATAAGAAAAGAAGGCCAAGAGGAACCTCTCGAAAATACATAGAGACTAAATGAAAAACATAGGATAAAACATAACTTTAATCAATATCATAGGAGTTATGATGAAGACGTTATACCACTTTCAACTGACGTGATTCTAGTTTATCCTGTTTGGAGATTTGGCAGTTTTTTCTTGATTCTAATCAAACCAGAATGAATCACGATGTAAGAATCTTGATTTAGACTCATTAATAAGTGGAGAAGCACCTTGAAATTGAATTAATATCATAGGAGTTATCATGAAGAAGTTATCCCACTTTCAACCAAAGTGATTCCAGTTTACTCTGTTTGGAGATTTGATAGTTTCGTCTTGATTATAATCAAACCAGAATGAATCACGATGTAAGAAGCTTGATTTGGAGTCATAAATAAGTGTAAAATCCCCGTTAAATTGAATCAATATCATAGGAATTATGATGAAGAAGTTATCCCACTTTCAACCAAAGTGATTCCAGTTTACTCTGTTTGGAGATTCGACAGTTTTTTCTGATTCTAATCAAACCAGAATAAATCAGATGTAAAAAGCTAGATTGGGACTTATAAATAGTGGGTAATCACCCTAAATTTTAATCAATATCATATGAGTTATGATGAAGAAGTTATACCACTTTCAAGCAACGTGATTCTAGTTTATCATGTTTAGAGATTTGGCAATTTCTACTTGATTCTAATCAAACCATAATGAATCACGATGTAAGAAGCTTGATTTGGACATATAAATATGTTGACAATCACCCTAAAATTGTATCAGTATCTCTGGAATTATAATGAAGAATTTATCATACTTTCAACCGAAGTGATTCCAATTTATCTTGTTTGTGAATTTGGCAGTTTCTTATTGATTATAATCAAACCAGAATGAATCACGCTGTAAGAATCTTGATTTGGACTCATAAATATGTGGAAAATCACCCTGAAATTGAATCAATATCATAGGAGTGATGATGAAGAAGTTATCCAACTTTCAACCAAAGTAATTCATGTTTACCCTTTTTGGAGATTTAGTAGTTCTTCTTGATTATAATCAAACCAAAATGAATCATGATGTTAGAAGCTAGATTTGGACTTATAAATATGTGGCTAATCACCCTGAATTTGACTCAATACCATAGGAGTTATGATGAAGATGTTATACCACTTTCAACCGACGTGATTCTAATTTACCCTGTTTGGAGATTTGGTAGTTTCTTCTTGATTCTAATCAAAACAGAATGAATCACAATGTAAGAAGCTTGATTTTGACAAATAAATAAGTGTAAAATCACCATGAAATTTAAGTGATATCATAGGAGTTATGATGAAGTTATCTCACTTTCAACCGAAGTGATTCCAGTTTACCCTGTTTATAGCTTTGGCAGTTTCTTCTTGATTCTAATAAAACTAGAATGAATCACGATGTAAGAAACTTGATTTGGACTCATAAATAATTGTAAAACCCCCTTGAAATTGAACCAATATCATAGGAGTGATGATGAAAAAGTTATTTCACTTTCATCTAAAGTGATTCCAGTTTATCCTGTTTGGAGATTTGGCAGTTTCTTCTTGATTCTAATCAAACAAGAATGAATCACGATGTAAGAAGCTAGATTTTGATTTATTAATATGTGGATAATCACACTGAACTTTAATAAAAATCATAGGATTTATGATAAAGATGTTATACCACTTTCAACCGACGTGATTCCAGTTTACACATTTAGAGATTTGACGGTTTCTTCTTCATTCTGATCAAACAAGAATGAATCACGATGTAAGAAGCTTTATTTTCACATTAGTAAGTGGAAAATCACCGTGAAATTGAATCAATATCATAGGAGTTATGATGAAGAAGTTCTCTCACTTTCAACCGAAGTGATTCAAATTTACCCTGTTTGGAGATTTGGCAGTTTCTTCTTGAATCTAATCAAATCAGAATCAATCACGATGAAAAAGCTTGATTTGGACACATAAATATGTGAATAATCACCCTGAATATGAATCAATATCATAGAAGTTATGATGAACAAGTTATCCTACTTTTAACCGAAGTAATTCCAATTTACCTGGTTTGGAGATTTGATAAATTCTTCTTGATTATATTCTAACCAGAATGAATCACGGTATATGAAGCTAGATTGGGACTTATAAATATGTGGATAATCACCCTGAATTTGAATCAATATCATAGGAACTATGATGAAGAAGTTATCCTACTTTCAACAAAAGTGATTCCAGTGTACCCTATTTTGATATTTACTAGTTTCTTCTTGATTCTAGTTAAACCAGTTTGTATAACGATTTAAGCAGCTATATTTGGACTTATAAATATGTGGAGAATCACCCTGAATATGAATCAATATCATAGGAGTTATGATGAAGAAGTTATACCACTTTCAACCGACGTGATTCCATTTTATCATGTTTGGAGATTTGACAGTTTCTTCTTGATTATAATCAAAACAGAATGAATCACGATATAAGAAGCTTAATTTGGACATAAATAAGTGGAAAATCACCTTGAAATTAAATCAATATCATAGAGTTATGATGAAGAAGTTATCTCACTTTCAACTGAAGTGATTCAAATTTATCCTGTTTGGAGATTTGGCAGTTTTTTCTTGATTCTAATCAAACCAGAATAAATCACAATGTAAGAACCTTGATTTGGACTCATAAATAAGTGAAAAATCACCCTGAAATTAAATCAATATCATAGGAGTGATGATGAAGAAGTTATCCCACTTTCAACCAAAGTGATTCCAATTTACCTTGTTTGTAGCTTTTGAAGTTTCTTCCTTATCCTAATTAAACCAGAATTAATCACGATGTAAGAAGCTTAATTTTGACTAATAAATAAGTGCAAAATTACCCTGAAATTGAATCTATATCATAGGAGTTATGATGAAGAAGTTATCTCACTTTCAACCGAAGTGATTCAAGTTTTCCCTTTTTGGAGATTTGGCAGATTCTTCTTGATTCTAATCAAACCAAAATGAATAACGATGTAAGAAGCTAGATTTGGACCTATAAATATGTGGAAAATCACCTAAATTTTATAACAGTTTCAACCGCCGTGATTTCAGTTTATCCTATTTGGCGATTTTGCATTTTTTTCTTGATTCTAATCAAACTATAATGAATAACAATGTAAGAATCTTTATTTTAACTAATAAATAAGTGTACAATCACCTTGAAATTTAAGCGATATCATAGGAGTTGGGATGAAGACGTTATCCCACTTTCAACCGAAGTGATTCTAGTTTACCCTGTTTCAAGCTTTGACAGTTTCTTCTTGATTCTAATCAAATCCGAATGAATCACGATGTAATAAGCCTTATTTGGAATCATAAATATGTGTAAAATGCCCTTGAAATTTAATCAATGTCATAGGAGTTATAATGAAGAAGTTATCCCACTTTCAACCAAAGTGATTCCAGTTTACCCTGTTTGGAGATTTGGTAGTTTCTTCTTGATTATAATCAAACCAGAATGAGTCACGATGTAAGAAGCTAGATTTGGACTTTTAAATATGTGGAGAATCACAGTAAACTTGAATCAATATCTTAGGAGTTATGATGAAGATGTTATACCACTTTCAACCGATGTGATTCCAGTTGACCCTGTTTGGAGATTTGACAGTTTCTTCTTGATTCTAATCAAACCAAAATGAATCACGATGTAATAATCTTGATTTTGAATCATAAATAAGTGTAAAATCACCTTGAAATTTAAGCGATATCATAGGAGTTATGATGAAGAAGTAATTTTACTTTCAAACGAAGTGATTCCAGTTTACCATGTTTGTCTTTGGCAGTTTCTTCTTGCTTCTAATCAAAAAAGAATGAATAACGATGTAAGAAGCTTGATTTGGACTCATAAATAAGTGTAAAATCCCCTTGAAATTGAAGCAATATCATAGGAGTTATGATGAAGAAGTTATCCCACTTTTAACCAAAGTGATTCTAGTTTACCATGTTTGGAGATTTGACAGTTTCTTCTTGATTCTAATCAAACCAGAATGAATTATGATGTAAGAATCTAGATTTGGACTTCTAAATATGTGGAGAATCACCCTGAATTTGAATCAATATCATAGGATTTATGATGAAGAAGTTATACCACTTTCAACCGACATGATTCCCGTTTATCCTGTTTGGAGATTTGACAATTTCTTCTTGATTCTAATCAAACCAGAAAAAATCACGATGTAAGAAGCTTTATTTGGACCTAAATAAGGGGAAAATCACCATGAAATTGAATCAACATCATAGGAGCTATGATGAAGAAGTTATCTCATTTTCAACCGAAGTGATTCAAATTTACCCTGTTTGGAGATTTGGAAGTTTCTTCTTGATTCTAATTAAAACAAAATGAATCACGATGTAAGAATCTTTATTTGGAATCATAAATAAGCTTAAAATTCCCATAAAACTGAATCAATATCATAGGAGTTGTGATGAAGAGGTTATCCCATTTTCAACCAAAGTGATTTTAGTTTGCCCTTTTTAAAGATTTGGTAGTTTCTTCTTCATTCTAATCAAAGAAGAATGAATCACGATGTGAGAAGCTAGATTTGGACTTATAAATATGTGGAGCATCACCCTTAATTTAATAAATATCATAGGAGTTATGATGAAGAAGTTATACCACTTTCAACTGACTTGATTCCAGTTTATCCTGATTGGAGATTTGAATGTTACTTCTTGATTCTAATCAAACCAGTATGAATCACGATGTAAGAAGCTTTATTTGTACCCAAACAAGTGGAAAATATCCATGAAATTGAATCAATGTCATTGGAGTTACGATGAATAAGTTATCTCACTTTCAACAAATGTGATTCAAATTTACCATGTTTGGATAATTGGAAATGCTTCTTGATTCTAATCAAACCAGATTGAATGACGATGTAAAAATTTATATTTGGACTTATAAACATGTGGATAATCACCGTGAATTTGAATCCACATCATATGAGTTATGATGAAGAAGTTATACCACGTTCAACCGACATGATTCAAGTTTACCCTGATTGGAGATTTAGCAGTTTCTTCATGATTCTAATCAAACCAGAATGAATCACGATGTAAGAAACTTGATTTTGACTCATAATAATTATAAAATCACCTTGAAATTGAATCGATATCATTGGACTTATGATGAAAAAGTTATCCCACTTTCAACCGAAGTGATTCCAGTTTACCGTGTTTGTAGCTTTGCAGTTTCTTCTTAATTCTAATCAAACCTGAATGAATCATGATGTAAGAAGATTTATTTGTACTTAAGTATGTGGAGAATCACCATAAATTTGAATCAATATCATAGGACTTATGATGAAGAAGTTATACCACTTTCAACCGACGTGATTCCAGTTTACCCGGTTTTGAGATGTGGCTGTTTTTTTATTCTAATAAAACCAGAATTAATCATAAATAAGTGGAAAATCACCTTGAAATTTAATCGATACCATATGAGTTATGATGAAGAAGTTATCTCACTTTCAACCGAAAGATTCAAATTTATCATGTTTGGAGATTTGGCAGTTTCTTCTTGATTCTAATCAAACCAGAATGAATCACGATGTAAGCAGCTAGATTTGGAATCATAACTAAGTGTAAAATCTCCTTTAAATTGAATCAATATCATAGGAGATATGATGAAGAAGTTATCCCATTTTCAACCAAAGTTATTACAGTTTACCCTGTTTGGAGATTTGACAGTTTCTTCTTGATTCTAATCAAACAAGAATTAATCACGATGTAAGAAGCTAGATTTTTACTTTTAAATATGTGGATAATCACCCTGAATTTGAATTAATATCATAGGAGTTATGATCAAGATGTTATACCACTTTCAACTAACGTGATTCCAGTTTATCCTTTTTGGAGATTTGACAGTTTCTTCTTGATTCTAATCAAACTAGAATGCAGAACGATGTAAGAAGCTTTATTTGGACATATGTATGTGGAAAATCACCTTGAAATTGAATCAATATCATAGGAGTTATGATGAAGAAGTTATCTCACTTTCAACCGAAGTGATTCAAATTGAGCCTGTTTGGAGATTTGACAGTTTTTTCTTGATTCTAATCAAACCAGAATGAATCAAGATGTAAGAATTTTGATTTGGACTCATAAATAAGTGGAAAATTAACCTGAAATTAAATAAATATCATAAGAGATATGTAAGTGGAAAATCACCATGAAATTAAATCAATATCATAGGAGTTATGATGAATAAGTTATCTCACTTTCAACCAAAGTGATTCAAATTGACCATGTTTGGAGATTTGGCAGTTTCTTATTGATTATAATCAAACTAGAATGAATTACGATGTAAGAAGTTTGATGTTGACTCATAAATAAGTGGAAAATCACCTTGAAATTGAATCAGTATCATAGGACTTATGATGAAGAAGTTATCCCACTTTCAACCAAACTGATTCCAGTCTACCTGGTTTGGAGATTTGACACTTTCTTTTTGATTCTAATCAAACCAGAATAAATCACGATGTAAGAAGCATGATTTTGACTCATAAATAAGTTTAAAATCACCTTGAAATTTAAGCGATATCATAGGAGTTATGATGAAGAAGTTATTCCACTTTCAACCAAAGTGATTCTAGTTTTTCCTATTAGGAGATTTGGCAGTTTATTCTTGATTCTATTCAAATCGGAATGAACCACAATATAAGCAACTAGATTTGGAATTATAAATCTGTGGAGAATCACCCTGAATTTGAATCGATATCATAGGAGTTATGATGAAGAAGTTATACCACTTTCAACCGATGTGATTGTAATTTACCCTGTTTGGAGATTTGACAGTTTCTTTTTGATTCTAATCAAACGAGAATGAATCAAGATGTAAGAAGCTTGATTTGGACATAAATAAGTGTAAAATCACCATGAAATTGAATCAATATCATAGGAGTTATGATGAAGAAGTTATCCTACTTTCAACCAAACTGATTCCAGTTTACCTTGTTTGGAGATTTGACAATTTATTCTTTATTTTAATCAAACCAGAATGAATCACGATGTAAGAAGATAGATTGGGACATATAAAGATGTGGATAATCACCCTGAATTAAATCAATATCTTAGCAGTTATGATGAAGAAATTATCCCACTTTCAACCAAAGTGATTCAAGTCTACCCTATATGGAGATTTAACAGTTTCTTCTTGATTATAATCAAACCAGAATGAATCACGATGTAACCAACTATATTTGGACTTATAAATATGTGGAGAATCACCCTGAATTTTAATGAATATCATACGAGTTATGATGAAGAAGTTATACCACTTTCAAACGACGTAATTCCAATTTACCCTGTTTGGAGATTTGATAGTTTCTTCTTGACTCTAATCAAACCAGAATGAATCAAAATGTAAGAACTTGATTTGGACATAAATAAGTGGAAAATCACCTTGAAATTGAATCAATTCATAGTAGTTATGATGAAGAAGTTATCTCACTTTCAACCGAAGTGATTGAAATTTACCATATTTGAGATTTGGCAGTTTCTTCTTGATTCTAATCAAAATTTGGACTCATAAATAAGTGGAAAATCACCATGAAATTGAATCAATATCATAGCAGTGATGATGAAGAAGTTATCCCACTTTCAACAAAAGTGATTCCAGTTTACCTGGTTTGGAGATTTGACAATTTCTTCTTTATTCTAATCAAACCAGAATGAATCACGATGTAAGAAGATAGATTGGGACTTTTAAATATGTGGATAATCACCCTGAATTTGAATCAATATCATAGCAATTATGATGAAGAAGTTATCCCACTTTCAACCAAAGTGATTCCAGTTTACCTGGTTTGGAGATTTGACACTTTCTTCTTGATTCTAATCAAACCAGAATAAATCACGATGTCCAAAACTAGATTTGGCCTTATAAATATGTGGGGAATCACCCTGAATTTAAATGAATATCATAGGAGTTATAATGAAGAAGTTATACCACTCTCAACCGACGTGATTCCAATTTACCCTGTTTGGAGATTTGATAGTTTCTTCTTGATTCTAATCAAACCAGAATGAATTACGATGTACGAAAATTGATTTGGACATAAATAAGTGTAAATCACCTTGAAATTGAATCAATATCATAGGAGTTATGATGAATAAGTTATCTCACTTTCAACCGAAGTGATTCAAATTTACCATATTTGGAGATTTGACAATTTCTTCTTGATTCTAATCAAACCAGAATGAATCACGATGTAAAAATCTTGATTTGGACTCATAAATAAGTGGAAAATCACCCTGAATTTGAATCAATATCATAGGAGTGATGATGAAAAATTTATCTCACTTTCAACCAAAGTGATTCCAATTTACCTAGTTTAGAGATTTGGCAGTTTTTTTTTGATTCTAATTAAACCATAATGAATCTTGATGTAAGAAACTTTATTTGGAGATATGTAAGTGGAAAATCACCTTGAAATTAAATCAATATCATAGGAGTTATGATGAATAAGTTATCTCACTTTCAACCAATGTGATTCAAATTGACCCTATTTGGAGATTTGTAGTTTCTTATTGATTCTAATCAAACTAGAATACATCACGATGTAAGAAGCTTGATGTTGACTCATAAATAAGTGGAAAATCACTCTGAAATTGAATCAATATCATAGGACTTATGATGAAGAAGTTATCCCACTATCAGCCAAAGTGATTTCAAATTACCTAGTTTGGAGGTTTGGTAGTTTCTTCTTGATTCTAATCAAAACTGAATGAATCACGATTAAAGAAGCATGATTTTGACTCATAAATAAGTGTAAAATCACCTTGAAATTTAAGTGATATCATAGGAGTTATGATGAAGAAGTTATCTCACTTTCAACTAAAGTGATTCCAGTTTTCCCTATTCGGAGATTTGGCAGTTTCTTCTTGATTCTAATCAAACCGGAATGAATCAAGATATAAGCAGCTATATTTGGAACTATAAATATGTTTAGAATTACTTGGAATTTAAATCAAAATCATAGGAGTTATGAGGAAGAAGTTATACCACTTTCAACCGACGTGATTTCAATTTACCATGTTTCAAGATTTGACAGTTTCTTCTTGATTCTAATTAAACCAGAATGAATCAAGATGTAAGAAGCTTGATTTGGACCTAAATAAGTATAAAATAACTTTGAAATTCAATCAATATCATAGGAGTAATGATGAAGAAGTTATCCCACTTTCAACCAAAGTGATTCAAGTTTACCGTGTTTGGACATTTGAAAGTTTCTTCTTGATTTTAATCAAACCAGAATGAATTACAATGTAAGAATTTTAATAACACCATAATGAATCACGATGTAACCAACTAGATTTGGAATTATATATATGTGGAGAATTTTAATATCACTTTCAACCGACGTGATTCCAGTTTACCATATTTGGAGATTTGACAGGTTCTTCTTGATTCTAATCAAACCGGAATGAATCACAATGTAAGAAGCTTGATTTGGACATAAATAATTGGAAAATCACCTTGAAATTGAATCAATTCATAGGAGTTATGATGAAGAAGTTATCTCACTTTCAACCGAAGTGATTCAAATTTACCATATTTAGAGATTTGGCAGTTTCTTCTTGATTCTAATCAAACCAGCATGAATCACGATGTAAGAACTTGATTTGCACTCAAAATTAAGGTGAAAATCACCCTGAAATCGAATCAATATCAGAGGAGGGATGGTGAAGAAGTTATCCCACTTTCAACCAAAGTGATTCCAGTTTACCTGGTTTAGAGATTTGGTAGTTTTTTCTTGATTCTTATCAAACCATAATGAATAACGATTTAAGAAACTTTATTTGGAGATAAGTAAGTGGAAAATCACCTTGAAATTGAATCAATATCATAGGAGTTATGATGAAGAAGTTATCTCACTTTCAACCAAAGTGATTCAAACTGACCCTCTTAGGAGATTTTGCAGTTTCTTCTTGATTCTAATCAAACTAGAATTAATCACGATGTACGAAGTTTGATGTTTACTCATAAATAAATGGAAAATCACCTTGAAATTGAATCAATATCATAGGAGTTATGATGAAGAAGTTATCTCAATTTCAACCAAAGTGATTCTCCAGTTTACCTAGTTTGGAGATTTTGCAATTTCTTCTTGATTCTAATCAAACTAGAAGGAATCACAATGTAAGAAGCATGATTTTGACTCATAGATAAGTTTCAAATCACCTTGAAATTTAAGCGATATCATAAGAGTTATGATGAAGAAGTTATCCCACTTTCAACCAAAGTGATTCTAGTTTTCCCTATTTGGAGATTTGGCAGTTTCTTCTTGATTCTAATCAAACCGGAATGAATCACGATGTAACCAGATAGATTTGGAATTATAGATATGTGGAGAATCACCCTGAATTAGAATCAATATCATAGGAGTTATGATGAAGAAGTTATATCACTTTCAACCGACGTGGTTCCAGTTTACCTTGTTTGGAGATTTGACAGTTTTTTCGTGATTCTAATCAAAAAAGAATGAATCAAGATATAAGAAGCATTATTTGGACACAAATAAGTGGAAAATCACCTTGAAATTTAATCAATATCATAGGAGTTATGATGAAGAAGTTATCTCACTTTTAACCGAAGTGAATTTTTACCATATTTGGAGATTTGACAGTTTCTTCTTGATTCTAATCAAACCAGAGTGGATCACGATATAAGAATCTTGATTTGGACTCAGAAATAATTGGAAAATCACCTTGAAATTGAATCGATATCATAGGAGTGATGATGAAGAAGTTATCCAACTTTCAACCAAAGTGATTCAAGTTCACCGTGTTTGGAGATTTGATAGTTTCTTCTTGATTTTAATCAAACCATAATAAATTACTATGTAAGAAGATTAAATTGGACTCATATATAAGTGGAAAATCACACTAAAATTAAATCAACATCATCGGAGTGATGATGAAGAAGTTATCTCACTTTCAACCAAAGTGATTCCAGTTTACCTTGTTTGAAGATTTGGCAGTTTCTTCTTGATTCTAATCAAACCAAAATGAATCACGATGTAAGAAGATAGATTGGGATAAATAAATATGTGGATAATCACCCTGAATTTGAATCAATATCATAGGAGTTATTATGAAGAAGTTATACCTTTTTCAACTGACATGATTCCAGTTTACCCGATTTGGAGATTTGACAGTTTCTTCTTGATTCTAATCAAACCAGAATGAATGACGATGTAAGAAGCTTGATTTTGACTCATAAATAAGTCCAAAATCACCTTGAAATTTAAGCGATATCATAGAAGTTATGATGAAGAAGTTATCCAACTTTCAACTGAAGTTATTCCAATTTACCTTGTTTGTAGCTTTGCAGTTCTTCTTAATTCTAATCAAACCATAATGAATCAAGATGTAAGAAGCTTGATTTGGACTCATAAATAAGTGAAAATTCCCCTTGAAATTGAATCAATATAATATGATTTATGATGAAGAAGTTATCCCCCTTTCAACCAAAGTGATTCCAGTTTACCCTATTTAGAGATTTGGCAGTTTCTTCTTTATTCTAATCAAACTAGAATGAATGACAATAAAAAACCAGATTTTTACTTACAAATATGTGGATAATCTCCGTGAATTTTAATCAATATCACATGAGTTATGATGAAGAAGTTATACGACTTTTAACAGACGTGATTCAATTTTATCCTGTTTGGAGATTTGACAGTTTCTTCTTGATTATGTTCAAAACAGAATGAATCACAACGTAAGAAGCTTGATTTTGAATCATAAATAAGTATAAAATCACCTTGAAATTGAATCGATATCATAGGAGTTATGCTGAAGAAGTTATCCCACTTTCAACCAAAGTGATTCCAATTTTCCTTATTTGGAGATTTGGTAGTTTCTTCTCGATTCTAATCAAACCGGAATGAATCACGATATAAGCATATAGATTTGGAATTATTAATATGTGGAGAATCACCCTGAATTTGAATCAATATCATAGGAGTTATGATGAAGAAGTTATACTAATTTCAACCGACGTGATTCCAATTTACCTTGTTTGGAAATTTGGCAGTTTCTTCTTGATTCTAGTCAAACCAGAATAAATCACGATGTAAGAATCTTGATGTGGACATAAATAAGTGTAAAATCACCTTGAAATTGAATCAATATCATAGAAGTTATGATGAAGAAGTTATCTCACTTTCAACTAAATTGATTCTTTACCATATTTGGATACTTGGTAGTTTCTTCTTGATTCTAATCAAAGCAGAATGAATCACGATGTAAGAAGCTTTATTTGGACTCACAAATAAGAGGAAAATCACCCTGAAATTGAATCAATATCATAGGAGTCATGATGAAGAAGTTATCCGAGTTTCAACTAAAGTGATTTCAGTTGACCTGGTTTTGAGATTTGACAGTTTTTTCTTGATTCTAGTCAAACCAGAATGAATCACGATGTTAGAAGCTAGATTGGGACTTATAAATATGTGGATAATCACCATGAATATGAATCAATATCATAGGAGTTATGATGAAGAAGTTATATCAACTTCAATCGACGTGATTCTGTTTTACCTTTTTGGAGATTTGGAGATATGAAAGTGGAAAATCACCTTGTAATTGAATCATTATCATAGGAGTTATGATGAATAAGTTATCTCACTTTCAACCAAAGTGATTCAAATTGACCCTATTTGGAGATTTGTAGTTTCTTATTGATTCTAATCAAACTAGAATACATCACGATGTAAGAAGCTTGATGTTGACTCATAAATAAGTGGAAAATTACCCTGAAATTGAATCAATATCGAAGGACTTATGATGAAGAAGTTATCCCACTTTCAACCAAAGTTATTCCAGTTTACCTAGTTTGGAGATTTGACAGTTTCTTCTTGATTCTAATCAAACCAGAATGAATCACGGTGAAAGAAGCATGATTTTGACTCATAAATAAGTGTAAAATCACCTTGAAGTTTAAGGGATATCATAGTAGTTATGATGAAGAAGTTATCCCACTTTCAACCAAAGTGATTCCAATTTTCCTTATTTGAGATTTGGTAGTTTCTTCTTGATTCTAATCAAACCGGAATGAATCACGATATAAGCAGCTAGATTTGGAATTATAAATATGTGGAGAATCACCCTGAATTTGAATCAATATCATAGGAGTTATGATGAAGAAGTTATACCACTTTCAACCGACGTGATTCCAATTTACCTTGTTTGGAGATTTGGCAGTTTCTTCTTGATTCTAGTCAAACCAGAATGAATCATGATGTAAGAAGCTAGATTGGGACTTATAAATATGTGGATGACCACCCTGAATATGAATCATTATCATAAGAGTTATGATGAAGAAGTTATATCACTTTCCATTGACGTGATTCTAGTTTACCCTTTTTGAAGATTTGGTAGTTTCTTCTTGATTCTAATCAAACAAGAGTGGATCACGATTTAAGAAGCTTGATTTGAACTCAGAAATAATTGAAAAATTACCTCGAAATTGAATCGATATTATAGGAGTGATGATGAAGAAGTTATCCCAATTTCAACCAAAGTGATTCAGGTTTACCCTGTTTGGAGATTTGACAATTTTTTCTTGATTCTAATCAAACCAGAATGAATCACGATATAAGCAGCAAGATTTGAACTCATAAATAATTTTAAAATCCCCTTCAAATTGAATCAATATCATAGGAGTTATGATGAAGAAGTTATCCCATTTTCAACCAAAGTTATTACAGTTTACCCTGTTTGGAGATTTGACAGTTTCTTCTGGATTCTAATCAAACAAGAATGAATCATGATGTAAGAAGCTAGATTTTTAATTATTAATATGTGGAGAATGACCCTGAATTTGAATTAATATCATAGGATTTATGATCAAGATATTATACTAATTTCAACTAACGGGATTCCAATTTACCCGGTTTGGAGATTTGACAGTTTCTTCTTGATTCTAATCAAACCAGAATGCATCACGATGTAAGAAGCTTTATTTGGACATACGTAAGTGGACAATCACCTTGAAACTGAATCAATATCGTAGGAGTTATGATAAAGAAGTTATCTCATTTTCAACCGAAGTGATTGAAATTGACCCTGTTTAAAGATTTGGCAGTGTTTTATTTATTTTAATCAATCCAGAATGAATCAAGATGTAAGAATCTTGATTTAGACTCATAAATAAATGAAAAATCACCCTGAAATCGAATCAATATCATAGGAGTGATGATGAAAAAGTTATCCCACTTTCAACTAAAGTGATTCAAGTTTACATGGTTTGGAGATTTGACATGTTCTTCTTTATTCTAATCAAACCAGAATGAATCACAATGTAAGAAGCTAGATTTGGACTTATAAAGATGTGGACAATCACCCTGAATTTATATCAATATCATAGGAGTTATGATGAAGAAGTTATCCCACTTTCAACCAAAGTGATTCCAGTTTACCCTATTTGGAGATTTGGCAGTTTATTCTTGATTTTAATAACACCAGAATGAATCAAAATGTAACCAACTAGATTTGGAATTATAAATATTTGGAGAATCACCCTGAATTATAATGAATATCATAGGAGTTATGATGGAGAAGTTATACCACTTTCAACCGACGTGATTCGAATTTACCATGTTTGGAGATTTGACAGTTTCTTCTTGATTCTAATCAAACCAGAATGAATCACGATGTAAGAAGCTTGATTTTGACATAAATAAGTGGAAAATCAAATTTAAATTGAATCAATTCATAGGAGTTATGATGAAGAAGTTATCTCACTTTCAATCGACGTGATTCTAGTTTGCCTTTTTTGGAGATTTGGCAGTTTCTTCTTGATTTTAATTAAACCAGAATGAATCACTATGTAACCAAATAGATTTGTACTTATAAATATGTGGAGATTCACCCTGAATTTGAATTAATATAGGAGTTATGATCAAGATGTTATACCACTTTCAACTGACGTGATTCCAGTTTACTCGGTTTGGAGATTTGACAGTTTCTTCTTGATTCTAATAAAACCAGAATGCATCACGATGTAAGAAGCTTTATTTGGACATAAGTAAGTTGAAAATCACCTTGAAATTGACTCAATATCATAGGAGTTATGATGAAGAAGTTATCCCACTTTCAACCAAAGTAATTCCAATTTACCTTGTTTCTAGCTTTGGAAGTTTCTTCCTGATCCTAATCAAATTAGAATTAATCACGATGTAAGAAGCTTAATTTTGACTCATAAATAAGTGCAAAATTACCCTGAAATTGAATCAATATCATAGGAGTGATGATGAAGAAGTTATCACATTTTCAACCAAAGTGATTCTAGTTTACCTCGTTTGGAGATTTGATAATCTTCTTTATTCTAATCAAACCAGAATCAATCACGATGTAAGAAGCCATACTGGGACTTATAAAGATGTGGATTATCACCCTGAATCTGAATCAATATCATAGCAGTTATGATGAAGAAGTTATCCCACTTTCAACCAAAGTGATTCCAGTTTACCCTATTTAGAAATTTAGCAGTTTTTTCTTGATTCTAATCAAACCAGAATGAATCAAGGTGTAAGAATCTTGATTTGAACTCATAAATAAATGGAAAATCAACCTGAAATTGGATAAATATCATAGGAGTGATGATGAAGAAGTTATACCACTTTCAACCGACGTGATTCCAATTTACCCTGTTTGGAGATTTGACAGTTTCTTCTTGATTCTAATCAAACAAGAATGAATCACGATGTAAGAAACTTGATTTGGAAAAAAAATAAGTGGAAATCACCTTGAAATTGAATAAATTCATAGGAGTTATGATGAAGAAGTTATCTCACTTTCAACTAAAGTGATTCCAGTTTACCTGGTTTAGAGATTTGACAGTTTCTTCTTGATTCTAATGAAACCAGAATGAATCACGATGTAAGAAGCTCAATTTGACCTCATAAATAAGTGGAAAATCACCCTGAAATCATAGGAGTGATGATGAAGAAGTTATCTCACTTCCAACCAAAGTGATTCCAGTTTACCTGGTTTAGAGATTTGACAGTTTTTTCTTGATTCTAATCAAACCATAATGAATCACGATGTAAAAAACTTTATTTGGAGATATGTAAGTGGAAAATCACCTTGAAATTGAATCAATATCATAGGAGTTTTGATGAATAAGTTATCTCACGTTCAACCAAAGTGATTCAAATTGACCCTTTTTGGAGATTTGGCAGTTTCTTTATGATTCTAATCAAACTAGAATGAATCACGATGTAAGAAGCTTGATGTTGACTCATAAATAAGTGGAAAATCACTCTGAAATTGAATCAATATCATAGGACTTATGATGAAGAAGTTATCCCACTATCAACCAAAGTGATTTCAGATTACCTAGTTTGGAGGTTTGGCAGTTTCTTCTTGATTCTAATCAAAACTGAATGAATCACGATGAAAGAAGCATGATTTTGACTCATAAATAAGTGTAAAATCACCTTGAAATTTAAGCGATATCATAGGAGTTATGATGAAGAAGTAATTTTACTTTCAAACGAAGTGATTCCAGTTTACCATGTTTGTCTTTGGCAGTTTCTTCTTGCTTCTAATCAAAAAAGAATGAATAACGATGTAAGAAGCTTGATTTGGACTCATAAATAAGTGTAAAATCCCCTTGAAATTGAAGCAATATCATAGGAGTTATGATGAAGAAGTTATCCCACTTTTAACCAAAGTGATTCTAGTTTACCATGTTTGGAGATTTGACAGTTTCTTCTTGATTCTAATCAAACCAGAATGAATCACGATGTAAGAAGCTTGATTTTGACATAAATAAGTGGAAAATCAAATTTAAATTGAATCAATTCATAGGAGTTATGATGAAGAAGTTATCTCACTTTCAACCGAAGTGATTCAAATTTACCATATTTGGAGATTTGGTAGTTTCTTCTTGATTCTAATCAAACCAAAATGAATCACGATGTAAGAAGCTTGATTTTGCACTCAAAATTAAGGTGAAAATCACCCTGAAATCGAATCATATCAGAGGAGTGATGGTGAAGAAGTTATCCCACTTTCAACCAAAGTGATTCCAGTTTACCTGGTTTAGAGATTTGGTAGTTTTTTCTTGATTCTAATCAAACCATAATGAATAACGATTTAAGAAACTTTATTTGGAGATAAGTAAGTGGAAAATCACCTTGAAATTGAATCAAATCATAGGAGTTATGATGAAGAAGTTATCTCACTTTCAACCAAATTGATTCAAATTGACCCTCTTAGGAGATTTTGCAATTTCTTCTTGATTCTAATCAAACTAGAATGAATCACAATGTAAGAAGCATGATTTTGACTCATAAATAAGTTTAAAATAACCTTGAAATTTAAGCGACATCATAAGAGTTATGATGAAGATGTTATCTCACTTTCAACCAAATTGATTCTAGTTTTCCCTATTTGGAGATTTGGCTGTTTCTTCTTTATTCTAATCAAACCGGAATGAATCACGATGTAACCAGATAGATTTGGAATTATATATATGTGGAGAATCACCCTGAATTTGAATCAATATCATAGGAGTTATGATGAAGAAGTTATATCCCTTTCAACCGACGTGGTTCCAATATACCCTGTTTGGAGATTTGACAGTTTTTTTGTGATTCTAATTAAACAAAAATGAATCAAGATATAAGAAGCATTATTTGGACACAAATAAGTGGAAAATCACCTTAAAATTTAATCAATATCATAGGAGTTATGATGAAGAAGTTATCCCACTTTCAACTAAATTGATTCCAATTTTCCCTATTTGGAGATTTGACAGTTTCTTCTTGATTCTAATCAAACCGGAATGAATTACGATATAAGCAGCTAGATTTGGAATTATAAATATGTGGAGAATCACCCTGAATTTGAATCAATATCATAGGAGTGATGATGAAGAAGTTATCCCACTTTCAACCAAAGTGATTCCAACTTACCTGGTTTAGAGATTTGGCAGTTTTTTCTTGATTCTAATCAAACTATAATGAATAAAGATTTAAGAAACTTTATTTGGAGATAAGTAAGTGGAAAATCACCTTGAAATTGAATCAATATCATAGGAGTTATGATGAAGAAGTTATCTCACTTTCAACCAAAGTGATTCAAATTGACCCTCTTTAGAGATTTTGCAGTTTCTTCTTGATTCTAATCAAACTAGAATTAATCACGATGTAAGAAGCTTGATGTTGAAACATAAATAAATGGAAAATCACCTTGAAATTGAATCAATATCATAGGAGTTATGATGGAGAAGTTATCCCACTTTCAACCAAAGTGATTCCAGTTTACCTGGTTTGGAGATTTTGCAATTTCTTCTTGATTCTAATCAAACCAGAATGAATCACAATGTAAGAATCATGATTTTGACTCATTAATAAGTTTAAAATCACATTGAAATTTAAGCGATATCATAGGAGTTATGATGAAGAAGTTATCCCACTTTCAACCAAAGTGATTCCAGTTTTCCCTATTTGGAGATTTGACAGTTTCTTCTTGATTCTAATCAAAACAGAATGAATCACAATGTAAGAAGCTTGATTTTGACAAATAAATAAGTGTAAAATCACCATGAAATTTAAGTGATATCATAGGAGTTATGATGAAGTTATCCCACTTTCAACCGAAGTGATTCCAGTTTACCCTGTTTATAGCTTTGGCAGTTTCTTCTTGATTCTAATAAAACTAGAATGAATCACGATGTAAGAAACTTGATTTGGACTCATAAATAATTGTAAAACCCCCTTGAAATTGAACCAATATCATAGGAGTGATGATGAAAAAGTTATCTCACTTTCAACTAAAGTGATTCCAGTTTATCTTGTTTGGAGATTTGGCAGTTTCTTCTTGATTCTAATCAAACAAGAATGAATCACGATATAAGAAGCTAGATTTTGATTTATTAATATGTGGATAATCACACTGAACTTTAATAAAAATCATAGGATTTATGATAAAGATGTTATACCACTTTCAACCGACGTGATTCCATTTTACACATTTGGAGATTTGACGGTTTCTTCTTCATTCTGATCAAACAAGAATGAATCACGATGTAAGAAGCTTTATTTTCACATTAGTAAGTGGAAAATCACCTTGAAATTGAATCAATATCATAGGAGTTATGATGAAGAAGTTCTCCCATTTTCAACGAAAGTGATTTCAGTTTACCCTGTTTGAAGATTTGGCAGTTTCTTCTTGATTTTAATCAAAGCAGAATGAATCATGATGTAAGAGATAGATTTGGACTTATAAATATGTGGAGAATCACCTTGAATATGAATAAATATCATAGGAGTTATGATAAAGATGTTATATCACTTTCAACCGACGTGATTCCAATTTACCATGTTTGGAGATTTGATTGTTTCTTCTTGATTTTAATAAAATTAGAATGAATCACGATTTGAGAAGATTTATTTGCACATAAATAAATGGAAAATCACCTTGAAATTGAAACAATATCATAGGAGTTAAGATGAAGAAGTTATCTCACTTTCAACCGAAGTGATTCAAATTTAGCTTGTTTGGAGATTTGACAGTTTCTTCTTGATTCTAATCAAACCAGAATGAATCACGATGTAAGAATTTTGATCTTGACTCATAAATAAGTGTAAAATCACCTTGAAATTTAAGCGATATCATAGGAGTTATGATGAAGAAGTTATCCCACTTTCAACCAAAGTTATTTCAGTTTACCCAGTTCGGAGATTTGGCAGTTTCTTCTTGTTCTAATTAAACCAGAATGAATCATGATGTAAGAATCTAGATTTGGACTTATAAATATGTGGAGAATCACCCTGAATTTGAATCAATATCATAGGATTTATGATGAAGAAGTTATACCACTTTCAACCGACGTAATTCCAGTTTATCCTGTTTGGAGTTTTTATAGTTTCCTTTTGATTATAATCAAAACAGAATGAATCACGATGTAAGAAGCTTTATTTGGACCTAAATAAGTGGAAAACCACCATAAAATGGAATCAATATCATAAGAGTTATGATGAAGAAGTTATCTTACTTTCAACCGAAGTGATTCAAATTTACCCTGTTTGGAGATTTGACAATTTCTTCTTGATTCTAATCAAACCATAATGAAGCACGATGTAAGAAGCTTGATTTGAACTCATAAATAAGTGTAAAATCCTCTTGAAATTGAATCAATACCATTATGATGAAGAAGTTATCCCATTTTCAACTAAAGTGATTCCAGTTTACCATGTTTGGAGATTTGATATTTTCTTCTTGATTTTAATCAAGTAAGAATGAATCACGATGTCAGAAGCTAGATTTGGACTTATAATTTTGGGAAGAATCACCCTGAATTTGAATAAATCATATAGGAGTTATGATAAAGATGTTATACCACTTTCAACCAACGTGATTTCAGTTTACCCGGTTCGGAGATTTGACAGTTTGTTCTTGATTCTAATTAAACCAGAATGAATCACGATGTAAGAAGCTTTATTTGGACATAATTAAGTTGAAAATCACCTTGAAATTGAATCAATATCATAGGAGTTATGATGAAGAAGTTATCTCACTTTCAACCGAAGTGATTCAAATTACCATATTTGGAGATTTGGTAGTTTCTTCTTGATTCTAATCAAACCAGAATGAATCACGATGTAAGAAGCTTGATTTGCACTCACAATTAAGGTGAAAATCACCCTGAAATCGAATCATATCAGAGGAGTGATGGTGAAGAAGTTATCCCACTTTCAACCAAAGTGATTCCAGTTTACCTGGTTTAGAGATTTGGTAGTTTTTTCTTGATTCTAATCAAACCATAATGAATAACGATTTAAGAAACTTTATTTGGAGATAAGTAAGTGGAAAATCACCTTGAAATTGAATCAATATCATAGGAGTTATGATGAAGAAGTTATCTCACTTTCAACCAAATTGATTCAAATTGACCTTCTTAGGAGATTTTGCAATTTCTTCTTGATTCTAATCAAACTAGAATGAATCACAATGTAAGAAGCATGATTTTGACTCATAAATAAGTTTAAAATAACCTTGAAATTTAAGCGACATCATAAGAGTTATGATGAAGATGTTATCTCATTTTCAACCAAAGTGATTCTAGTTTTCCCTATTTGGAGATTTGACAGTTTCTTCTTGATTCTAATCAAACCGGAATGAATCACGATGTAACCAGATAGATTTGGAATTATATATATGTGGAGAATCACCCTGAATTTGAATCAATATCATAGGAGTTATGATGAAGAAGTTATATCACTTTCAACCGACGTGGTTCCAATTTACCCTGTTTGGAGATTTGACAGTTTTTTTCGTGATTCTAATCAAACAAGAATGAATCAAGATATAAGAAGCATTATTTGGACACAAATAAGTGGAAAATCACCTTAAAATTTAATCAAAATCATAGGAGTTATGATGAAGAAGTTATCCCCACTTTCAACCAAAGTGATTCTACTTTTCCCTATTTGGAGATTTGACAGTTTCTTCTTGATTCTAATCAAACCGGAATGAATTACGATATAAGCAGCTAGATTTGGAATTATAAATATGTGGAGAATCACCCTGAATTTGAATCAATATCATAGGAGTGATGATGAAGAAGTTATCCCACTTTCAACCAAAGTGATTCCAACTTACCTGGTTTAGAGATTTGGCAGTTTTTTCTTGATTCTAATCAAACTATAATGAATAACGATTTAAGAAACTTTATTTGGAGATAAGTAAGTGGAAAATCACCTTGGAATTGAATCAATATCATAGGAGTTATGATGAAGAAGTTATCTCACTTTCAACCAAAGTGATTCAAATTGACCCTCTTTGGAGATTTTGCAGTTTCTTCTTGATTCTAATCAAACTAGATTTAATCACGATGTAAGAAGCTTGATGTTGAATCATAAATAAATGGAAAATCACCTTGAAATTGAATCAATATCATAGGAGTTATGATGAAG
This sequence comes from Moricandia moricandioides, assembly GCA_905132885.1. Lineage (NCBI taxonomy): Eukaryota > Viridiplantae > Streptophyta > Magnoliopsida > Brassicales > Brassicaceae > Moricandia > Moricandia moricandioides. Next base: position 242,652 of record CAJHQQ010000154.1, read on the forward strand.
AAGTTATCCCACTTTCAACCAAAGTGATTCCAGTTTACCTAGTTTGGAGATTTTGCATTTTCTTCTTGATTCTAATCAAAACAGAATGAATCACAATGTAAGAATCATGATTTTGACTCATTAATAAGTTTAAAATCACATTGAAATTTAAGCGATATCATAGGAGTTATGATGAAGAAGTCATCCCACTTTCAACCAAAGTGATTTCAGTTTTCCCTATTTGGAGATTTGACAGTTTCTTCTTGATTCTAATCAAAACAAAATGAATCACAATGTAAGAAGCTTGATTTTGAATCATAAATAAGTATTAAATCACCTTGAAATTGAATCGATATCATAGGAGTTATGCTGAAGAAGTTATTCCACTTTCAACTGAAGTGATTCCAGTTTACCCTGTTTGTAGCTTTGGCATTTTCTTCCTGATTCTAATCAAACCAGAATGAATCATGATGTAAGAAGCTTGATTTTTACTTAAAAATATATGGAGAATCAACATAAATTTGAATCAATATCATAGGAGTTATGATGAAGAAGCTATACCGCTTTCAACCGACGTGATTCCAATTTACCCTGTTTGGAGATGTAACTGTTTTTTCTTGATTCTAATAAAACAAGAATGAATCACGATGTAAGAAGCTTGATTTTTACAAAAATAAGTGGAAAATCACCTTGAAATTGAATCAATATCATAGAAGTTATCTCACTATTAACCGAAGTGATTCAAATTTACCCTGTTTGGAGATTTGGCAGTTTCTTCTTGATTCTAATCAAACCAGAATGAATCACTATGTAAGAAGCTTGATTTGGACTTATAAATAGGTGGAGAATCACCCTGAATTTGAATAAATATCATAGGAGTTATGATGAAGAAATTATACAACTTTCAACCGACGTGATTCCAGTTTATCCTTTTTGGAGTTTTGGCAGTTTCTTCTTGATTCTAATCAAACCAGGATGAATCACGATGTAAGAAGCTTTATTTGGACTCACAATTAAGTGGGAAATCACCTTCAAATTGAATTTATATAATAGGAGTTATGATGAAGAATTTTCCCACTTTTAACCAAATTGATTCCAGTTTACCTTGTTTGTAGCATTGGCAGTTTCTTCTTGAATCTAATTAAACCCAAATGAATCACGATGTAAGAAGCTTGATTTGGACTAATAAATAAGTATAAAATCCCCTTGAAATTGAATCAATATCATAGGAGTTATGATGAAGAAGTTCTCCCATTTTCAACGAAAGTGATTTCAGTTTACCCTGTTTGAAGATTTGGCAGTTTCTTCTTGATTTTAATCAAAGCAGAATGAATCATGATGTAAGAGATAGATTTGGACTTATAAATATGTGGAGAATCACCTTGAATATGAATAAATATCATAGGAGTTATGATAAAGATGTTATATCACTTTCAACCGACGTGATTCCAATTTACCATGTTTGGAGATTTGATTGTTTCTTCTTGATTTTAATAAAATTAGAATGAATCACGATTTGAGAAGATTTATTTGCACATAAATAAATGGAAAATCACCTTGAAATTGAAACAATATCATAGGAGTTAAGATGAAGAAGTTATCTCACTTTCAACCGAAGTGATTCAAATTTAGCTTGTTTGGAGATTTGACAGTTTCTTCTTGATTCTAATCAAACCAGAATGAATCACGATGTAAGAATTTTGATCTTGACTCATAAATAAGTGTAAAATCACCTTGAAATTTAAGCGATATCATAGGAGTTATGATGAAGAAGTTATCCCACTTTCAACCAAAGTTATTTCAGTTTACCCAGTTCGGAGATTTGGCAGTTTCTTCTTGTTCTAATTAAACCAGAATGAATCATGATGTAAGAATCTAGATTTGGACTTATAAATATGTGGAGAATCACCCTGAATTTGAATCAATATCATAGGATTTATGATGAAGAAGTTATACCACTTTCAACCGACGTAATTCCAGTTTATCCTGTTTGGAGTTTTTATAGTTTCCTTTTGATTATAATCAAAACAGAATGAATCACGATGTAAGAAGCTTTATTTGGACCTAAATAAGTGGAAAACCACCATAAAATGGAATCAATATCATAAGAGTTATGATGAAGAAGTTATCTTACTTTCAACCGAAGTGATTCAAATTTACCCTGTTTGGAGATTTGACAATTTCTTCTTGATTCTAATCAAACCATAATGAAGCACGATGTAAGAAGCTTGATTTGAACTCATAAATAAGTGTAAAATCCTCTTGAAATTGAATCAATACCATTATGATGAAGAAGTTATCCCATTTTCAACTAAAGTGATTCCAGTTTACCATGTTTGGAGATTTGATATTTTCTTCTTGATTTTAATCAAGTAAGAATGAATCACGATGTCAGAAGCTAGATTTGGACTTATAATTTTGGGAAGAATCACCCTGAATTTGAATAAATCATATAGGAGTTATGATAAAGATGTTATACCACTTTCAACCAACGTGATTTCAGTTTACCCGGTTCGGAGATTTGACAGTTTGTTCTTGATTCTAATTAAACCAGAATGAATCACGATGTAAGAAGCTTTATTTGGACATAATTAAGTTGAAAATCACCTTGAAATTGAATCAATATCATAGGAGTTATGATGAAGAAGTTATCTCACTTTCAACCGAAGTGATTCAAATTTACCATATTTGGAGATTTGGTAGTTTCTTCTTGATTCTAATCAAACCAGAATGAATCACGATGTAAGAAGCTTGATTTGCACTCACAATTAAGGTGAAAATCACCCTGAAATCGAATCATATCAGAGGAGTGATGGTGAAGAAGTTATCCCACTTTCAACCAAAGTGATTCCAGTTTACCTGGTTTAGAGATTTGGTAGTTTTTTCTTGATTCTAATCAAACCATAATGAATAACGATTTAAGAAACTTTATTTGGAGATAAGTAAGTGGAAAATCACCTTGAAATTGAATCAATATCATAGGAGTTATGATGAAGAAGTTATCTCACTTTCAACCAAATTGATTCAAATTGACCTTCTTAGGAGATTTTGCAATTTCTTCTTGATTCTAATCAAACTAGAATGAATCACAATGTAAGAAGCATGATTTTGACTCATAAATAAGTTTAAAATAACCTTGAAATTTAAGCGACATCATAAGAGTTATGATGAAGATGTTATCTCATTTTCAACCAAAGTGATTCTAGTTTTCCCTATTTGGAGATTTGGCAGTTTCTTCTTGATTCTAATCAAAACGGAATGAATCACGATGTAACCAGATAGATTTGGAATTATATATATGTGGAGAATCACCCTGAATTTGAATCAATATCATAGGAGTTATGATGAAGAAGTTATATCACTTTCAACCGACGTGGTTCCAATTTACCCTGTTTGGAGATTTGACAGTTTTTTTCGTGATTCTAATCAAACAAGAATGAATCAAGATATAAGAAGCATTATTTGGACACAAATAAGTGGAAAATCACCTTAAAATTTAATCAAAATCATAGGAGTTATGATGAAGAAGTTATCCCACTTTCAACCAAAGTGATTCTACTTTTCCCTATTTGGAGATTTGACAGTTTCTTCTTGATTCTAATCAAACCGGAATGAATTACGATATAAGCAGCTAGATTTGGAATTATAAATATGTGGAGAATCACCCTGAATTTGAATCAATATCATAGGAGTGATGATGAAGAAGTTATCCCACTTTCAACCAAAGTGATTCCAACTTACATGGTTTAGAGATTTGGCAGTTTTTTCTTGATTCTAATCAAACTATAATGAATAACGATTTAAGAAACTTTATTTGGAGATAAGTAAGTGGAAAATCACCTTGGAATTGAATCAATATCATAGGAGTTATGATGAAGAAGTTATCTCACTTTCAACCAAAGTGATTCAAATTGACCCTCTTTGGAGATTTTGCAGTTTCTTCTTGATTCTAATCAAACTAGATTTAATCACGATGTAAGAAGCTTGATGTTGAATCATAAATAAATGGAAAATCACCTTGAAATTGAATCAATATCATAGGAGTTATGATGAAGAAGTTATCCCACTTTCAACCAAAGTGATTCCAGTTTACCTAGTTTGGAGATTTTGCATTTTCTTCTTGATTCTAATCAAAACAGAATGAATCACAATGTAAGAATCATGATTTTGACTCATTAATAAGTTTAAAATCATATTGAAATTTAAGCGATATCATAGGAGTTATGATGAAGAAGTTATCCCACTTTCAACCAAAGTGATTTCAGTTTTCCCTATTTGGAGATTTGACAGTTTCTTCTTGATTCTAATCAAAACAAAATGAATCACAATGTAAGAAGCTTGATTTTGAATCATAAATAAGTATTAAATCACCTTGAAATTGAATCGATATCATAGGAGTTATGCTGAAGAAGTTATTCCACTTTCAACTGAAGTGATTCCAGTTTACCCTGTTTGTAGCTTTGGCATTTTCTTCCTGATTCTAATCAAATCAGAATGAATCATGATGTAAGAAGCTTGATTTTTACTTAAAAATATATGGAGAATCAACATAAATTTGAATCAATATCATAGGAGTTATGATGAAGAAGCTATACCGCTTTCAACCGACGTGATTCCAATTTACCCTGTTTGGAGATGTAACTGTTTTTTCTTGATTCTAATAAAACAAGAATGAATCACGATGTAAGAAGCTTGATTTTTACAAAAATAAGTGGAAAATCACCTTGAAATTGAATCAATATCATAGAAGTTATCTCACTATTAACCGAAGTGATTCAAATTTACCCTGTTTGGAGATTTGGCAGTTTCTTCTTGATTCTAATCAAACCAGAATGAATCACTATGTAAGAAGCTTGATTTGGACTTATAAATAGGTGGAGAATCACCCTGAATTTGAATAAATATCATAGGAGTTATGATGAAGAAATTATACAACTTTCAACCGACGTGATTCCAGTTTATCCTTTTTGGAGTTTTGGCAGTTTCTTCTTGATTCTAATCAAACCAGGATGAATCACGATGTAAGAAGCTTTATTTGGACTCACAATTAAGTGGGAAATCACCTTCAAATTGAATTTATATAATAGGAGTTATGATGAAAAATTTTCCCACTTTTAACCAAATTGATTCCAGTTTACCTTGTTTGTAGCATTGACAGTTTCTTCTTGAATCTAATTAAACCCAAATGAATCACGATGTCAGAAGCTTGATTTGGACTAATAAATAAGTATAAAATCCCCTTGAAATTGAATGAATATCATAGGAATTATGATGAAGAAGTTATCCCATTTTCAACGAAAGTGATTTCAGTTTACCCTGTTTGGAGATTTGGCAGTTTTTTCTTGATTTTAATCAAAGCAGAATGAATCATGATGTAAGAGATAGATTTGGACTTATAAATATGTGAGAATCACCTTGAATATGAATAAATATCATAGGAGTTATGATAAAGATGTTATATCACTTTCAACCGACGTGATTCCAATTTACCATGTTTGGAGATTTGATTGTTTCTTCTTGATTTTAATAAAATTATAATGAATCACGATTTGAGAAGATTTATTTGCACATAAATAAATGGAAAATCACCTTGAAATTGAAACAATATCATAGGAGTTAAGATGAAGAAGTTATCTCACTTTCAACCGAAGTGATTCAAATTTAGCTTGTTTGGAGATTTGACAGTTTCTTCTTGATTCTAATCAAACCAGAATGAAGCACGATCTAAGAAGCTTGATTTGAACTCATAAATAAGTGTAAAATCCTCTTGAAATTGAATCAATACCATTATGATGAAGAAGTTATCCCATTTTCAACTAAAGTGATTCCAGTTTACCATGTTTGGAGATTTGATATTTTCTTCTTGATTTTAATCAAGCAAGAATGAATCACGATGTCAGAAGCTAGATTTGGACTTATAAATTTGGGAAGAATCACCCTGAATTTGAATAAATCTTATAGGAGTTATGATAAAGATGTTATACCACTTTCAACCAACGTGATTTCAGTTTACCCGGTTCGGAGATTTGACAGTTTGTTCTTGATTCTAATTAAACCAGAATGAATCACGATGTAAGAAGGTTTATTTGGACATAATTAAGTTGAAAATCACCTTGAAATTGAATCAATATCATAGGAGTTATGATGAAGAAATTATCTCATTTTAAACTGTAGTGATTCAAATTTACCCTGTTTGGAGATTTGACAGTTTCTTCTTGATTCTAATTAAACCAAAATGAATCACGAAGTAAGAAGCTTGATTTGGACTTATAAATATGTGGAGAATCACCCTAAATTTGAATTAATATATCTGGAGTTATGATGAAGTTATCCCACTTTTAATCAAAGTTATTCCAGTTTATCCTGTTTGGAGATTAGGCAGTTTCCTCCTGATTCTAATAAAACCATAATGAATCACCCTGAAATTGAATAGATATCATAGGAGTTATGATGAAGAAGTTATCTCACTTTTAACCGAAGTGATTCAAGTTTTTTTCTGTTTGGAGATTTGGCAGTTTCGTATTGATTCTATTCAAACCAGAATGAATCACGATGTAAGAAGCCAGGTTCGTACTTATAACTATGTTGAAAATCACCATGAATTTGAACTGATATAATAGGAGTTATGATGAAGAAGTTATACCATTTTCAAACGACGTGATTCCAGTTTACCCTATTTGGAGATTTGATAGTTTCTTCTTGATTTTTATCAAACCAGAATCAATCACGATGTAAGAAGCTAGATTTGGACATGTAAATATGTGGAGAATCACCTAGAATTTGAATCAATATCATAGGATTATGATGAAGAAGTTATTCTATTTTCAACCGACGTGATTCCAGTTTACCTTGTTTGGAGATTTGACAGTTTCTTCTTGATTCTAATCAAACCAGAATGAATCACGATGTAAGAACCTTCTTTTGGACTCATAAATAAGCTGAAAATTACCTTGAAATTGAATCAATATCATAGGAGTTATGATGAAGAAATTATCTCACTTTCAACCGAAGTGGTTCAATTTCACCATGTATGGAGATTTAGCAGTTTCTTCTTGATTCTAATCAAACCAGGATGAATCACGATGTAAGAAGCTTTATTTGGACTCATAAATAGGTGGAAAAATCAACCTGAAATTGAATCAATATCATAGGAGTGATGATGAAGAAGTTATTCCACTTTCAACCAAAGTGATTTCCGTTTATCCAGTTTGGAGATTTGGATGTTTCTTCTTGATTCTAATCAAACCAGAATGAATCACGATGTAAGAATCTTGATTTGGACTCATAAATATATGGAGAATCATCCTGAATTTGAATCAACATCATAGGAGTTACGATGAAGAGCTTGTAGCTGAGGATGCAACATTGAATAATGCTTTGAAACATGAAGAATACATTGGTCTTGGTCGAAGCTTGATCTTCCATGACACCTTAACCATCATTCAATCTTTCCATCTTGAAGTTGATCATATCATCTATGGAAGTAGGATTGTGTATGCTCTTTTCCTCTCTTTCGGTTTTGTCCCAATTAGTTTTACGGAGGGAGACTAAATAGATTAGGATATTATGAAGAAGAAAGAGGAGAACCCCCCCCCCCCCCCATTCAGTTTATTATTAAAATTCGACCATACACAGCCTTTATATAGGCTTTACACTTTGTAATCCCATAAAACATAAACCTAAATCTAATTCTTGTTAATCCTTGAAGATGGACGATCAGGATCTGGTCTTGGGTTGGTATTGTGCTAGCTGGAAAGTGGAGACAGCTTGCTGGATGGATGGCTGAGATTCAATGAGTTTGAATCTTGTCAAGGAAAGTTGGAACTTGATTGGTCGCCCATAGGCTCCTCTAAACCAGGCTGGATCTCTGGCCAGATACATAGTCACTTTTTGCTCTTCCTTTCCAACGAGAGACGGCAACATCCAGCCTGTCACACGCCTGCCTTATCCACAAACATCCACAAGTTCAGACTAAGCTTCTCTTACGCCCTAAGTTTGCACAACTTTATTTCAGGTTGATCCGGGAAAGTATTCACCCTATTCTTGTACGGTCGATGGTACGGGCCTCATGTCCGTACCACTTGCCCTATTTTTGCACAAACTCCCCAAACATCTTCAAAGGTCGAATTGGAACATCTTTGGGTCGCCCTATTTTTGCACGGTCCGTACGAGTCCGTACGGTCGCCCTATTTTTGCACGCTCGACCATCTCCTGCCAAATGCCTCTAAATGGTGTCTAAGTCCCTCATGTACTTGAACCTAAATTTTCACAAGCATTAGGACACTTCTGGACACCTTTAAACACTTTTGAAGCCATCTGAGACAATCTCCGGAGGTCTTGCCCCAACTCTGCACAAGACCCAAACTTCACCTAACCTCATCCTTTGATTCCATTTCTTTCTGCAAGTTTACACTCCCCCTAAAGCATGACTATAGGTGATCCTTATTTAAAATTGGAACCTTGAAAAATTCCCTCATTAAAACCTCACCAAGGAATACCTTTTTTTGGATAAAACCTTGATGAGGGAAAAAGAGTACGTTCCTCAAGGCCTAGGGATTTTTCAGTGGGTCTTTGTGTCTTAGTATCAGTGTGATGGATACAAAGACCCTGGATCACGGTCTCCTTGTGATGCAAGGTAGTTCTTTACTTCTCTTGCACATCACCAACAGCTTCTCAGACCTCTTCTTTGGACTGGGTTGTGTTTTCCCTTCTCTCATGGCTTCTTGCCTTCTCCAACAAGTCAGACAACACGCCTAGCTCCTTCTCATCTCACTGAGCATCCAAGTAAGGTACCTGATACATCATTTCACAAGTGTATCAGTTCTCAAGACATAAACCTATCATGAATATATATAGAGATAAGGATCAGGTTTACTACCTTGTTTAAATGGTGAGAAGCGGCTTGCTTGAACCAACCACTTGAACCCCTCACTGCTAGAACTCTCTCGGATCATTGAAGCTCTTCAAAACTCCCCCTCAATCTTGAGACCTCTTAAAGGAACAAGCTTGGACAGTTTGATGGCTTCATGATCCCGACTGAACAAACCATTGCAACCTTCTTTCATCCCTCGCCAACTGATGGACATCTGGTAGATCCCTCAGCTATCTCTTCAGTCACCTGACACTAGAAGTCTTATTGATAGAGTAACCTTCTTCATACACAACCAAGACTCCTCTAAACAATCCATTGACTAGACATGCCACCGACTAAACCTGGTTGGCTCCTCCTTTAGTTTGCTTGCAATGGTAAGGAGGAAAAAAGGTCACTGTGCTTAGGATATTAAGGTAGCTCACTTAAATCCCCTCCTCAAGCTTTGATTGAGTCTAGGTCCAAGCTTGAAGTGAGATGTATTGAGCTTTAAGATCCTGAGTGCAACATCCCAAGGACTGCACATACAACCACTGATCAAACCTTCCTTTCAACACCAGTGCCTTAGGGTCACCTGTCTCCTCAAGACTTAGGTGATGACCTCGCCTTGTGTGTCCACACACACACACCACCGACCACTCTCCATTGGTCTAACAATGTGCACTGCCTTCCTCTTGAAATTGGATTGATGATGGGCTAGAAACACTCCTTGTGAACCTGAACCATTTCTTAAACTCCAAGCAAGATAAGACACAAGCATTGGGATCAAACCTTGACTTGTCATAAAGTTTGATCACCCAATGTCACAAGCTTTACAACAGATTAAACCAGACATCAACAAGGTCTAATCTTTGCAAACAACCTCTCTAAGTACAAGCAAGATCATATCGTATTCAAGACAAGCTACTTAAGCATTTTTAAAACTCCTTAATCTGCATCTGACATGAATCTAGATGCATCAGTTTAAGACAGCAACAAGATGATAATATGCAATAACCTTAATCAGTCTCTAACTCATGAATGCAATCAGTTTAGATAATTTTAATCAACATCAAACACACATTCATTTAGAGCTGGGATTAAGCATCATTATCATCAAACAACATCAGTCTCAATGCAACAACCTTAGGTGATTTCATTTCATGATAGTAAGTAGGTTTAGAAAACTACTGACTCCGTAACAAGATTCACTAGAATCGGGATTAGAATTTTCTCAATCACTAAACAAGTCTTTTTAAGCATCCTGGGGTAGATTCTAAACAAGTCTACTTCATTTAGCAGTCTTCAACAATATCCTCAGGTTATTCAACTCAATACAACACACCAACCAGTCATTATCACACTCAATATAGAAAAGGGACAATACTAGCTTACATCCAAGGAACCAAATTGATTCCTTGAATCTCCAATGGCATATAAGGTCATGACTTTGTTAGATCTGAGAGTCTGGATCGTCACCCACCTCCCTCTCCTTCAGTCAACGACCACCTTCTTGTATCTCCAACTCAAAAGACCCCTCCTTTCTTCATACTATCAGCTCGCCCTCTTGTGGATGATCTTCTTTTGAAACCGGATGAACATAGACTCTTGGACAAGGCGGTTTCTAGATGAGGTTCATGATGCCTATCCATCCACCTTTGTTTCCAACAAGGCTTCTTCATCAAGTACCGACAGGAACACGACTAAGAGACAAGGAGAACACACCATGGCTTCAATCTTCTTCTTCTTCCAGAAAATGAACTCGGATGGATATATCTTCAAGGTTTGATTTTGAGCTGAGAAATGAGTGTGAGGTTTTTGAAAGCTTACATCTCAGGTTCTTATACCAGAAAGTTTTACAGAGGTTCTGGTTATGTGAGTGAAAGAAACCCCAATGGGGAAGATGAGATCTTGCTCTAGTCGAGATGAGAGAGAGAGTTTATGAGAGACTTATTGATTTAGAGAGACTAGAGAGACTAAAGAGACTAGGAGATTAAAAAGAAGAAAGGGGAGAATTGGCCATTCAGATTATTATTAAAATTCGACCATACACTGCCTTTAAATTGGCTTTACATTTTGTAATCCCATAAAGAATAAACCTAAATTTAATGGTTGTTAATTCTGGAAAATGGACGACCAGGATCTGGTCTTGGGTTGGTCTTGTGCTAGCTGGAGAGTGGAGACAGCTTACTGGACGTACAACCATTAAATCGATGGTACGGACCTTCTGTCCGTACCACTCGCCCTATTTTTTCACTAACTCCCCAACCATCTTCAAAGGTCGAATGGGAACATCTTTGGATCACCCTATTTTTGCACGGTCAGTACGAGTCCTTACCGTCCGTACGGTCGCCCTATTTTTGCACGCTCGACCATCTTCTGCCAAATGCCTCTGAATGGTGTCTAAGTCCCTCCTGGACTTGACCCTAACTTTGCACAAGCTTTAGGACACTTCTGGACACCTTTAAACACTTTGAAGCCTTCTGAGACAATCTCCGGAGGTCTTGCCCTAACTTTACACAAGACCCAAACTTCACCCAACCTCATCCCTTGATTCCATTTCTTTTTTCAAGTTAACAAATATTTCAGTCAAAAACTTGTTTCTTCTTCCTTACTTCTCTGTTGAGATTTCTTAAAGTTTCTGGTGTGTAATATCAAGAGATAAGGGTTTCTTATTTGGTGTGTCATGTCCAGATCCGTCGCCTAGGAGTTTCAAGAGATCATCCATCCCTCTTGTGTCAGTATTCGATCCACAAGCCTTGAGAAACTTGAGTCTTTTGATTCGTTTCTGCAAGGATTATCCCCTCTGTTTCAAAGCATCATCTTAGGATCTCATTAATAAATATATGGAGAACAACCTTGAATTTGGATCCGCATCATAGGAGTTATATATATGTGGAGTTATGATGAAGAAGTTATCTCACTTTTAACCGACGTGATTCCAGTTTACCTTGTTTGGAGACTTGCAGTTTCTTCTTTATTCTAATCAAACCATAATGAATCATGATTTAATAAGCTTGATTTGGACTCATAAATAAGTGTAAAATCACCTTGAAATTGAATTAATATCATAGGACTTATAATGAAGAAGTTATCCCACTTTCAACCAAAGTGATTCCAGTTTACCCTGTTTGGAGATTTGACAGTTTCTTCTTGATTCTAATAAAACCAAAATCAATCATGTTGTAAGAATCTAGATTTAGACTTATAAATATGTGGAGAATCACCCAGAATTTGAATCAATATCATAGGAGTTATGATGAAGAAGTTATACCAATTTCAACCGACGTGATTCCAGGTACCCTGTTTGGAGATTTGACAGTTTCTTCTTGATTCTAATAACACCAGAATGAATCACGATATAAGAAGCTTGATTTGGACTCATAAATAAGTGTAAGATCACCTTGAAATTGAATCAATATCATAGGAGTTATGATGAAAAAGTTATCTCACCTTGAAATTGAATCAATATCACTTTGGACTCATAAATATATAGATAATTACCCTGAACTTGAATCAAGATCATAGGAGTTAGGATGAAGAAGTTATCACAATTTCAACCAAAGTGATTCGATTTTACCCTGTTTGGAAATCTGGCAGTTTATTCTTGATTTTAATCAAACCATAATGAATCACGATGTTAGAAGCTTGATTTGGAATCATAAATGATGTGATCATGGAAAAAACCAAGGAATGGAAGCACGAACCTTATTGTGAAGAGCTTGTAGCTGAGGATGCAACATTGAAGAATGCTGTGAAACAAGAAGAATATATTGGTCGTGGTCGAAGCTTGATCTTCCAAGACACCTTAACCATCATTCAATCTTTCCATCTTCAAGCTGATCATATCATCTAGGCAAGTAGGATTGTGTGTGCTCTTTCCTCACTTTCTGGTGCGATCTGGATCAGTCTCAATTTCAAGGGTTTGAAGCTCTTGTGTGCAACAGCAAAGTTGCTGCTTATGGTGTGTTTCAATGGGCCACAGAAGGAGTTTAATGGCTTGAACCAAAGAAGAACACACGAAACGGCCTTGAATCAGCATGCTAATAGAAGATCGATGGAGCAGAGCGTTACATGGACCAAGGATGATCTTCTCACGTGCTACATGGACCAGACAGAGATGAGGGACGTGGTGGACTTGTTCATGGACAAGCCCAAGAAGTTGTTGGCTGAAAGAGGGCCTTTCAAGCCTAATAAATGGAAAGATCGACCAGCTTGGCTTAAGTTGGCCAATTTACTTAGCTTAGGTGTATTTCTGATTTCTTGTAATTCGAAACCAACTAGGACTACGATTAGGGTCAAGGTTCATAAACAAATTAGAAATAGGTTTTGGTTTTTCTTTTAGAGTTAGGATAAGGTTTTCTAGTTGAGGTTTTTCTGTCTTGTCTTTATAAAGCCAAAAGCAGTACATATTGTAACTTACGCATTTTTTTAATAAAATCTAAGCTTTTGGCTTGTCAAAATCGTCTCTTTGGGGACCTCAAACCCTTGATCACGTGGAACAAGTTGTCTTTGTCACAAAAGGTAGAGTGAGCTTCCGTGGTTCATCCTAGACATGAAGCAGGGTTATCCTGTATCTCACGAGTTGCTAAACAACTCAATAGCAGTCCATAACTCTATGGTGAAGATCACCCAACTTCCTAGAGCTTCTCAGGCTCAAGGATCCACCCATCTTCCCTCAAGTGTGATTGGGACGAGGTCTTCCTATCCAAGGCCACACCATGTGGTATCAGAGCCACTTGGGGGTTTACGGTTTGATGATTTGCACCTAAGATCACGAATTCCATCAGTAATCCAGCAATCTTCATTGTCTTCTCATAGAAAACAGGAAGATAAGGCGAATAAACAAGAAACAGGGAAGAGAGTTGCAACAAACCAGACTCTGATCTGTACTGAACAACAATTGGAAGACCTAACAGCTGTGGTATACAATCAATACAAGATAAAGCAAAATCTCGTTCAGGAAGCGAATATTGAGGCATACATAGCATTTTTTTATAGCCAACAATTTCAAGATGACCTCATGAGAGATTTGTTGCAAGAATTCGACGGTCTTGTAGTAATCGAGCCAATGAAATCAGATCATGAGAGATGGAAGCCTCCTGATCTAAAACCAACTGAGAAATCAGGAAAACAAACATCTAAGCCATGCTCACGAACGGCTGAGAAGAAAACTGGAAAGATACCAGAGATTGAACCAGAATTAGCTACTTCTTGTCAAGGAGAATATTCAATATTTCAACAAGTACAAGAGGAGCACGTACCAGAAGCTTTGTGTGGTCCTATTCTTGACCTAACCAAAGCAAAAGAAGAAAGAGAACTTAATGTGGCGCTTGTAGTTCATAAGGAGTTATCTGAGACTTTGATTAAACAAGGTGGATGCATTACATTTGCTTCTTATTATTAAATGATCAGGCCTCTTGTTTGTGTTAAATTCAGTCTCATGGATCACTTAAAGCTTGTGAAGAAGCTGCACAACTTCATATTTGAACCAGGGAGAAATCTATGTGAGTTTAAGAGCAATAACAACATTCTGGTGCAAAGAGCAACAACCAAGCTGAGTATGCACGAAAATTTATCCTCAAAGAGCAGGATTTGAGGTCAAATCCTTTTAAAGGAGGAGGGGGGAATGTAGCTCAAACCACCAGCAAAGACAAGATGAAAGAAAGCAAGTCCGAATTGCATGAACTACTTAAAGACTTTCTGCTTTGGCCTCATCATCCTAGACCAAGAGAGCTCGTGATTCATGCAGGTAGTGGGGCTAAAAATTGCTTATCCAAGCCGTCTTCAAAGATCAAAGAAGGAGAATCTGGAAGAGACACAGCCGAGTTTGAGTTCTTCACTCAACAACTCGACCATAGATGGCATGTGCACGGTTTTGGGGATATCAAAGACGAACCAAAACTCAAGTGGGAGTATTGGGGCCATTGTACACGTGCACCTGATCATATTGGAACTTCAAATCAGAAGACAATGAGGTGGGAACATGGTATTGACCACCAGAACTTCTAGAGAAACTCTTGGAGGTATAGAAGAACGCAAAGGAGAACAGAAGCAGCTGCAACACACTAGTTAAAACCACAATACATATGGAGAAACATAGGGACTGTCCTATCTTATTAGATAGACTGGAATTGAGGACAAATCTTTTTAAAGGAGCAGGGGATGGTGCGATCTGGATCAGCCTCAATTTCAAGAGTTTGAAGCTCTTGTGTGCACCAGCAAAGTCGCTTCTTATGGTGTGTTTCAATGGGCCAAAGAAGGAAATTAATGGCTTGCACCAACGAAGAACTCATGGAACGGCCTTGAAGCAGCATGTTAATAGAAGATCGATGGAGCAGAGCGATACATGGACTAAGGATGATCTTCTCACGTGCTACAAGGACCAGACAGAGATCAGGGACGTGGTGGACTTGTTTATGGAGGAGCCCAAGAAGTTGTTGGCTGAAAGAGGGCCTTTCAAGCCCAATAAATGGAAAGATCGACCAGCTTGGCTTAAGATGGCCGGTTTGCTTAGCTTAGGTGTATTTCTGATTTCTTGTAATTCTAAACCAACTAGGACTAGGATTAGGGTTAAGGTTTCATAAACCAATTAGATATAGGTTTGGTTTTCCTTTTAGAGTTAGGATAAGGTTTTTTAGTTTATGTCATGTCTTTCTAAAACCAAAGCAACAGATATTGTAAATTACACATTTTTTTAATAAAATCTAAGCTTCTGGCTTGTCAAACTCGTCCCTTTGGGGACCTCAAACCCTTGTTCACGTGGAACAATTTTTCTTTGTCACACTAGGTAGAGTGAGCTTCCGTGATTAATCCTAGACATGAAGAAGAGTTATCCTGTGTATCAGGAGTCGCTAAACAACTCTAGAGCAGTCCATAGCTCTATGGTGAAGATCACCCAACTTCCTGGAGCTTCTCATGCTCAAGGATCCACCCATCATCCCTCAAGTGTGATTGGGACGAGGTCTTCCTATACAAGGCCGCACCATGTGGTATCAGAGGCACTTGGGGGTTTAGGGTTTGATGATCTGCACCTAGGATCACGAATTCCATCAGTAATCCAGCAATCTTCATTGTCTTCTCACAGAAAACCGGAAGATAAGGCGAATCAACAAGCAACAGGGAAGAGAGTTGCAACAAACCAGACTCTGATATTTACTGAAAAACAATTGGAAGACCTAACAGCCGTGGTATATAATCAATACAAGAGAAAGGAAAATCTCATCTAGGAATCAAATATTAGGGCATACATAGCATATTTTTATAGCCAACAATTTCAAGATGACCTCAGGAGAGATTTGTTACAAGCATTCGATGGTCTGGTAGGAATCAAGCCAATGAAATCAGATCATGAGAGATGGAAGCCTACTGATCTAAAACCAAATGAGAAAGCAGGAATACAAACTTCTAAGCCATGCTCACAAACGGCTGAAAAGAAAACTGAGACGATACCAGCGATTGAACCAACATTGGCTACTTCTTGTCAAGGAGAATATTCAATATTTCAAGAAGAACAAGAGGAGCACTTACCATGAGCTTTGTGTGGTCCTATTCTTTACCTAACCAAAGAAAAAGAAGAAGGAGAACTTAATGTGGTGCTTGTAGTTCATAAGGAGTCATCTGAGACTTTGATTGATCAAGGTGGATGCATTAGATTTGCTTCTTATTATTCACTGATCAGGCCTCTTGTTTGTGTTAAATTCATTCTCATGGATCACTTAAAGCTTGTCAAGACGCTGCACAACTTCATCTTTGAACCAGGAAGAAAGCTATGTGAGTTTAAGAGCAATAACAACATTCTGGTGCAAAGATAAACAACCAAGCTGAGTATGCACGAATATTTCATCCTCAAAGAGCAGGATTTGAGGTCAAATCCTTTTAAAGGAGGAGGGGGGACTGTAGCTAAAACCAGTAGCAAAGACAAGATGAAAGAAAAAAAAGTCCGAATTGCATGAACTACTTAAAGACTTGCTGCTTTGTCCTCATCATCCTAGACCAAGAGATCTCGTGATTCATGCAGGTAGTGGGGCTAAGAAGTGCTTATCCAAGCCGTCTTCAATTATCAAAGAAGGAGAATCAGGAAGAGACACGGCCAAGTTTGAGTTCTTCACTCAACAACTCGACCATAGATGGCATGTGCACGGTTTTGGGGATATCAAAGATGAAAGAAAACTCAAGTGGGAGTATGGGGGCCACTGTACACGTCCACCTGATCATATTGGACCTTCAAATCAAAAGACAATGAGGTGGGAACATGGTATTGATAGAGATGATCGAGATCTGCTGATTCTCGGCCATATAGGGTTAGTTCGACCACCAGAACTTCTAGAGAAACTCTTGGACGTCTGGAACAACGCAAAGGAGCACAAAAGCAGCAGCAACACACTGGTTAAGACCACAAAACATATTCAGAAGCATAGCGACTGTCCTATCTTGTTAGATGGACTGGATTTGAGGACAAATCCTTTTAATGGAGGAGGGGATGGTGCGATCTGGATCAGTCTCAACTTCAAGGGTTTGAAGATCTTGTGTGCACCAGAAAGTCTCTTCTTATGGTGTGTTTCAATGGGCCAAAGAAGGAGATTAATGGCTTGCACCAAAGAAGAACTCATGGAACGGCCTTGAAGCAGCACGTTAATAGAAGATCGATGGAGCAGAGCGTTACATGGACTAAGGATGTTCTTCTCATGTGCTACATGGACCAGAAAGAGATCAGGGACGTGGTGGACTTGTTCATGGACGAGCCCAAGAAGTTGTTGGCTGAAAGAGGGCCTTTCAAGCCCAATAAATGGAAAGATTGACCAGCTTGGCTTAAGTTGGCTGGTTTGCTTAGTTTAGGTGTGTTTCTGATTTCTTGTAATTCTAAACCAACTAGAACTAGGATTAGGGTTAAGGTTTCATAAACCAATTAGAAATATGTTTTGGTTTTCCTTTTAGAGTTAGGATAAGTTTTTCTAGTTAGAGTTTTCTGTCTTGTCTTTATAAAGCCAAACTCAACACATATTGTAACTTACGCATTGTTTAATAAAATCTAAGCTTTTGGCTTGTCAAACTTGTCCCTTTGGAGACCTAAAACCCTTATAAACGTGGAACAAGTTTTCTTTTTCACACTAGGTAGCGTGAGCTTCCGTGATTCATCCTAGACATGAAGCAGGGTTATCTTGTCCCTCAGGAGTCACTAAAAAACTCTAGAGCAGTCCATAGCTCTATGGTGAAGATCACCCAACGTCCTGGAGCTTCTCAGGATCAAGGATCCACCCATCATCCCTCAAGTGTGATTGGGATGAGGTCTTCCTATCAAAGGCCGCACCATGTATGGTACGGCTCTGGTATGGCTGTCTTTCCCTGGATCACTTGAAGGGGGATAAGCCATGCTGTAGGGATCGACTAAGACTCAACCCAAGGGATGTGGATCGAATGGTGAAACAGAATTGGCGAAAGACTCTTGATACATCTAGTTCTCCATCTCTGGATATGACATACCAAAGAGATTGAACCTTGATTTGTTGGATATTACACACCAACAGTTGAGAGAAAACTCAACATAAAGAAGATGAAAAATTCGATTTATTGATTGAATGACTGCCAAAACCTGGCTACAACTTCTAAAAGCAGAAAATATAAAACCTAATCCTAAACCAAGTTAGTTAATGAAAACTCGATCCTAATCTTATTGCTAATTTGTTTAAAACACCAAATCAATTTTTAATGGGTTTATAAAACCAAAACCTTTTCCTAATGGGTTTACGTATATAATAAAACCAAATGCACTTAGTAATGACCATAATGGTCGTGAGTATCCATCTTAGGCCAACCATAAACCAAGCGACCTTGTCCTTCCACCTTTTGGGTCGATAAAGACCTTTTTCGAACAACTCTTTCTTGGGATCGATCCATCTGGTTCCAGGTCCGACCAAGTTGCTCCTTATGCTCATTTGTATGATAATATCCTCCTCATGTTCCTTTTCCAGCTCTTGTTCTTCATCTTCCATTTCAACTCATTTATCGCCAATGTCGGTTTGACCAGTCTATTTTAGATCATGTCTGTTTTCCCATTCCATTTTCTGTCCATCCAGCTTCATCCCATCTATTTCCTTTTCCATCAGGGTTCTCACTGGTCTTCCATGATTTTCCAAAGTCAGTTTATGCTTTATAAAGGTCTCATCAAGGTCCATAGTCTTCTCTCGGTCCAATACCTCATGAATAAAGCCAATAAGCTCTCCAATGAGCCCATTAGGTTGTGATATGACCCATTGACTTTCTGGGATGTGCATTGGCTTCCATAACGTGAATTTGAAGCTGATCCAGGTCACACCATTCTCTCCTCCTTCAAAAGGATTTGTCCTCAAATCCAGTTCCTCATGGATGAATAAACTGTCCAATCTCAGCTTCTTTGTTTCTCTTTGTACCAGGATATTGTTAAACGCTTTGTGCACGTTTATATTCCCTCCAAGCTCATAAAAAACCCTTGTAAGACCTTAATACGTCCTAAGTGCTCCAATGGACTATTCTCATTACAAGCAACATTTAAAGCAAGGAATTTCTGCTCCTTGTTAAGCTCATATCCCGTTGCTTCTGATTGAGCTTCTCTCCACTGATACCAAACACAAGACTTGATCTTAGACTTATGTTAACGTGATCTCAGCTTAGACTCACCAGAGTGTTGTTGATGCATTTATGCACACAAATGCTCCCTCGTAGTTCAAAAAAAAAATGTTCTGCAGGCCCTTTATTAACCTCAGATGTTCCACTAGGCTACTTTGAATCCATACAGAAGGTTTGGTTAGAAGATCACAAGAAAAATATTCAATGACTTCACCTTCTTTAACCATAGTTGTAACTGAAAATTCATGATCTTTAGGTGATCCATTAAGCACTCCTTCTTCAGCTTGGTTTTGACCAGGGACGTGATCACATATAACTGATGATCTCTCCTGGTGTTTCAGAAGTTGTTTGCTTGACAAAGAGTGGTTGGTTCTTTTTCAAACTCTTGTTCTCTCTCATCCTGTTTTGCTGCAGTTTCTTCTTTCTTCTCTACTGGTTCCTTCTGATAACAACTTAGCTCATCATCTCTTGATTTTGGACGTGGGACTGACCTCTGTTTTGGGTTATTCATCACAGAAGTAAGTGATCTATCATGTTCATGAGGTGTTCCTTGAACCGTGGGCTTTTCATTTCATCAAGACATGCTTCATGTAGCTGGAACTTTCTATGTTCCTTATAACCATAGTATGACTTTGGCTCATATTTGGATGTCCTAACATGTCCTTTAGCTTCCCTAGCTTGGATTTGCATCCTTTCCAAGTCAGCTTGCCCATACCTTTTGGCTACAAACCTTTTCTTCATGACAACCTTCATCTCATACCAAGAAGAAATTTGTTGCTCTCCATATTTTCTCCTAGTACTAGCTGTCTGATACCACCAATCAAGTGGATATCCACATAAACTAGTAGATGCCAATTGAGCCTACTTATCTTCTGTGTACCCCTGACACTTAATAATTAAATTCATCTCCTTTTCCCATTCTAGGTATGTATCTGAATCAAAGTCTCCATAGGAGGGTGGGATGTGGATCGTTTTTTTTTCTTCTTTGCAACTTGCTTGTTGCTTTGCGCTCAGCCATATCTTCATGGTTTCTTTTGCTTTCAAAAGAAGACATAGGAGACTGCTGGATATGATAGATCATGTGATTTAGGTTAAGAACAAAATTACCAAACCTTCAAGTGGCTCTGATACCACTTGGTACGGCCCTGGTATGGCTGTCTTTCCTTAGATCACTTGAAGGGGGATACGCCTTACTGTAGGAATCAACTAAGGCTCAACCCAAGGGATGTGGATCGAATGGCGAAACAGAAGCGGCGAAAGACTCCTGATACTCCTAGTTCTCCTTCTCTGGATATGACACACCAAAGAGATTGAACCTTGATTTGTTGGATATTACACACCAACAGTTGAGAGAAAATTCAACACAAAGAAGATGAAAACTGTCGATTTATTGATTGAATGACTGCCAAAACGTGGCTACAAATTCTTAAAGCATAAAATATAAAAACTAATCCTAAACCAAGTTGGTTAATGAAAACCCGACCCTAATCCTATTGCTAATTGGTTTAGAACACCAAACCGATTTCTAATGGGTCTATAAAAACAAAACCTTTTCCTAATGCGTTTACATATATAATAAAACAAAATACACTTAGAATAGACCATAATGGTCGTGGGTATCCATCTTAGTCCAACCATAAACCAAGCGGGCTTGTCTTTCCACCTTTTGGGTCGATAAAGGCTTTTTTCGAACAACTCTTTCTTGGGATCGATCCATCTGGTTCCAAGTCCGAACAAGTTGCTCCTTATGCTCATTTGGATGATAATTATCCTCATCATGTTCCTTTTCCAGCTCTGGTACTTCATCTTCCATTTCCAACTCATTTCTCGCCCATGTCGGTTTTGACTAGTCCATTTCTCGATCATTCCTGTTTTCCCATTCCATTTCCTGTCCATCCAGCTTCATCCCATCTATTTCTTTGTCCATCAAGGGTTCTCACTGGTCTTCCATGATTTTCCAAAGTCAGTTTATGCTTTATAAAGGTCTCATCAAGGTCCATAGTCTTCTCTCGGTCCAATACCTTATGAATAAGACCAATAAGCTCTCCAATGAGCCCATTAGGTTGTGATATGGCCCATTGAGTTTCTGGGACGTGAATTGGCTTCCATAATTTGAAGCTGATCCAGGTCGCCCCATTTTCGGTTTTGTCCCAAAGGGTTTTACGGAGGAAGGTTTTTAACGAGGCCACAAGACTACTTCTCATATCTCCTGTATGATTTATCTCAGACCGACCACATGCTTACCTTATGTTATGTTTTATCCTATGTTTTTCATTTAGTCTCTATGTATTTTCGAGAGGTGCCTCTTGGCGTTCTTTTCTTATGTTTTCGAGAAGTTGTGCATGTACAGCCTTCTCCCTTTATATTCTGGTCGAAACTCTCTTCTAATCTTTCCAATATTGAAAGTTTTACAGAGGTTCTGGTTGCGTGAGTGAGAGAAACCCCAATGGGGAAGATGAGATCTTGTTCTGGTCGAAATGAGAGAGAGACTGATGCGAGAGAGAGTTTATGAGAGGCTAATATATTTAAGGAGACTATGGAGACTAAAGAGACTAGGAGATTATGAAGAAGAAAGAGGAGAACCATAAGTTATTATTAAAATTTCACCGTACACTGCCTTTATATAGGCTTTACACTTTGTAATCCCATAAAGCATAAATCTAAATCTAATGGTTGTTAATCCTTGAAGATGGACGATCAGGATCTGGTCTTGGGTTGTCTTGTGCTAGCTGGAAAGTGGAGTCAGCTTGCTGGATGGATGGTTGAGATTAAATGAGTTTGAATCTTATCAAGGGAAGGCTGGAACTTGATTGGTCGCCCATAGGCTCCCCTGAACCAGGCTGGATCTCTGGCTAGATACATAGTCACTTTTTGCTCTTCCTTTCCAGACAGTGATAGCAATATCCAGCCTGTCACACGCCTGCCATATCCACAAACGTCCACTAGCTCAGACTAAGCTTCTCTTGCGCCCTAAGTTGGCACAACTTCATTTCAGGTTGATCCGGGAAAGCATTCGCCCTATTCTTGTAGGGTCGATGGTACCGGCCTCTTGTCCGTAACACTCGCCCTATTTTTCCACAAACTCCCAAAACATCTTCAAAGGTCGAATGGGAACAATCTTTGGGTCGCCCTATTTTTGCACACTCAACCATCTCCTCCCAAATTCCTATAAATGGTGTCTAAGTCCGTCATGGACTTGACCCTAACTTTTCACAAGCTTCAGGATACTTCTAGACACCTTTAAACACTTTTAAGGCCTTCTGAGACAATCTTCGGAGGTCTTGCCCTAACTTTGCACAAGACCCAAACTTCACCCAACCTCATCCTTTTATTCCATTTCTTTCTTCAAGTTATACTTCCCCCTCAAGCTTGACTATAGGTGATCCTTAATCAAGCTTGGAACCTTGAAGAATTCCCTCATTACAAACCTCACCAAGTAAAACCCTTGTTGGGATAAAACATTGATGAGGGAAAAAGAGTAGGTTCCTTAAGGCCTAGGGATTGGCCAGTGGGTCTTTTTGTCTTAGTATCAGTGTGATGGTCACAAAGACCCTAGATCACGGCCTCCTTGTGATGCAAGGTAGTTCTTCACTTCTCTTACACATCACCAATAGCTTCTCGAACCTCTTCTTTGAACTGGCTTGTGTCGTCACTTCTCTCATGGATTCTTGCCTTCTCCATCTGGTCAAACCACATGCCTAGCTCCTTCTCATCTCATTGAGCATCCAAGTTAGGTACCAGATACATCATTTCAAAAGTGTATCAGTTCTCAAGAGATAAACCTATCATGAATATATATAAAGATAAAGACCAGATTTACTCCCTTGTTTAAATGGTGAAGAGCGGCTTGCTTGAACCAACCATTTAAACCACTCACTGCTAGAACTCTCTCAGATCATTTAAGCTCTTCAACACTCCCCCTCAAGCTTGAGACCTCTTAAAAGAACAAGCTTGGACAGTTTGATGGCTTCATGCTCCGGACTGAACAAACCAATGCAACCTTCCTTCATCCCTCGCCAACTTGATGGACAGTTGGTAGATCCCTCAACTATCTCTTCAACCACCTCACACTAGAAGTCTCATTGATAGAATAAATTTCTTCATACACAACCAATACTGCTTTGAACAATCTCTTGACTAGATATGCCACTGCCTAAACCCGGTTGGCTCCTCCTTTAGTTTGCTTGCAATAGTAAGGAGGAAAACATGTCACTGTGCATAGGATATTAAGGTAGCTCACTTAAATCCCCTCCTCAAGATTGGATTGAGTCTAGGTCCAAGCTTGAAGTGAGCCTTATTGAGCTTTAAGATCAGGAGTACAACATCCCAAGGACTGCACATACAACCACTGATCAAACTTTCCTTTCACTACCATTGCCTTAAGGTCACCACTACCAGTCTCCTCAAGACTTAGGTGATGACCTCGCCTTGTGTGTCCACACACACAAACCATGACCACTCTCCATTGCTCTAACAATGGGCACTGCCTTCCTCTTGAACTTGGATTGATGATGGGATAGAAACACTCCTCCTTAACCTGAAACATCACTTAAACTCCAAGCAAGATAAGACACAAGTATTGGGATCAAACCTTGACTAATCATCAAGTTTGATCACCCAATTTCACAAGCTTTACAACAGATTAAACCAAACATCAACAAGGTCTAATCTTTGCAAGCAACATCTCTAAGAACATGAAAGATCATATCATATTCAAGAAAAGCTACTTAGGCATTTTTAAAAATCCTTAATCTGCATCTGACATGAATCTAGATGCAACAATTTAAGGCAGCAACAAGATGATAATATGAAATAACCTTAATCAGTCTCTAACTCATGAATGCAACCAGTTTAGATAATTTTAATCAACATCAAACACACATTGATTTAGAGCTGAGATTAATCATCATTATCATCAGACAAGATCAGTCTCAATGCAACAACCTTAGGTGATTTCATTGCATGACAGCAAGCATGGTTAGACAACTACTAACTCCTAACAAGATTCACTAGAATCGGGTTTAAGCATTTTCTCAATCACCAAACAAGTCTCTTTAGCATCCTAGGATAGATTCTAAAGAAGTCTACTTCATTTAACAATCTTAAACAATATCCGCAGGTTATTCAAATCAACACAACACAACAACCAGTCATTATCACACTCAATATCAAGAGCGGACAATACTAGCTTACATCCAAGGAACCAGATTGATTCTTTGAACCTCCAATGGCATAAAGGTCATGCCTTTATTGGTTCTGAGAGTCTGGATCTTCACCCACCTCCTTCTCATTCAGTCAACGACCACCTTCTTGTATCTTCAACTCAAAAGACCCCTCCTTTCTTCATCTTATCAGCTCGCCCTCTTTTGGATGATCTTCTTTTGAAACCAGATGAACACAGTCTCTTGGACAAGGCGGTTTCTAGATGAGGTTCATGATGCCTCTCCATCCACCTTTGCTTCCAACAAGGCTTCTTCATCAAGTACAGACAGGAACCCAGCTGAGAGACAAGGAGAACACACCATGGCTTCAATCTTCTTCTTGTTCCTCCTGAAACTGAACTCTGATGGATATGTCTTCAAGGTTTTGTTTTGAGCTAAGAAATGAGTGTGAGGTTTTTGAAAGCTTATAGCTCAGGTTCTTATGAACCTGGCTCTGATACCATGAAAGTTTAACAGAGGTTCTGGTTGTGTGAGTGAGAAAAACCCCAATGGGAAAGATGAGATCTTGTTCTGGTCAAAATGAGAGAGAAACTGATGAGAGAGAGAGAGAGAGAGAGAGAGAGAGAGAGAGAGAGAGAGAGAGTTTATAAATATGTGGAGAATAACCATGAATTTGAATCAATATCATAGGAGTTATGATGAAGAAGTTACACCACTTTCGAACCGACGTGATTCTAATTTATCATGTTTGGAGATTTGACACTTTGTTCTTGCTAATCAAACCATAATGAATCATTGTTTAAGAAGATTTATTTGGACTCATAAATAAGTGGAAAATCACCTTAAAATTGAATCAATATCATAGGAGTTATGATGAAAAAACTGTTCCCACTTTCAACCAAAGTGATTCCAGTTTACCCTCTTTGGAGATTTGGAAGTTTCTTCTTGATTCTAATCAAACCAGAATGAATCACTGTTTAAGAATCTAGATTTGGAATTATAAATATGTGGAGAGTCACCATGAATTTGAATCAATATCATAGGAGTTATGATGAAGAAGTTACACCATTTTCAACCGACGTGATTCCAGTTTACCTTGTTTGGAGACTTCGCAGTTTTCTCCTGATTCTAATCAAACCTGAATGAATCACTATGTAAGATGCTTGATTTTAACTCATAAAAAAGTGGGAAATCACCTTGAAATTGAATCAATATCATAGGAATTATGATGAAGAAATTAAACCACTTTCAACAGACGTGATTCTAGTTTACCATGTTTGGAGATTTTGCAATTTCTTCTTGATTCTAATCAAACCAGATTGAATTACGATGTAAGAAGCTTCATTTGGACTCATAAGTAAGTGGAAAAGCACCATGAAATTTAATCAATTTCATAGGAGTTATGATGAAGAAGTTATCTCACTCTCAACAGAGGTGATTCCAGTTTTCCCAGTTTGGAGATTTGACAGTTTCTTCTTGATTATAATCAAACAAGAATGAATCACGCTGTAAGAAGCTCGATTTGGAAAGATAAATACGTGGAGAATCACACTGCATTTAGATCAATATCATAGGAGTTATGATGAATAAGTTATACCACTTTCAACCGACGTGATTCAAGTTTACCATGTTTGGAGATTTGACAGTTTCTTCTTGATTCTAATCAAATCAGAAAGAATCATGATGTAATAAGCTTGATTTGAACTCATAAATATGTGGAAAATCACTTTGGAATTGAATCAATATCATAGTAGTTTTTATGAAAAAGTGTTCCCACTTTCAACCAAAGTGATTTCAGTTTTCCATTTTTGGATTTTTGGCAGTTTTTCTTGATTCTAATCGAACCAGAATGAATCACGATGTAATACGATTGATTTGGACTGATAAATATGTGGAAAAATCACCTTGGAATTGAATCAACATCATCGCAGTTATTATGAAAAAGTGTTCCCACTTTCAACCAAAGTGATTCTAGTTTTCCATGTTTGGATATTTGGCAGTTTCTTCCTGATTCTAATCAAACCAGAATGAATCACGATGTAAGAAGCTTGATTTGGACTTATAAATATATGGAGAATCACCCTGAATTTGAATCAATATCATAGGATTTATGATGAAGAATTTATCGCATTTTCAACCGAAGTGATTCCTATTTACCCTTTTTGGAGAGTTGACAGTTTCTTCTTGATTCTAATCAAACTAGAATGAAACACGATGTAAGAAGCTTGATTTGGACTCATATATAAGTGGAAAATCACCTTGAAATTGAATCAATATCATACGAGTTATTGAAAGCTTGAAAGAGAATTTAGTATAAACAGAAAGTATAAGAGAGAATAGAGAGACTTGAGAAGAAATGAAGAGTATCAACCTTGATAGACTAAGAAACCATTAGAGAACTTAGAGAGATAAACTAGAGAGAGACTGAAAATACTTGTTATGATTGATGGTTAGCAAGTATTACAATATATAGAGGAAGATTAGGATAAGGTTTAACATAACCAAAGACCAAAACGTGTGTAGTCAAGCCGGAGAAGAGCGTCCGTTTGAAATACTTGGACGAGAGGCTCCACACGCTTGATGCCAAAGGCATCTTGACCAGATGCTCTTCCTTTCCATCTATGAGCCAGCCTGTCCAGACGAACCTCTCTTATCCTTCTGGCAAGCTTTATTCAAGTGGTAAGTGGTAAAAGTGATTCCTGGTTGAGTTAATAATCACTCGGGTAACTTTCAACCAGGTTGATTTTGGGTCGACCAAGTGTACATACACTTGTACGGTCAGTTGTACAGACGACCCAAAATAACTTCCTCTCCATTCCTTCGTGCTTCCTCTATTATTTAAACATTTTTATTCGACACTCTCCCTCAAGCTTAACTATGGGAACCAGTCAAGCTTGGATTCCATGAGATCTTCCTCATTTAAAACTTTATCAAAGAAAACCCTCCTTAGGGATAAAACCTTGACAAGGAAAAGAGTAAATACCTCATGACAAAGGGGATCAGCTCCTTCTGGTGAGATCAATGAGTCCTAATCTTGTGTGAATGGACTCAGTAGTATTCTATCTAGCTGCCTTGGTGAACACATCAACTAGTTGATCATCACTCCTTGTGTAGCATGGCAAGATGTCTCCGGATACAATCATTTGTCTCACCTTATGACAATCTACTTCAATATGCTTTGTTCTCTCATGGAACACTGAGTCGGAGGCAATGTGGATGGCTGCTTGATTGTCACAATGCATTGTCATAGGCGCGTCTTGATCAATCCCCAAGTGCTTTAGTATACCCTTCTTCCATATCAACTCATTTGTCAACTTCAGCATTGCTCTATATTCAGCTTCTACACTTGAACATGAAACCACCTTCTGCTTCTTGCTCTTCCAAGTGACCAGATTGCCTCCAATGAATGTGCAATAACCAGTTGTGGACTTCCTATCCATCCTATCTCCTGCCCAGTCAGCATCACAATATCCCACCACTTCAGTGCTCTTATTGCAACCCATCCATACTCCTTGATTGGTTGATCCATTCAGGTACATGAGTGGATGGTTCACCATGTTCCAGTGATGCTCCTTTGGAGCTTGAATATGTTGACTTACCTGATTCACAGCAAAACATATATCAGGTCGGGTAATGGTTAAGTTCATCAACTTACCCACAAGCTTCCTATAAAGCTTAGCATCTTGAAATGGTGGACTGTCTTCAATCTCCCCCTCACGTGGGACCTTGTATCCATCTTCAAGAGGAGCTTTAGATGTCTTTCCTCCATACATCCCTGCATCTTTCAAAAGATCAAGTGTATACTTTCTTTGGGATAGAAATAAACTTTCCTTAGATCTACATATCTCTATTCCAAGAAAGTATTTCATCTCTCCCAAACTTTAATTTCAAAGACAGATTTTAGCTAATCTTTGGTAGCTTGTATACCTGTCTTGTCACTCCAGTAATGATGATATCATCAACATATACTAGGAGGACAACAACAACTGAACATGTAGTGAGGGTGAAAAGGGTGTGGTCGAGTCAGACCTCTTGAAGCCTCTTCTATTCAAGGTAGTGCTAAGCTTGTTGTACCAAGCTCTTGGTGATTGTTTACGACCATAGATAGCCTTCTTCAACCTTAGAACGTTTCCTTTCTTCACCAAGTGTTCCAACCCAGGAGGAGGATACATATAGACTTCATCTTCAAGTTCTCCTTGAAGGAATGCATTCTTCACATCCATTTGCCAGAGACCCCATTCTTGATTTACAGCCACAGACAACACTATTCTAATGGTATGAAGCTTTGAAACTGGAGAAAATGTGTCTAGGTAGTCTTCACCATACGTCTAAGTAAACCCTCTAGCAACCAATCTTGTCTTCTATATATACACCTTCTCATTTGTAAGGTACTTGATTGTGAAAATCCATATACTAGACACTGCCTTCTTCTGACTTGGTAACTCACTCTCATACAAAGTGTCATTCTTAATCATTGCATCAGCTTCAGCTCCTACTGATTCCTTCCACTCCTCATCCTTGATTGCCTCCTAATATGATTCTGGAACATAACTCTCATCCAGACTAGTTATAAAGACACAATGATCTTCAGGATAGCATTCTAGTGAGCATAATACTTGAGATGGATGTTCCACAACATGTGCATTGTAATACACTCTGGTTTTTATCCAGATTGATGGAGGATTTCTTATCCTTGTCCTTCTTCTTAGGGGTTGAGCCTCAAGTTGGTTTTGCTCGACCTCTCCTTCTTCATGCTCCTCATTTCCTAGTTTTTCTTCCTCATTTCCTTGATCCACACCTTGATCATGAGAACCTGATCCTTCCTCATCCTGATTGTTATTAGTTTCAGCTTCATCCCCCCCCCCCTCATGGTCGAGGTGGGGAGCTTGATCATCTTCATTGATGGGAGGGACCTTGATGATGTCCTCCTCCAGTCTGTAGATCCTGGGACAGATTAATCCCAAGACTCTCCAGGATAATCCTCAAATTAGATGACATGTCAGTGGCTAAGTCCTTCAACTCTGTTTGGTTTTTGTCTTCATAGAAACCTTTGTCTTCCACAAACTTCACATCCCTTGACATTAGAACCCTTATGGCTACTGGATCATAACACTTGTACATTTTATGAGTTGGCGAGTATCCAATGAACATGCCTTTACTGCTCTTTGGTTCCAACTTGTTCCTTAGCTAGTCTGGTTTCGGAACAAAACAAAGGCAACCAAAGACACAGAGGTGGTTGAAGGTTGGTCTATGCTTGTTCTATTGATAAGGTAACAAGGATTTTGGTTGGAGTACTATTGATAAGGTAACAAGAAGTAACAACATCACCATTCCAGAACCTCTTTGGAACATTGGCTTTGAACATCATAGACCTTGCTACTTACATAAGGTGCATGTTATTTCTCTCTGCCACTCCATTTTGTTGAGGGGTAAAGGGACATATTGTTTAACGAAGAATTCCATGTTGACATATGTGCTCCTTGAAAGCTTGACTTGTTTACTCTCCGCCATTATCTGATTTAAAAATTTTGAGCTTGGCATTGAAATGGTTAGTAACATAGTTTTGAAAGTTTCTAAATGCATCAAGCACCCTATCTTTAGATAGAATGAAGGTTATCCATGTGTATTTACACTTCTCATCTATGAATGTAACAAAATATTTATGATTATCCCTAGACAAACAAGGGGCAGTCCAAACATCCGAGTGAATCAAATCAAAACAATGATCATAGAGTTGTGGATTTATGAAACACAGTCTGACAATGTTTGCCTAAAAGACAAACTTCACAATCATTACTTTCAAACACAACACCTGGAACCATTAAGTTTATAGCCTGAATATGAGGATGTCCTAGTCTAGCATGCCACAAAGCCTTCTTATTCAAACCATAAGCAGAAACAGAAGTAAAGGAACATCTATGATTAGGAAAAGAAGTAAGCTCTTCAAGCAAATAGAGGTCTCCTTTTGTCACTCCTTGCCCAATCAACTGACTGCTCTCAATATCCTGAAAATTCACATCATTAGGACTAAATATAACATTACAATGCATATTAGTGGAGCATTTCTTGACAGAAAGCAAGTTTGAAGTGAACTAAGGCATGTAGAAAGCTCTAGTTTCCTTATCAAATAGTTTCAACTTGCCTATACCCCTAATTGGTATCCTATCTCCATTAGCAATCATGACATGTCCATTGGACGGTTCTATATCTCTAAGACTAGTATCACTAATCATATCATGAGATGCACCAGAATCAACTATTAAAGATTTAGACATGTTATGAGCAATACGAGATTGATCAATTATCCTAGAATGAATATAAGCATTATCAGTATGATCAAGGACACTAGCAACCTTAGATGCGCCAAATGAATACCCACTGACATTACCAAGAGTTTTACCATTATCCTTGAGCATTTTGATGAGGGCATCCATGTCTGCTCGCCGGATGAACTCATTCTCGTTGGACCTTGTTGGATGGTTTGTCTGGTGTGCAGTGTAAGTCACCAATGCTTTGTTCTCACCCCCTTCACGATTATGAGCTTCATTTTATAGCCTTGAGGAACAGTTCCATGTTGATCACTTGCTCCATAGGTGACATTGTCCCTTGATTCCATGTCCTTCATTAACTTGTCCGGTTTGAGATGAGGGTAGAGGATCCAGTGTTGGTTCTTCTTGTGGCCATGTCTCTTGCAATGATCACAGTTCCCATTAAACCTCTTATCCTCATAGTTCCCATTGACTCGTTTATCTTCATATCTGTTGGCCTTGTTTGCTTGAGGCACTTCAGCTTGATTGGCTAGCGTGAGCTCCCCCTTTCCTCCAAAGAGACCCAAGGACCCTTGTTCCTTATGGATTTGTGAGCACACCTCTTCAAGGGTTGGTAGCTTCTCTGATCTCAAGATGTGCTTGATGAGATCATTGTAGGTGGAGTTTAGTGTGAGCAATAGGGCAAAGAACTTATCTTGCTCACTCCTCTCATTCAGCTCATCCGGATCAGCAGTACTTGGCCTCAACATCTCAAGTTCCGACCATAGAGCTCTAAAATTTCCCAAATGCTTGGTAAACTTCATGTCTTCTTGTGCTAGATTGTTGATAGTCCTCTTTATCTCAAACATCCTAGTAAGATTTGAGATGTTCCCATACACCTTCTGAAATGCATCCCACAAGTTTTTCGCCTTCTCGTAGTAGTTGTATGCCTCCATAATGGATGGATCCAGTGAACTTTGAAGGATATACATAGCCAATAGATCTTCATACATCCATTTCACTTCATCACACACGACAATTTCCTTGTCACCTTCATGAGTAATGAGCTTTGGAGTTTCATCCTTTAGGACATGATTCCACAAACCCTTACTTCCCACAACAGTCTTCACTACACGAGATGATAACAAGTAGTTCCCACCTTTAAGTGTAACCGGAATGACATTAGTCTTATTATTCTCCATCATGGGCTTCCCAGATCAAAACGAGTGTTCTTGAGGTTTTCCGAAATAAAAACCCAAATCTAAGGTAACCTGACTTTGATACCATGAAAACTTGAAAGAGAATCGAGTATAAACAGAAAGTATAAAAGGAAATATAGAGAATTGACAAGAAATGAAGAGTATCAACCGAATAGACTAAGAAACCATTAGAGAGATAAACTAGAGAAAGACTGAAAAATACTCGTTATGAGTGATGGTAAGAAAGTGTTACAATATATAGAGGAAGATCAGGATAAGGTTTAACGTAAACAAAGACCAAATCGTGTGTAGTCAAGCCGGAGAGGAGCGTCCATTTGAAATACTTGGACGAGAGGCTCCACATGCTTGATGCCAAAGGCATCTTGATCATATGCTCTTCCTTTCCAGCCATGAGCAAGCCTGTCCAGACGCGCCTCTCTTATCCTTTTGGTCAAGATTTAACCAAGTCTTAACTGGTACAAGTGATTCATGGTCGAGTTGATAATCACCCGGGTAACTTTCGACCAGGTTGATTTTGGGTCGACCAAGTGTACGGACACTTGTACGGTCAGTTGTACGAACAAACCCAAATCACTTCCTCTCTATTCCTTCATGCTTCCTCTATCATTTAACAATCTTTATTCAACAATTATGATGAAAAAGTGTTCCCACTTTCAACCAAAGTGATTCCAGTTTACCATGTTTGGAGATTTGACAGTTTCTTCTTGATTCTAATCAAAACAGAATGAATCACGATGTAAGTATTGAGATGAAGAACCAAAAAGAAATAAAAGAGAAAATGAGAAGAAGTTCTCTGGATACTTGAGGTGGAAGTTAGTTTGCACATTTTTGCTCTACAAGCTATCTACCTTGACCTAACTTGCCTTGAGAGGAAAGGTAAGGAGAGATTTCGTGTACACTGACCATAAGAGGGAAAGGAGACATTTGGAGCTTTGTTTGATCAGTTCGAATTCAAATGGAAAGAATCACATGTCTCTCTTAAGGATTAAAGCTTTTCCTGACCTGTCACTATCCATGTTGTCCAGAATCCTTATTTTATTGTTTCTTTTTGTTTCGTGTATGTCTATATAATTTAACATCTCAGAATGAATGCAAGCAAGGAGAATAATCTCCCTTCTCTCTCTAATCTCTCATTTTTTTCACTCTCTCCTCTGTTTCTCTATACTATCCATAAACAAACTGTAACGACCCAAATTTGGGTCAATTTGTCTCCGCCAGCAAGGCCCGTTTGAGCAGCAGGAAACCCTAGGTAAGCCACTATTTAAGCAGATCTGCCTCACTATTTTATTCAAACAAATCCCTAAGTGTGACATCTCTGCAAAAACTGAGCCGTCGCTGAAATCTAAGGCCGTACCGTCGCAACCACCACCGGTAGAGAGCATATCCGTCATTGAACTACCACAAAACGTCAAAGGTAAACCGGAACCACCTTTTTCGATTTGAATTTTGTGTAGGCGTTTAGTAAATGGACGATATCTCGTTAACCGCTTGTTATTTTGAAAATCTAAGGCCACCATCGTGTTCGTAACGTCGAGACGAGTCCGAAGCTCCAATATCAGCCCTCCCCCGCCGTCCACGCGCCGTCACGCGCCATCCAACCGCCACGTCGTTCCGCTCGTGTACGACACGCGCCGCCAGCCGCCGCCGTCCACCGCATGCGCCGCGCGTGGTTTTCACGCGCCGCCATCACGCGCCTCCGTCCGCCGTCACGCGCCGCCGCTGTTGATTCCGGTAAGTCGCCGCCCTTCCTCCTTCGCCGCCGGTAACCGCTTCAGGTGACTCCCCAACTCGGCTGAGTTGGTTTGATTGTGGTTTGGTTTAGGTCAACCGGTTTTTAATTAATTGATTTCTGGTTTAAATTAATTGAATTTGGGTTATGTTAAACCGGGTTGAAATTGATTTAAATTTGGTCCAATTGAAATCGAATCCGGCTAAGGAAAACCGGTTGATTTAATTCGATTTCAATTTGGTTAAGAGTTGACCGGCTTGGGTCAGAGTTGACCTTTGACTGCAAATTGACTTTTTGACCTGACCACCGGTTTCTCCGTTTTTGACCGTTCGAAGGGCGTTCTGACTAGATTTTTCGCCCTGATTTCATATTTGGAGTCTGTTTGAGCAGCTGGAGTTCATAGACAACATTTTTCCCACATTGTTAAGGTGACGGCTATTCCCAAACTTCTCGTACATGGCTTATGATTTTGAGTAAACATAATTTAGTTCTAATGTGTTTCGTCTTCTTGAAATCGAGTCTGTTAGAGTCTGCTTGTTTAGTTATTAGGTTCTATGTTAAACCAGATATAGGGTGTTAGAGGGTTCAACATTGCTTATCCATTAAGAATTGATATTATATATATAATTATTTGTTGAGAATTGAGGTGAAAGGTTGTGGTCGACTACGGAGACGTAATTCCGTAGGGCGGTTTGTGACCAGTATATTTTGTGTGTAGATGTTGCGGCACAGCATAGTCGACCTGTTGTTGCCAAGGCTGAGGTCGATAAATCGTCTACAGGCGTGTGTTACCGAGCACATATTCGGCGTTGTTTTTGGCCTGTTAGTGGGCAGCGGGTGTGTACCTCGCTAGGACCATTGTTTGCTCTTTGGGTACTTTAGGTATCGTGTTTGTTACGTGTTAGAATTAAATTATATTTATTCAGAATGTTATGATCGGGTCCATGGACTTCGGGTTTAGCATCCCATACCTCACTGAGTGACTCCCCTGTTGCTCACCCCTCTTTCTTCCCCATTTCATGTGAGACTGCTGAGGAGGAGTGATTTATTTCAGATCGGTGTTTTGGGTGTTTCCTATTTAGACTTATGGATTTACGTTCATGGATATTTTTCGAATTTTATTATATTGATGGATTTATGGTGTTAAGTTGACTACGCGAAGTAATAATGTGGAGATTTTTGGAAATTATTATTTATTAAGTTAAACTTGAAAATGCGAGTGTTACACAAACTCTCTTGTTCTTACTCTATTCTTCATTGTTCTTCAGCACAAATCTCACTAAAATCAATCATTCTCTACTATTATCCTTATATTATCATATTTCTAACATGGTATCATAGCTCTAAACTCTTGAGATCTCTCTTTCTTACTTAACTTCTGCAAATACAAACTCTGTTTTTTTTACTTTATTTCTCACTCTGTTTTCTCTACTCTGTTTTCACTCTGTTGGTTTTGAAACTTTCATTCTCTACTACTTTCATAAACTCTGGTTTATTCTGAGCTCCTAATCTCATTCTCTATTACTGTGTTCTTCAAATTTCTGGATCCTTTATCTTTATCCATTGGTCCATAGCTTTGTCTAGTGGATAAAAGAAAACCAGACATGGAATTGAAGTCAAGAAGTCTTATTCTAGTAACCCTTGAGGGTTCTAACTATCTGCTGTGGTCAAGAGTGGCCAGAGTTACCTTGGGGAGTCATGGACTTTGGGACAGCCATATCATAAAGGCTGAAACTTCAAATAGGATGGCTCTAGAAGATAACCAGGCAAGTGGCCTGTAGAATGAAGACAAGTGGATTCAAGAGGACCAGCAAGCACTTGAGATCATTCACAACTCTCTTTTAGAATCTATCTTGGAAGCTTATTCATATTGTGAAACTGCCAAGAGCCTATGGGAGAGTCTTAAAATTGTTTATGGGAATCTCTCTAACTTGAGTCGGGTATTTGAAGTCAAGAGGATCATCAACAACTTGAGCCAGGAAGAAGTAGAGTTTAACCAGTACTTTGGCAAGTTCATAAGCTTATGGGCAGAGATGGATGTGCTTAGACCTTTCTCAGTGGATCCAGATATCATAAGGGAAAGATATGAACAAGACAAGGTCTTCAGTCTTCTCCTGAATCTGAATCCATCCTACAACCAATTGATCAAGCATATTCTGAGAGAAAACAAGCTTCCTAACCTTGACAGCGTGTGTGCTCTAGTTCAAAGAGAACAAATTTCTCAAACTCTCTTTACAAGGGAACATAAACAACTTTCAAGGACAAGCACAAGATGGTGTTGTTACCTGGATACAATAAGGCCAAGAAAAGACATGTCAGGAAGAACATCAAACCAAGCTGGTTTGATTTAAGTCAGGTGGAATGAAACTCAAAGTTGAAGTGGATGATCAACCAGGTGTTAAGGGGCGCATCTATGTACTCAGCATTCATAAGTGATTCTAATGAAGGAAAAAAGTGGAGCAAGGCTGTGATCAATGATGGTCCCATCAGAATGAGTGATATAGAGCCACTGATCAAAGCAGCCAAAGCCCTTATCTCCTCAAAGAAGTCTGGTATACATTCCTTTATCTCTAAGCCAATCATAATATATCCAGGAGTTAGTCATCATATGATTAATGATAGAAATCTCATTAGTGATATTAGGCCTGCCTTAGGGAAATTTACAATAGCCAATGGAGATAAGGTGAAGATATAAGGAATATGGAACCTTAAGTTGTTTGATAGAGAGTCTATTGCCTTCTATATGCCTGGCTTTGCTTCTAACCTACTCTCAGTGAAAAGGGCCATGGTTGACCCTAATTGTCAGGTAGTTTTTAAGCCTGATGATGTTGAGTTCATGACCTTATGACAGGGAAGGTGATTGGAGAAGGCAACAACAAATATGGTTTATACCATCTCCAAAAGACTAAGCTTTCTTACTCTTCTCCTTCTACTCCTTTATGCATGACCAGTACTAATCTATGTGATAGCAATACTTGGCATGCTAGATTAGGTCGCCCACACTCACGAGCATTAGAGGACTCATGATGCCTGATATGTCATTTAGTCATTTGGAATGTGAAGCATGCATCTTAGGAAAGCATTGCAAATCTGTGTTTTCAACATTAGTAACTATCTATGAAAAATGTTTTGGCTTAGTTCATTATGATGTTTGGATCTCTCCATGTCTGTCTAGGGATAATCACAAGTATTTTGTCACCTTTATAGATGAAAAGTCTAAATATACTTGGATTACATTGCTTCCTTCTAAGGATCGTGCGGTAGATGCTTTTATGAACTTTCAATCTTATGTCACTAACCACTTTAAGGCTAATGTGAAGGTATTTAGGTAAGACAATGGAGGAGAGTATACAAGCCATGCACTCAAGAATCATTTGGCAAAACATGGCATAGTCCACCAAACAAGCTGTCCTTATACTCCTCAACGAAATGGAGTGGCTGAGAGAAAGAATAGGCATCTCATGGAGGTGGCTAGATCAATGATGTTCCATGCCAATGTTCCTAAAAGATTTTGGAGTGATGCTGTGGTCACAGCATGCTATCTCATCAACCGGATCCCTACCAAGCTGCTCAAGGATGTCTAACCTTACGAAGTGTTGAATAAAACCAGACCATCTCTTCATCACCTCAGAATGTTTGGATGCACCTGCTTTGTGTTTATATCAGGAGAACAAATAGACAAGCTAGAAGCAAAGAGCATGAAGTGTATGTTCATTGGATACTCATCTACACAGAAAGGATACAAGTACTACAATCCTGAAACAAAAAGAGTTCTTGTATCCAAAGATGTGAAATTTATGGAAGGAAAAGGTTTCTATGCTGAGAAGAATTAGGATGAGCTCAAGGATCTATCTCAGGCATCTGACAAGGCTAATAACCTGAGGATAATCATGGAAGGTCTGGGAATCAGTTTATCCAAGGAAAAGGAAGCCACCAGAGAAGCTACACCTGCTCAAGAAACTGAACAAGAAGCTGAAGAAGTCACTCATCCTGATCCTGAAGGGGGCACGGAACAAGAAACATAAGTTCATAATTAGGATGGTGTTGAAGAACAAGAAATTGAAACTATTCAGGTTCATGAGGGGGGCAGGAAGTGGAAGAGGGCGACCAGGTTCAGCCTCTAAGAAGGAGTACTAGGATCAAGAAACCTGCATCAAACTGGATCAACACAAGAGTTTACTTCAATGCTGAAGCAGTGACTCATCAAATAAGTGCATTATGCTCTTTTGCACTAGTCGCACCTGAGCATCAAGCCTTCACTATTGGCTTAGATGAAGCATATCTACCAAGATCATATGCAGAAGCAATGGAGCTTGAAGAATGGAGAAAATCAGTTGGAGATGAGATCAGTGTCATGATTATCAATGATACTTGGTATGAAAGTGAACTCCCAAAGGGCAAGAAAGTTGTGTCAAGCAAGTGGGTGTTCAATATCAAGTTTCTACCAAATGGCAAGGTGGAGAGGTGCAAAACAAGAGTGGGTGCAAGAGGTTTCACTCAGACATATGGAGAGGATTATATTGATACATTTGCACCAATAGGCAAGCTGCATATAATCCGGATCATCCTATCAGTTGCAACAAATTTGGAATGGGAATTGTGGGAAATGGATGTCAAGAATGCTTTCCTTCAAGGAGAGTTAGAAGATGAAGTCTATATGAACCCACCTTCTTGTTTAGAGAAGCTTGTCAAACCTGGAAATGTCATAAGACTCAAGAAAGTAATCTATGGACTGAAGCAATCTCCAAGAGCATGCTATTACAAACTGAGTACTACACTGAATGGAAGAGGTTTCAAGAAATCAGAAGCTGATCACACCATGTTTACTCTCCCTGGTCCAAGAGGGATTGTAGTCATCTTGATCGATGTAGATGATATAATCATCACAAGCACTGCAAAGAAGGCATCAAAGAAATCAAGGTATCCTAAAGTCTGTTTATTAGCCCTGTTCTTTTTACTGTCGATGCGTCGGTGATTAGAGGTAAATATTATAGCTGACTTCTTGTGCAAGTACGTGGAGAGTGACGCTGGAAACTCTTCCTTCGCCGATCAAAAATAGTCGCCGCTGTCTCTTAGTTGTCGCTGTATTTATTGGCGATCGTAACAATACCCGCAATCCTTATGAAAACCAATTACAATGACACCTTAATTATTTTCTTCTTTTGTTTTTGTCTGATTTTATGTTTAATTTTTGACCGCTGGAGGTGATCGCAGCGGCACGATACCGAACAGGGATATTAAAGATTTAGGTGAACTCAAGTACTTCCTTGGGATTGAAGTATGTCGCTCTAAAGAGGGGCTCTTCTTGTCCCAAAGGAAGTACACACTTGATCTTTTAACTAAGGCAGGAAACTTTGGAGGAAGTCCAGCTAAAACCTCTGGAAGAAGGCTACTGATGTAACCCTGCCCAGTTGTACAACCAACCAAAACTACCCGAGTTTGACCATGAAGACGCTTGTGATGGAGAAAGACAAACCAGAGCTAAAAGGGGAGTTTGGAGACTATTTCACTCCATCAACTGACCATGAGGAGTATTCTAGTCAAGCCAAAACCAGTCCAGTTCGTGGGGTTACAAGAGATGTTCAAAGAATTCACTTTTTTGGTCATATCGGTTTATGGAGGCCACCTGATGATCTAATAAAGTTCTTGCTCCTCCTTGGTGAACCAATGCATTCTTCTATGAAGCCTAAATCAGTATTACATGCCAAGAGTCATTACAAAAAACTTATTTTGGTCCAAAGTCAAGTTTACATTCCTAGTTTCTAAGTTTCTTAATTTCTACACTTTGTCTTTTCATTCTTACAACTTGAAAGTCCTATATAAAAGGATGCACGACCAGAATAAGATTGATTCACTCTTTTTATCAAAATTTTTCCAGAAAGCTTGTGAATCCTATGTTCATTTTTGAACACTGATTGCTAAACAGTTCATTCTCTGATTGCAAAACTTGTCTTTGATCTCAAACATGGTTCATTCTCTTGATCTTAGACACATCTACACAAGATTTGAACAATTCATAGATCATTTCTGAAGATCATCCAATCAATCCATCCATCATCATCAAAATCAACCCATATCTCTCTCAAAACCATCTGATTTTCTTTCAAAACTATCAGGGACAAAAGGATCTCCTCATAAGGGATTCATCAGCTACAAAGTACTTAGAGAGGGGGAGTTTGAGGACAAATCATAAGAGGATGTGAAACAGTATAGGAGAATGGTTGGGAAACTCATTTATCTAACAATTACAAGGCCAGACATTTGCTTTGCAGTGAACCAAGTCAGTCAACACATGTATGCGCCCAATGTTCACCATTGGAACATGGTTTAGAGGATCATGAGGTACTTAAGGAAGGCTCCTGGTCAAGGTCTATAATTGGGGTGTAATGGAAGTACATAAATTGTGGGATACTGTGATGCTCATTGGGCATGAAATATGGTTGATAGGAGTTTAACTACTGGTTATTGCACATCCATTGGTGGAAACTTGGTGACTTGGAAGAGCAAGAAGCATAAGGTTGTCTCATGTTCAAGTGCTGAGGCAGAGTATAGGGCTGTGAGAAAGCTCACCAATGAATTTATATGGATTAAGGGATTGCTTGGGGACTTAGGGATTGAGACTAAATCACCAATCCAAATGCATTGTGACAATCAAGCTGCTATTCAAATTGTCAGCAACTCAGTCTTCCATGAAAGGACCAAACACATTGATGTAGACTGCAACAACGTAAGACAAGCTATGGAGAAGAAGATCATCTTACGTTGTTACACAAGAAGTGAAAACTAGCTAGCTGATATCCTCACAAAGGCCGCAAGCACCAAAGTCTGTGAGTTCATCCACACTAAGTTGGGACTCATGGACCTCACTTCTCACTGACTCTCCTAACATGAAAGCTTCTACTCTTTTTCCATAGTGTGTTTTTGTCCCACTGGGTTTTGCACACTAAGGTTTTAATGAGGGAAGTTCTTCATGTTTCCAAGCTTGACCAGTCTCTATGTTCAAGATTTAGGAGGAGTATTGAGATGAAGAACCAAAGAGAAATAAAAGAGACAATGAGAAGAAGTTCTCTGGATACTATAGGTGGAAATTAGTTTGCACAGTCTTGCTCTACAAGCTATCTACCTTGACCTAACTTGCCTTGGGAGGAAAGGTAAGGAGAGATTTCATGTACACTGACTAGAAGAGGGCAAGGAGACCTTTGGAGCTTTGTTTGATCAGTTTCAATTCAAATGGAGAGAGTCACATGTTTCCCTTAAGTAATAGAGCTGTTCATGACCTGCCACAATCCATGTTGTCCAGATTCCTTATTTTATTGTTTTCTTTTGTTTCTTGTATGTCTATATCATGTAATATCTCCGAATGATTGCAACCAAGGAGAATAATCTCCCTTCTCACTCTAATCTCTCATTTTTGTCACTCTCTCTCCTCTCTCTCTCTATTCTGTCCAACATCAAACACTCTTGTTCTTACTCTGTTCTTCATTGTTCTTCAACACAAATCACACTAAAATCAATCATTCGGAAATAACAGCACGAAGCTTGATTTGAACTCATAAATAAGTGGAAAATCACTCTGAAATTGAATCGATATCGTAGGAGTGATGATGAAGAAGTTGTTATCTCACTTTCAACCAAAGTATTACAGTTTACCCTGTTTGGAGATTTGGAAGTTTCTTCTTGATTATAATCAAACCAGAATGAATCAACCGACCGATTCTCCACATCATAGGAGTTATGATGAAAAAGTTACACCACCTTCAACCGACGTGATTCCAGTTTACAATGTTTGGAGACTTGGAAAATTCTTCTTGATTCTAGTCAAACCAGAATGAATCACGATTTAAGATGATTAATTTGGATTCATATATAAGTGGAAAATCACCTTGAAATTGAATCAATATCATAGGAGTTATGATGAAGAAGTTATCTCACTTTCAACCGAAGTAATTCCAGTTTATCTTGTTTGGAGATTTGGCAGTTTCTTCTTGATTGTATTCAAACCGAAATGAATCACGATGTAAGAAGCTAGATTTTTACTTATAAATTTGTGGAGACTCACCCTGAATTTGAATCAATATCATATGAGTTATGATGAAGAAGTTATACCACTTTCAAC
Source organism: Moricandia moricandioides (assembly GCA_905132885.1). NCBI lineage: Eukaryota > Viridiplantae > Streptophyta > Magnoliopsida > Brassicales > Brassicaceae > Moricandia > Moricandia moricandioides. The sequence goes on from CAJHQQ010000154.1 coordinate 284,559, forward strand.
CGACGTGATTCTAGTTTATCCTGTTTGGAGATTTGGCAGTTTCTTCTTCATTCTAATCAAACCAGAATGAATCAAGATGTAAGAAGCTATATTTGGACTTATTAATAAGTAGAAAATCACCCTGGATTTGAATCAATATCATAGGAGTTATTATGAAGAAGTTATACCACTTTCAACCTACGTGATTCCAGTTTACCCTGTTTAGAGATTTGACAGTTTCTTCTTGATTCTAATCAAACCAAAATGAATCACGATGTACGAAGATTGGATTGGATTCATATATGAGTGGAAAATTACCTTGAAATTGAATCAGTATCATAGGAGTTATGATGAAGAAGTTATCTTACTTTCAACTGAAGTGATTTCAATTTACCATGTTTGGAGATTTGATAGTTTCTTCTTGATTCTAATCAAACCAGAATGAATCACGATGTAAGAAGCTTGATTTAGACTCATAAATAAGTGGAAAAATAACCCTAAAATTGAATCAATATCATAGGAGTGATGATGAATAAGTTATCCCACTTTCAACCGTATTGATTCTAGTTTCTCCAGTTTGGAGATATATTTGTTTTTTCTTGATTCTAATCAAATCAAAATGAATCACGATGTAAGAAGCCCAATTTGGACTAATAAATATATGGAGAATAACCCTGAATTTGAATCAACATCATAGTATTTATGATGTAGAAGTTATCCCAATTTCAACCAAAGTGATTCCAATTTACCCTGTTTGGAAATTTGGCAGTTTCTTCTTGATTCTAATCAAACCAGAATGAATCACGTTGTAAGTAGCTAGATTTAGACTTATAAATATGTGGACAATCACCCTGAATTTGAATCAATATCATAGGAGTTATGATGAAGAAGTTATCCCACTTTCAACCGACGTGATTCAAGTTTACCTTGTTTGGAGACTTCTAGTTTCTTCTTGATTTTAATCAAACCATAATGAATCACGATGTAAGAAGCTTGATTTGGACTCATAAATAAGTGGAAAATCACCCTGAAATTGAATCAACCGCAGTGATTCCAATTTACCATATTTGGAGATTTGGGCAGTTTCTCTGTTGAGATCAAAATCGGTTACGACGGAATCAACGTCGGAAACCTACCGGGAAAATTCCATCTTGCTGGAACTGACTCTGAAAAATGGAAACGGTAAAATTTGAGTTTAAATCTTGACTGACCACAAAGGAGCGGTCTGCGCAAATGAGCCATCAGGAAGAGTTCGTCCAAAGACATCGGGAAATGTATCCCTGAACGGCAATATGACAAAACGACTGGAAGACTCGATCATCCGACTCCCCGAACGGAGAAGATGGCCGAGCAAGACGTCCAGCTTGTCTAATGGGAAAATCAAGCCACATGGGTCGACCAACTCGCTCGTTTGGGCGACATGTTCGTCTTGTGCCATCCAACTCGCCCGTATGGAGAGTTAAACAGTCCAACTCATCGTACGGGCAAGTTGGTTGGTCCGTTCCGTCCAACTCTCCCGTATGGCGAGTTGGACTGTCCAACTCTCCATACGGGTGAGTTGGATGGCACGAGACGGCCAACTCGCCCATACGGCGAGTTGGATGGCACGTGAAGACCAACTCGCCCGTATGGCAAGTTAGATGGCACGACACGACCAACTTCCCCGTACGGCGAGTTAGAAAAAACGGACCAACCAACTCGCCCGTATGGCGAGTTGGATGGCATGACACGACTAACTTGCCATACGGGCGAGTTGGACGGCACGAACCTACCAACTCGCCGTACTGGCGAGTTGGTAGACACGATACGACCAACTCGCCCGTACGGCAAGTTAGATGGCACGAGCAATTCGACCTGACCGTTTGGCAACTCGGATCAAATCAATCCAGTTTCACCTCATCCTCGTTGAACTGCCTCTTTTTATACTTGGTCGAACTTATCTTTGTTCCGTCTCGATCGGGATTCACATTGGAACTTTACCGAATGAATTTTATTTTCTCGAGAAAGGATCGGGTTGATCGTATGAGTCGATAACGGTTAGCTAAGCACCTAGAGTCACACGCCCCATACGAAAGATCCTAACTCTTGGACGACGTCTTCTTTGCAATGCTCTTTCGCTATAATTGTAGAAACACCTAAGTCAGAAAACGGTCCGACGAGGTCTAAAGCTCGGCTAAAGGCCCACTCGTGATTTTATCCGAAAATCAAGCCCGAACTTTGTGATGGTTTATCTTTTATTTTGCAGGAACGGATAAATGTTAAGTTCAAAAGATAAATGTCAAGATCAAAGGATAAATGTTTAGTTTCCGAAGATAATCATGAAGATCGAGGAAAAAAGGAATATTTCTGTGAAACGATAAATTCGACCAAGGGCAGAAGAGAAAAGAGCAAACCGCCTCTAGAGGATTATATAAGGACTTCAAGGGTGATGATTCAAATGACACACGAAAATCTTCACTCAGAGCAAATATAGCTTAGAACGTAGAGCATTTCGGCAACTTTTCGTTTTTGTTATCCGAGCTGCGACACAACTAGAGTTTTGCAGTCTTAGGTTATTAGAAGTACGGATCTCACCGACAGCTCTCATAGCCTAGGCTCCTATCCTGTTGTAAACGCTCATACGCAAATTCGGAATAAGACATCTATTCGCTCTCTTTTTAATTCTTACTTTGTTTTTTCAATATTTACTTCGTATTCTGACTGATTGGCGTGTGGTTTAGAAGATATCCGAGACCTCTGGGAAACTAGGGTTTACCCTACATTCCTAATTCAATGGAAATCGACAGTGCAAATTTCGGTTCCCACAGTTTGGCGTTAGAAGGAGAGGGGAGGTATGGATCAATCTAACTCTCAGCCATCAACGCTCAATCGAAACATGTCAGATCTCAACAACCAACAGCCTTTTGACGATAATATCGTTGACAAGAACGTTGAAAACACTCCAGCGACGAACGCCACTACGGTCAATGCCGACGCAAGCATCTCAGCGTTCGAGGAGGTGAAGAAGATGTTCTTGACTTTTGACAAGAAGTCGGCAGAACAGGATAAGGTCATGAATCCCTCGCTAAACAGGTTGAAACCCTCACAGGAAGGAACATGGACATCTTTCCGCGGGGAACAACCCGAATCCACAGAAGAAGACTTGACTTTGCAACGCCTTTGGACCGGTCCGATAATGCACAAGCCAAACCGTCTGGACAAAACCCCGACGAATTGACCCCCGCGCCTACACAGAAAATCCTGGGAGACCTTCCACCTATCGAGGAAGATAACGAAGGAGGAGAAGTCGAACGTGTCGACATGGAATTTCGCAGTCAGTCCGAACCTACGGAAAAAGATGCAGACATACATCCACGCCGCACAAGAAGTCGAGCAGCTCGGGACAAATCCCATTTCGACAACCCTGTGAACGAAGAAGAAGAAGCTATCTTCTGGAAAGAACAGGAAGATCTGGCCGAGGAGCAAGCTCAGAGCACTCGCAGCAAAAGGCAACCAAGTTGGAAATCTGCTAGCAAGAGTTCCGAAATCCGCGATCTCCGTGATGATATCATGAAAACGGTGGCCAAATTCAGGGCGGTGAAGTCCCAAATCCACCACGCTACTAGCACCGCATCGGATATCGATATACTGATCGAAGAAGCTCGTAAAACACCCTTTACTACTCGTATCACCAAAACTAGGGTGTCGGATCCTGGGAAGGTCAAAGTAATGCCATACGACAGAACTACTGATCCTAAGGCACACCTACAAGCTTTTCAGGTCGCGATGGGTAGAGCCAGATTCAGAGAAAACGAGAGAGACGCCGGTGAATGCCGCCTCTTCGTAGAGAACCTTCGCGTAGCATCGCTAAAATGGTTCTCTCACCTCAAGCGAAACTCCATTGGAAGCTTCCGCCAGCTCGCCTCAGAATTCCTCAAACAATACTCGATGTTCATAGATCGAGAAACCTTCGACGTAGACATTTGGATCTTGTCCCAGTGAGAGGACGAAACTCTCAGCGATTTCAAAAATGGTTCAAAACCGTTAGTGCTAAGGTCAGCGGGATAAGAGACAAAGTCGCGATAGACGCACTTCAAAAAACGCTTTGGTTCCGGTCGAAGTTCCGGAAGTGGATAACTTTGGAAAACCCACGTACGGTCCAAGACGTGCTTCACAAAGCAACAGATTACATTATCATCAAAGAAGAGACGAGGGTCTTGTCCCAGAAATGGAAGCCAACAAGGAATGCGTCGAAAGATCCGGGGTCGGATCAGAAATTAAAAAAGAAAAACCCTCGCAACAACAGAAACGTCCAACACGGAGACGAAGAAACGAAGGGAGCGCATAGCTACACTATTAACTCCGGATCAGAGCAAGGACAGACGACGGGTAATACGTGGACCCGAAATCCGAAATACAAAGAAAACGCCTTCTGCGACTTTCACCAAATGCGCGGACACTCGGCAATTAACTGCAATGTTCTCGGCGCAAGAATGGCCCCGAAACTGCTTTCCGCAGAATTCTCAGAAGTCTCCAGCGGGAAGGATCTCATCCGCGACTCAGATCTCCCCCCAAAAAATGACAGAACTCCTCTAAAGGAGAAACCTTCCCAAGGGGACCAATCGGGAGAAAAGCACGGAAGATGGCAGGATGATAAGGGCAACGACAGCAACCGTCGCAGGGTAAACATGATCATCGGCGGATCACAATTCTGCAGAGACACCGTCTCAGCCATCAAAGCTTATCAGCGCAAAGCCGAGAAAATAGGGAATTCGACAATCTGGCCCACGATCAATGACACTCCGAAAGGAGCAATCACTTTCGATGAAGAAGAAGCCGGAGGAATCGATCAGCCACCCTGCGACCCACTCTTAATCGATCTCGTGATAAGAGATCTTGAGGTCGCCAGGGTTCTCATAGACATCGGAAGCACAATCAACGTCATATTTTGCGACACTCTTAAAAGGATGAACATCGAGTTAGGGGAAGTTGTACCATCACCTAAGCCGCTAACCGGTTTCTCTGGCACGACATCAATGACCCGCAGATCTATCAAATTACCTGTGACGGCAAAAGAAGTCACCAAGCTAAGATGAATCACAAACACCGCGATGACAAATGCCAAGCGCCCGAGGATAGCCCAAGCATAAGCTGAAAGTGCTTCGGGCAAGGATGACCCTCAACCGTCGATTCTAGCAATGGACAGCGAATAACCAGTTCCAGTGCCCAACGCTTCCATCCCATCAAAGAAGACAAGTCCAACAGAAGACGTTGACTCAGCAACTGATGCAGTCAACACAAACACAACGGCCGAGTAAACAGACTCGCCCAAACAGACAGAACTACGAGATGGCTTGATCCTCGAAAGAGGTAGGCAGGAAGCTCGCCAAAAGACGAGTTCAGCTATCCCCCACTCTAAAAAGTAGGGGGGGGGGAGTGAGTACATATACGAACACTCGTATATTCCCACATTTAGAAATAAATTTTTTTTTTTGAATTGTACCCGAGATTTTCAAAATTTTCTCGACACCATCCTATCTCGGTCAAATCATCGATTCCCATCAAATAACGAGATCCTGGTTCCATATTCTCAAAGCGTTACCTACGCAAAGTGAGTTTTCAAAAAAATAGGCGAGACGTCGTCTGAATTTTTGAGAATACACCCCCAATCCATTCGCAATTACAAAACTCTCGGCAATTGGCCCCGCCGAGCACTTTAGCCATCTTAAACAAACGCACCCAGGTCCGTCCTAAGGACAGATCCTCTCACATCCGACTAGGATAAACAACGCGCTATAAAAGAAATCCAAAATTTTGGTCAACACTTTCGGGAGACTTAAAAATTGTCCCTAAAGAGATGCTCGACTCCGACCAGACAAGTATTATAAGCCGAGAACCTATTGCGGACTTTAAATCAGAACGGAGTAAGGTTAAAATCAAAACAGGCAAAAAAAAATTCGATTAGTCATCGCAAAGCCTTAAACCGAAGGTAAACCTAGGTCTTGCCGTAAAGCCAGCACACTGGTATCTAACGTCTCAAGACATGATATCAAAAAGATGCGAGATCCTAAAAGCATGTCTCTTCGTCTGTATCTAAACGTTCCCGAAACTTCGAAAAATCTTCAAACATCTCGCACGAACAACGAATAGGGCGATCCACAAAAAATGGTGGAAGTCGAGATGACAACTCGAGTTGTCTTTCTACACTAAAGAAATCCCAAATATCTAAAAACACACATTCATCATAAAAAGCGCTGTTCGAATAAAAATTAGTAAAAGACATGGATTCAAGGTCACAATCGGCCAGTCCCGCTACATACGACCATATTTGGCCGACAAAAGAACAAGACCGAAACGTGCAATAATATAGAAGAGGATATTCTTGAATCAGTCGCAACCTCGCGATTACTCATCAAAATTGAAACACCCAGTCATCGATCAGCGAATAATCGTTGACATCCAGAGAAGCGGTCGGCTAAATTACCTTGCCCGTCTCATCAGCATTCCCCACCTCAGCCTCCACTGTGTGGGGAGAAGCAGGAATCGGGTCCCATTGTTCCCAAATCCTCTCTACGGTCTGAGGAATCGCAAAGTCCATATCCCTCTCGTTCATACGCTCGGTCTGCCTCGCATATTCGGCACCGAACGAATAACCAGGAGCCTGCGAGAAGTATAGTCCGCCCACAGCACCGCGACATTCGCGATAGTCTTCGAAGTCCTTATAGCCCTTCGTAAGTTGCTCGAATTGATACGAGAACTTTTCACGACAAGTCCTCATGACTTCGGCCCCTCTTTCCTTGCCTATTAGCGCGACGAACCTCAGTCGCGACCGAATCCCTCTCGCGGTGACAAGATCTTTCCAACTTATCTCTCAGACAAGCAATCTCATTGTTAGCTGCCTCAGCCTTAAACTGAGCCATACGTGCATCCTGGCAGCTTGCATTAAGTGCTCGGTTCATCATAAGGAGGCCATGCCAAGTATCTCGAAGTCAAAAAAGCTCATCCTCAAAAGAAAATGATAATAACTTACACCGTTGACCATCCTCGGTGCCTGGGTAAACTCCAGGGTCTCACTGGACCCACCTGCGCCCGGAGGATAGTCAAAACCAAGCGACTCGTCTAAATCGCCTCTATCGCCACTGTCCCCACCTACTTGACTACTTAGGTAGTCTCTTAGTATATTGTCGGAGGAGCACCGCTAGTTAGCCGCTTAATCCTAAACAATGAAGTGTTTGTCCTTCTGAGTCTTCGGTCTTTCTTCTCTTGTGCAAACCGCGCACGGAAAAAATCCATCCATGGACGCCTCCGATCCTTCCTCAACCGGATGATCTGTCTGGTACCAAGAACGGTGGAGGGCAACAGCATGACGGACCCTCTTCGGGTTAAATGTTTCCCAAAACCACGGGCGACCGCTAACCAAGTCTTGGATGGTATCCGGACCTTCTGAAGGGAAAAGATTGGTCTCTGAAAATAAAATGTAAACGAAACATATTAGAGATCGAACTCCATTGAAACAAAAAAAAGGGTAAAGAAAAGAGAAAAGGGGCTACACTTGATCAAGGATACCTTTCAAACCCCATCTAGTACTAAAGATGGAAATGTCGTTTTCCTCTACAGACGCATCGTCTACACGGACGAAAAAAGTGCTTCCGCCATTCATGGTAGTTCGACACGAATTCACTTATGATCGTCATCCCCGACCGGGGCCTCAACTGAATTATGGACAATTTCCCGACTGGTTTAAGCAAAGCGTCGAGGTGTTTGGCATCGAGGGTTGTACCCATCTCGTAACTCAGCATGAGAATCCCGACAATATGCTGCAAACCACACGGGTTAATTTGACTAATCAATATCTTGGAACAATCAAGAAGTCGCGCTATGACCTCGGGAATAGGAAACCACAAATGGAATTGCATCAGAAACACCTCGAAACACGCAAGAATTCACAGTTCTGACAAGCTGGGGGCTAACTATTGAGGTTAAACTCGGTTACGACAGAATCAACGTCGGAAACATACCATAAAATTCGTCCTTGCTGAAACTAACACGAAAAAAGGGAAACGGTAAAAACTGAGGTTAAATCTTGACTGAACACAAAGGAGCAGTTTGTGCAAATGAGCCATCAGGAAGAGTTTGTCCAAAGACCTCGGGTAAACGTATCCCAAAATGGCAATATGACGAAACGACTACAAGACTCGATCATCCGATTCCTTGAACGGAGAAGATGGCCGAGCAAGACGTCCAACTTGTCGAATGGGAAAATCAGGCCACATGGGTCGACCAACTCCCCCGTACGGCAAGTTGAATTGTCCAACTCGTCATACGTGTGAGTTGGATGGCACGACACGACCAACTCGCCCGTACGACGATTCGGACGGAACGGACCAACCATCTCGCCCGCACGGCAAGTTGGACTGTCCAACTCACCATACGGGCGAGTTGGATGGCACGACACCACCAACTCGCCCGTATGGCGAGTTAGACAAGGCCAACTCACCATATGGGCGAGTTGGATGGCACGACATGACCAACTTGCCCGTACGGCGAGTTACACAAGGCCAACTCGCCATACGGGCGAGTTGGACGGCACGAACCAACCAACTCGCCATACGGGCGAGTTGGTAGACACGAAATTACCAACTCGCCCGTATGGACAATCTTTCGCCAACTCGCCGAACGGGCGAGTTAGATGGCACAAGCAATTTGACCGGCCAATTGGGCAAGTCGGATCAAATAAATCCAGTTTCACCTTGTCCTCGTTGAACTCCCTCTTTTGATACTTGGTCGAACTTATCTTTGTTCAGTCTCGATCGGGATTGACTCTGGAACTTTACCAAAAGAAGTCGTTTTCTCGAGAAAGGATCGGGTCGATCGTATGAGATGATAACGGTTAACTAAACACCAAGAGTCACACGTCCCATACAAAAGATCTTAACTCTCGGACGACGTCGTCTTAGCAATGCTCTTTTGATAAAATCGTTGAAACGCCTAAGTTAGAAAACAGCTAGACGAGGTCTAAAGCTCGGCTAAAGGCCCACTCGCAATTTTATCCAAAAATCAAGCCCAAAATTTGTGACGGTTTATCTTTTATTTTGCAGGAAGGGATAAATGTTAAGTTCGAAAAATAAATGTCGAGATCGAAGGATAAATGTTAAGTTTCCGAAGATAATTATGAAGATCGAGGAAAAGAGGAATATTTCCGCGAAACAATAAATTCAACCAAGGGCAGAAGGGGAAAGAGCAAACCGCCTCTAGAGGAGTATATAAGGACTTCAAGGGTTATGATGCAGAAGACAAACGAAAATCTCCACTCAAAGCAAACATAGCTTAGCACTTAGAGCATTTAGGCAACTTTCCGTTTTTGTTATCCGAGCTGCGACTCAACTAGGGTTTTGCAGTCTTAGGTTATTAGAACTAAGGATATCGCAGACAACTCTCATAGCCTAGGCTCCTATCCTGTTGTAAATGCTCATACGCAAATTCGTAATAAGACATCTATTCACTCTCTTTTCAATTCTTACTTTGTTTTTCAATATTTTAATTTGTATACTGACTGATTGGTGTCTGGTTTAGCAGATATCCAGGACCTCTGGCTAACTAGGGTTTACCTTGCATTCCTAATTAAACGGAAATCGACAGTGCAAATTTTGGTTCCTACATTCTTCTTGATTCTATTCAAAACAGAATGAATCACGATATAGGAAGTTATATTTTGACTTACAAATATGTGGAGAATCACCCTGAATTTGAATCAATATCATTGAAGTTATGATGAAGAAGTTATCCCACTTTCAGCCGACGTGATTCCAGTTTATCATGTTTGGAGATTTGGTAGTTTCTTCTTCATTCCAATCAAAACAGAATGAATCACGATGTAAGAAGCTATATTTGGACTTATAAATATGTTTAGAATCACCCTGAATTTCAATATATATCATAGGAGTTATGATGAAAAAGTTATACCACTTTCAACCGATGTGATTCCAGTTTACCCGGCTTGGAGATCTGGAAATTTCTTCTTGATTCTAATCAAACCAGAATGAATCACGATGTAATAAGAATGATTTGGACTTATAAATATGTGGAGAATCATCCTGAATTTGAATCAATATCGTAGGAGTTATGATGAAGAAGTTAGACCACTTTCAACCGACGGGATTCCAATTGACGTTGTTTGGAGATTTGACAGTTTCTTCTTGATTCTAATAAAACCAGAATGAATCACGATGTAAGAACCTGGATTTGGTTCATAAATAACTGGAAAAGCACCCTGAAATTGAATCATTATCATAGGAGTTATGATGAAGAAGTTATCTCACTCTCAACAGAAGTGATTCCAGTTTTTCCTGTTTGGAGATTTGGCAGATTCTTCATGATTCTAATCAAACGAGAATGAATCACGATGTAAGAAGCTCAATTTGGACTTATAAATATGTGGAGAATCACCCTGAATTTCAGTCAATATCATAGGAATTATGATAAAGAAGTTATACCACTTTCAACCGATGTGATTCCAGTTTACCATGTTTGGAGATTTGGCAGTTTCTTCTTGATTCACGATGAATGGGATCATGATGTAATAGGATTGATTAGGACTCATAAATAAGTGCAAAATCACCTTGAAATTAAATCAATAACATAGGAGTTATGATGATGAAGTTATCCCACTTTCAACCAAAGTGATTCCAGTTTACCCTTTTTGGAGATTTGACAGTTTCTTCTAGATTCTAATCAAACCATAATGAATCACGATGTAAGAAACTTGATTTGGACTTATAAATATGCATAGAATCACCCTTGATTTGAATCAATATCATAGGAGTTGTGATGAAGAAGTTATACCACTTTCAAACAACGTGAATCCAGTTTACCCTGTTTAGAGAATTGATCGTTTCTTCTTGATTCTAATCCAACCAGAATGAATCGAGATGTAAGAATCTTGATTTGGATTTATAAATGAGTGGAAAATCACCTTGAAATTGAATCAATATTATGGGAGTTATGATGAAGAAATTATCTTACTTTCAACCGAAGTGATTCCAGTTTACCATGTTTGGATATTTGGCAGTTTCTTATTTTACTCTATTCAAACCATAATGAATCACGATGTATGAAGCTAGATTTGGACTCATAAATAGTTGGAAAAATAACCCTGAAATTGAATCAATAAGAAGTTATCCCACTTTCAACCGTAATGATTCCAGTTTCCCCGGTTTAGAGATTTGGTTGTTTCTTCTTGATTCTAATCAAACCAGAATGAATCACGATATAAGAATATTGATTTGCAAATATAAATATATGGAGAATCACCCTGAATTTAACATCATAGGAGTTATGATGAAGACGTTATCCCAATTTCAACCAAAGTGATTCTAGTTTCCCCGATTTGGAACTTTGGCAGTTTCTTCTGGATTCTAATCAAACCAGAATGCATTAAATTGTAAGAAGGTATGTTTGGACTCATAAATAATTGTAAAATCATCTTGAAATTGAATCAATATCATAGGAGTGATGATGAAGAAGTTATCCCATTTTCAACCGTAGTGATTCCAATTTACCCTTTTTGGAGATTTGACATTTTCTTCTTGATTCTATTCAAACCAGAATGAATCACGATGTAAGAAGATAGATTTGGATGTATAAATATGTGGATAATCACCCTGAATTTGAATCAATATCATAGGAGTTATGATGAAGAAGTTATGTCACTTTCAGCCAACGTGATTCGAGTTTATCATGTTTGGAGATTTGGCAGTTTCTTATTCATTCAAATCAAAACAGAATGAATCATGATGTAAGAAGCTATATTTGGATTTATAAATATGTTTAGAATCACCCTGAATTTGAATAAATATCATAGGTGTTATGATGAACAAGTTATACCAATTTCAACCGACGCGATTCCAGTTTACCATGTTTGGAGATTTGGCAGTTTCTTCTTGATTCTAGTCAAACCAAAATGAATCAAGATGTAAGAATCTTGATTTTGACTCAGAAATAAGTGGAAAATCACCCTGAAATTGAATCAATATCATAGGGGTTATGATGAAGAAGTTATCTGGAATTATAAATATGTGGATAATCATACTGAATTTTAATCAATATCATAGGAGTTATGATGAAGAAGTTATCTCACTTTCAGCAGATGTGATTCTAGTTTACCCTATTTGGAGATTTGATAGTTTCTCCTTGATTCTAATCAACCAGAACGAATTACAATGTAAGAATTTTGATTTGGACTCATAAATAAGTGTTAAAATACCCTGAAATTAAATCAATATCATATGAGTGATGATGAAGAAGTTATCCCACTTTCAACCAAAATGATTCAAGATTACCCTGTTTGGCGATTTGGTAGTATCTTGTTGATTCTAATCGAACCAGAATGAATCATGATGTAAGAAGCTTGATTTGGAATCATAAATAAGTGGAAAGTCACCCCGAAATTAAATCAATATCATAGGAGTGATGATGAAGAACTTATCCAAATTTCAACCAAGGTGATTCTAGTTTACCCTGTTTGGAGATTTAACAGTTTCTTCTTGATTCTAGTCAAACCAAAATGAATCACGATCTAGGAAGGTAGATTTGTACTTATAAATATGTGGAGAATCATTATGAATTTGAATCTATATCATAGGAGTTATGATGAAGTAGTTATATCACTTTCAACCAACGTGATTCTAGTGTACCCTGTTTGTATCTTTGGCAGTTTCTTCTTGATTATAATTAAACCGGAATAAATCATGATATAAGAATCTTGATTTGTACTTATAAATATGTGGAGAATTACCCTCAATTTGAATCAATATCATGTGAGTTACAATGAAGAAGTTATCCCACTTTCAACTGAAGTGATTCCAGTTTACCCTGTTTGGAGATTTGGCAGTTTCTTCTTGTTTCTAATCAAACCAGAATGAATCACGATGTACGAATATAGATATTTACTTATAAATATGTGCAGAATCACCATGAATTTGCATCAATATCATAGGAGTTATGATGAAGAAGTTATGTCACTTTCAACCGACGCGATTCCAGTTTACCCTGTTTTGAGATTTGGTTGTTCCTTCTTGATTCTAATCAAACCAGAATGAAACGATGTAAAAAGCATGACTTGGAATTATAAATATATGTAGATTCACCATGAATTTAATCAGTATCATAAGAGTGATGATGAAGTAGTTATCCCACTTTCAACCGAAGTGATTCCAGTTTACCCTGTTTGGAGATTTGACAGTTTTTTCTTGATTCTAATCAAACCAGAATGAATCATGATGTAAGAATCTTGATTTCGACTCATAAATAACTGTAAAATCTCCCTGAAATTGAACCAATATCATAGGGGTGATGATGAAGAAGTTATCACACTTTCAACCATTGTTATTCCAGTTTACCCTGTTTGGAGGTTTGGAAGTTTCTTATTGATTCTAATCAAACCAGAATGAATCACGATGTAAGAAGCTAAATTTAGACTTTTAAATATGTGGAGAATATCCCTGAATTTGAATCAATATCATATGAGTTATGATAAAGAAATTATACCACTTTCAACCGACGTGATTCCAGTTTACACTGTTTTGAGATTTGGTATTTCTTCTTGATTCTAATCAAACAGAATGATTCATGATGTACGAAGCTTGATTTGGAATCATAAATAAGTGGAAATCACCTTGAAATTGAATCACTATCATAGAAGTTATGATGAAGAAGTTTTCCCAGTTTCAGGCGAAGTGATTCTGGTTTACCATGTTCGTAGCTTCGGCAGTTTCTTCTTTATTCTAATCAAAACAGAATGAATCACGATGTAAGAAGCTTGATTAGGACTCATAAATAAGTTTCAAAAACCCCTGAAATTTAATCAATATCATAGGAGTTATGATGAAGAAGTTATCCCAGTTTCAACAGAAGTGATTCCAGTTTACCCTGTTTGGAGATTTGGAAGTATCTTCTTGATTCTATTCAAACCAGAATGAATCATGATGTAAGAATATTAATTTTGAATCATAAATAAGTGTAAAATCACCCTGAAATTGAATCAATATCATAGGAGTGATGATGAAAATGTTATCCCACTCTCAACCAAAGTGATTCAAGTTTCCCATGTTTGGAGATTTGGCAGTTCCTTCTTGATTCTAATAATACCAGAATGAACCACGATGTAAGAAGCTTGATTTGGACTCATAAATAAGTGGAAAAGCACCCTGAAATTTAATCAATACCATAGGAGTTATGAAGAAGAAGTAATCTAACTTTCAACAGATGTGATCTCGAGTTTTTCCTGTTTGGAGATTTGACAGTTTCTTCTTGATTCTAATAATACCAGAATGAATAACGATGTAATAAGCTTGATTTGGACTCATAAATAAGTGGAAAATCACCCTGAAATTGAATCAATCTCATAGGAGTTATGATGAAGAAGTAATCTCACTTTCAACAGATGTGATCTCGTGTTTTTCCTTTTTGGAGATTTGACAGTTTCTTATTGATTCTAATCAAACCAGAATAAATCATGTTGTAAGAAGCTTTATTTGGACTCACAAATATGTGGAAAATCACCCTGAAATTTAATCGATATCATATGAGTGATGATGAAGAATTATCCTACTTTCAATCGAAGTTATTCCAGGTTTCCATGTCTGGAGATTTGGAAGTTTCTTCTTGATTCTAATAAAACCACAATGAATCACGATGCAAAAAGCTATATTTGGAATTATAAATAAGCGGAGAATCACCCTAAATTTGAATCAATATCATAGGAGTGATGATGAAAAATTTATCCCACTTTCAACCAAAATGATTCCAGTTTACCATGTTTGGAGATTTGACAGTTGCTTCTTGATTCTAATCAAACCAGAATGAATCACAATGTAGGAAGCTAGATTTGGACTTATAAATATGTGGATAATCACCCTGAATTTGAATCAAATATCATAGGTGTTATGATGAAGAAGTTATACCACTTTCAACCGACGTGATTCTAGTTTACCCTTCTCGATTCTAATAAAACTAGAATGAATTACGATGTAAGAATCTTGATTTGGACTCACAAATAAGTGGAAAAGCACCCTGAAATTGAATCAATATTATAGGAGTTATGATGAAGAAGTTATCTCACTTTCAACAGAAGTTATTCTAGTTTACCCTCTTTGGAGATTTGATAGTTTCTTCTTGGTTCTAATCAAACCAGAATGAATCACGATGTAAAAAGCTTGATTTGGAATCATAAATAAGTTTCAAAAACCCTTGAAAATGAATTAATATCGTAGGAGTGGTGACAAATAAGTAATCCTACTTTTAACCAAAGTGATTATAGTTTACCCTGTTTGGAGATTGGGCAGTTTCTTCTTGATTCTAATCAAACCAGAATGAATCACAATTTAAGAATATAGATTTTTACTTATAAATATGTGGAGAATCACCATGAATTTGAATCAATATCGTAGGAGTTATGATGAAGAAGTTATACCACTTTCAAACCGACGTGATCCCTAGTTTACCCTAATTAGAGATTTGGAAGTTTCTTCTTGATTATAATAAAACCAGAATGAATTACGATGTAAGAAGCTTGATTTGGACTGACAAATAAGTAGAAAAGCACCCTGAAAATGAATCAATATCATAGGAGTTATGATGAAGAAGTTATCTCACTTTCAACATAAGTTATTCTAGTTTACCTTCTTTTGAGGTTTGATAGTTTCTTCTTGATTCTAATCAAACCAGAATGAATCACGATGTAAAAAGCCTGATTTGGACTCATAAATCAGTTTCAAAAACCACTGAAATTGAATCAATATCGTAGGAGTGATGACGAAGAAGTAATCCTACTTTTAACCAAAGTGATTCTAGTTTACCCTGTTTGGAGATTTGGCAGTTTCTTCTTGATTCTAATAAACCAGAATGAATCACAATTTAAGAATCTAGATTTTTACTTATAAATATGTAGAGCATAACCCTGAATTTGAATCAATATCATAGGAGTTATGATAAAGAAGTTATCCCACTTTCAACCGACGTGATTCCAGTTTCTTCTTCATTCTAATTAAACCAGAATGAATCACGATGTAAGAAGCTTGAGTTGGACTTATAAATAAGTTGAAACTCACTCTGAAATAGAATCACTATCATTGGAGCGATGATGAAGAAGTTATCCAAATTTCAACGAAAGTGATTCCACTTTACCCTGTTTGGAGATTTGGAAGTTTCTTCTTGATTCTAATCAAAACATAATGAATCAAGATGTAAAAATTTAAATTTAGACTTATAAATATGTGGAGAATCACCCTGAATTTGAATCAAGATCATATGAGTTATGATGAAGAAGTTATACCACTTTCGACAGATGTAATTTCAGTTTACCTTGTTTGGAGATTTGGCAGTTTCTTCTTGATTCTAATCAAACCAGAATGATTCACGATTTACGAAGCTTATTTGGACTCGTAAATAAGTGGAAAATCACCTTGAAATTGAATCACTATCATAGGAGTTATGATGAAGAAGTTATCCTAGTTTCAGCCGAAGTGATTCCAGTTTATCCTGTTTGTAGCTTTGGCAGTTTCTTCTTGATTCTAATCAAACCAAAATCAATCATGATTTAAGAAGCTTGATTTGGACTCCTAAATAGTGTAAAAACACTGAAATTAAATCAATATCATAGGAGTGATGGGGAAGAAGTAATCCTACTTTCAACCTCATGATTCAAGTTTACCTTGTTTGGAGACATGGCAGTTTCTTCTTGATTCTAATCAAACCAGAATGAGTCACGATTTAAGAATCTAGATTTTTACTTATAACTATGTGGACAATCACCATGAATAAAAATCAATATCATAGGAGTTATGATGGAGAAGTTATACCACGTTCAACCGACATGATTCCAGTTTACCCTGTTGGAGATTTGATAGTTTCTTCTTGATTCTAATCAAACCATAATGAATCACGATGTAAGAAGCTTATTTTGACTGATAAATAAGTGTAAAAGCACCCTGAAATTGAATCAATACCATAGGAGTTATGATGAAGAAGTAATCTCACTTTCAACAGATGTGATCTCGAGTTTTTCCTGTTTGGAGATTTGGCAATTTCTTCTTGATTCTAATCAAACCAGAATGAATCACGATGTAATAATCTAGATTTGGACTTATTAATATGTGGATACTCACTCTCAATTTGAATCAATATCATAGGAGTGATGATGAAGAAGTTATATCACTTTCAACCAAAGTGATTCTAATTTTCCCTGTCTGGACATTTGGAAGTTTCTTCCATATTCTAATCAAACAAGAATGAATCAGAATGTAAAGATATAGATTTGGAATTATAAATAATTGGAGAATCACCCTGATTTTGAATCAATATCATATGAGTTATGATGAAGAAGTTTTACCACTTTCGACAGATGGAATTCCAGTTTACCCTTTCTGGAGATTTGGCAGTTTCTTTTTGATTCTAATCAAAGCAGAATTAATTATGATGTAACAAGCTTGATTTGGACTCATAAATAAGTGGAAAATAACCTTGAAATTCAATCAATATCATATGAGTTATGATGAAGAAGTTATCTCACTTTCAACCGAAGTGATTCCAGTTTACCCTATTTGGAGATTTGGCAGTTTCTTCTTGATTCTATTCAAACTAGAATGAATCACGATGTAAGAAGCTTGATTCGGACTTATAAATAAGTAGAGAATCACCCTGAATTTGAATCAATATCATAGGAGTTATGATGAAGAAGTTATCCCACTTTCAGCAGAAAGTGATTCTGGTTTATCCTGTTTGGAGATTTGGCAGTTTCTTCTTGATTATAATCAAACCAGAATGAATCACGCTTGGATAATCACCCTGAAATTGAATCGATATCATAGGAGTGATGAAGAAGAAGTTATCCCACTTTCAACCACACTGATTCCAATTTACCTTGTTTGGAGATTCGGAAGTTTCTTATTGATTCTAATCAAACCAGAATGAATCAGGATGTAAGAATCTAGTTTTAGATTTATAAATATGTGGAGAATAACCTTGAATTTGAATCAATGTCATATGAGTTATGATGAAGAAGTTATGCAACTTTCAGCCGAAGTAATTCCAGTTTACCCTTTTTGGAGATTTGGCAGTTTCTTCTTGATTCAAATCAAACCAGAATGAATCAAGCTTGGAAAATCATCCAGAAATTGAACGATATCATAGGAGTGATGATGAAGAATTTATCCCACTTTCAACCAAAGTGATTCCAGTTTATCCTGTTTGGAGATTTTGAAGTTTCTTTCTGATTCTAATCAAACCAAAATGAATCACTATGTAAGAAGCTAGATTTAGACTTATAAATATGTGGAGAACAACCTTGAATTTTAATCAATATCATATGAGTTATGATAAAGAAGTTATACCACTTTCACCGACGTGATTTCAAATTTGCCCTGTTTGGAGATTTGACAGTTTTTTCTTGATTCTAATCAAACCATAATACGAAGCTTAATTTGGAATCATAAATAAGTGGAAAATAATCTTGAAATTGAATCATTATCATAGTAGTTATGATGAATAAGTTATCCCAGTTTCAACGGAAGTGATTCTAATTTACCCTAGTTTTGGCAGTTTCTTTTTCACTCTAATCAAACCAGAATGAATTATGATGTAAGAAGCATGATTTGAACTCATAAATAAGTGGAAAATCACCCTGAAATTAAATCAGTATCATAGGAGTGATGATGATGAAGTTATCCCACTTTCAACCGCAGTGATTCAAATTTACAATGTTTGGAGATTTGGTAATTTCTTCTTGATTCTAATCAAACCAGAATGAATTACAACGGATTCATGATGAAGAAGTTATCCACTTTCAACCGAAGTTATTCAAGTTTACACTATTTGGTGATTTGGAATTTTCTTCTTGATGCTAATCAAACCAGAATGAATCAAAATGTCTGAATCTTAATTTGGAATCATAAATAAGTGGAATACCACCTTGAAATTAAATCAGTATCATAGGAGCTATGACGAAGAACTTATCTTACTTTCAACCGAAGTGATTCTAGTTTATCTTGTTTGGAGATTAGACAGTTTCTTCTTGATTCTAACAAAACAAGAATGAATCAAGATTTAAGAAACTTGATTTGAACTCATAAATAATTGAAAAATCACATTGATATTGAACCAATATCATAGGAGTGATGATGAAGAAGTTATCCCACTTTCAACCAAAGTGATTCCAGTTTACTCGGTTTGGAGATTTGGTTGTTTCTTCTTGATTCTAATCAAACCAAAATGAATCACGATGTAAGAATCTTGATTTGGACTCATAAATATATGGAGAATCACACTGAATTTGAACCAACATCATAGGAGTTATGATGAAGAAGTTATCCTAATTTCAACCAAATTGATTCCAGATTACCCTGTTTGGAAATTTGACAGTTTCTTCTTGATTCTAATCAAACCAGAATTAATAATGATGTAAGAAGCTAGATTTGGACTTATAAATATGTGGAGAATAACCCTGAATATGAATCAATATCATAGTTTTTATGATGAAGAAGTTATCCCACTTTCAACCGACGTGATTCCAATTTACCCGGTTCGGAGACTTGGCACTTTCTTCTTAATTCTAATCTAACCAGAATGAATCAATATGTAAGCAGCATTATTTTGACTCATAAATAAGTGTAAAATCACCCTGAAATTAAATCAATATCATAGGCATGATGATGAAGAAGTTATCCCACTTTCAACCGTAGTGATTCCAATTTACCATGTTTGGAGATTTGGCATTTTCTTCTTGATGCTAATCAACCCAGAATAAATCAAAATGTCTGAAGCTTGATTTGGAATCATAAATAAGTGCAATATCACCTTGAAATTATATCAATATTATAGGAGCTATGATGAAGAACTTATCTCATTTTCAAGCGAAGAACTTACCCTGTTTGGAGATTTGACAGTTTCTTCTTGAATCTAATCAAACAAGAATGAATCACGATGTAAGAAGCTTGATTTGGACTCATAAATAAGTGGAAAATCGCAATTAAATTGAACCAATATCATAGGAGTGATGATGAAGAAGTTATCCCACTTTCAACCAAAGTGATTCCAATTTACTCGGTTTGGAGATTTAGTTGTTTCTTCTTGATACTAATCAAACCAGATTGAATCACGATGTAAGAATCTTGATTTGGACTCATAAATATATGGAGAATCACCCTGAATTTGAATCAACATCATAGGAGTTATGATGAAGAAGTTATCCCAATTTCAACCAAATTGATTCCAGTTTACCCTATTTAGAAATTTGACAGTTTCTTTTTGATTCTAATCAAACCAGAATGAATAATGATGTAAGAAGCTAGATTTGGACTTATAAATATGTGGGAATCACCCTGAATATGAATCAATATCATAGTAGTTATGATGAAGAAGTTATCCCACTTTCAACCGGCGTCATTCCAATTTACCTTGTTTGGAGACTTGGCACTGTCTTCTTGATTCTAATCAAACCAGAATGAATCACGATTTAAGCCGCATGATTTGGACTCATAAATAAGTGAAAAATCACCCTGAAATCATATCAATATCATAGGAGTGATGATGAAGAAGTTATCCCACTTTCAACCATAGTGATTCCAGTTTACCCTTTTTGGAGATTTAGCAATTTCTTCTTGATTCTAATCAAACCAGAATAAATCACAATGTTAGAAGCTTGATTGGGACTCAAAAATTAGTGGAAAATCACCCTGAAATTTAATCAATATCATAGGAGTGATGATGAAGAAGTTATCCCACTTTCAACCGGAGTGATTCTAGTTTACCTTGTTTGTAGATTTGACATTTTCTTCTTGATGCTAATCAAACCAGAATGAATCAAAATGTCAGAAGGTTTATTTTGAATCATAAATAAGTGGAATATCACCTTGAATTAAATCAATATCATAGGAGCTATGATGAAGAACTTATCTCACTTTCAACCGAAGTGGTTCCAGTTTACCCTGTTTGGAGATTTGATAGTTTCTTCTATATTCTAATCAAACAAGAATGAATCACGATGTAAAAAGCTTTACTTGGACTCATAAATAATTGGAAAATCACACTGAAATTGAACCAATATCATAGGAGTGATGATGAAGAAGTTATCCCACTTTCAACCAAAGTTATTCCAGTTTACTCGGTTTGGAGATTTGGTTGTTTCTTCTTTATTCTAATCAAACCAGGATGAATCACGATGTCAGAATTTTGATTTGGAATCATAAATATATATAGAATCACCCTTAATTTGAATCAACATCATAGGAGTTATGATGAAGAAGTCATCCCAATTTCTACCAAATTGATTCCAGTTTACCCAGTTTGGAAATATGACAGTTTCTTCTTGATTCTAATCAAACCAGAATGGATAATGATGTAAGAATCTATATTTGGACTTATAAATATGTGGATATTCACCCTGAATATGAATCAATATCGTAGGAGTTATGATGAAAAAGTTATCCCACTTTCAACCGACTTGATTCCAATTTACCTTGTTCGGAGACTTGGCACTTTCTTCTTGATTATAATCAAACCAGAATGAATCACGATATAAGAAGCATGATTTGGACTCATAAATAAGTGGAAAATCACCCTGAAATTAAATCAATATCATAGGAGTGATGATAAAGAAGTTATCCCACTTTCAACCGTAGGTCCGTAGTGATTCCAGTTTATCATGTTTGGAGATTTGGCAATTTCTTCTTGATTCTAATCAAACCAGAATGAATCACAATGTAAGAAGCTTGATTGGGACTTAAAAATTAGTGGGAAAATCACCCTGAAATTTAAACAATATCATAGGAGTGATGATGAAGAAGTTATCCCTCCAAAGTTTCCTGCCTCAGTTAAAAGATCAAGTGTGTATTTCCTTTGAGATAAGAAGAACCCCTCTTTAGAGCGGCATACTTCAATCCCAAAGAAATTCTTGAGTTTCTTTGATGCCCTCTTGGTCACTTTCTGTGATGATTATATCATCAACATAGACCGGAATGACAAAAA
Organism: Moricandia moricandioides; assembly: GCA_905132885.1. Taxonomy (NCBI): domain Eukaryota; kingdom Viridiplantae; phylum Streptophyta; class Magnoliopsida; order Brassicales; family Brassicaceae; genus Moricandia; species Moricandia moricandioides. The sequence continues at coordinate 306,534 of CAJHQQ010000154.1, forward strand.
TTCCTCTTGGACTAGGTAGTGTGAACAAGGTGCGATCAGCCTCAGATTTCCTGAATCCTCTTCCATTCAAGGTAGTACTTAGCTTGTGGTACCATGCCCTAAGTAAAATGTTTAGATAATAATAGAAATGAGAGTGATGAACAAGATAGAAGAGAGAATGAGATAGATTTGTAGAGAGACTAATGTGGTATCATGATGAACTTATAAGAACGTATACAGAATAAGCTGAGAAAATGTTTTCGTGTATTGATAGATGGGAGTGATTACAACTTATATAGATAGAAGAGTAAAGCTTGGTAAATGGTTGCAAGGGGTACTTGTGTGTGGTCAATGCAAGGAGGGGCGTCTTGTTTGAACAAGTTGCTCTAGTGGCTCACACGCTTGATGCCAAGAGCATCTTGACCAGATGCTAGTCCCCTTTACATCCATCCTTGCGCGCCAAGGTCTCTTATCCAAAACCTTATCCCTCAACGGATCAATATCAAACCTTTTCTTCCAGATAAAGTCTTCGTCCATACCTTGGTAAGTCTTCTTGTTTACAATTTCCATCACAGTAACAATGTTGTACGCGTAAACTCATGTCCGTACACATTGCCCTATTTTTGCACAACTTCAAAATGTTGTTAATAGTCGAATGGAAGAGTTTTGGTTGAGTGGTCCGTACGGTCGGCCGTACAGTCCGTACTGTCCGTATAACTTGACCCATTTTCGACCATTCACCATTTGATCTCATTTTCTCTCAATCTTCTCTTAGGTATATGTAACCTCTCCACATTTCAACACTCCCCCTCAAGATAGACCATAGGGAGTGGTCTAGCTTGGAATGGCCATGAGATCTCCCTCATTGAAAACCTCATCAAAGAAAACCGTTTTGAGACAAAACCATGATGAGTGAAAAAGAGTGAAGACCTCATGACCGAGGGGATTAGTTGCTAGGAGTAAGATCAAGTAGTCCAAGTCTGGTATGAATGGACTCTATGGTCTTTTGTCTTCCTGCCTTAGTGAACACATCCGCCAACTGATCTTCACTCCTAGTATAACATGGTAAGATAACTCCCTGGACTATCATCTGCCTTACCTTTTGACAATCCACCTCAATGTGTTTAGTCCTCTCGTGGAACACTGAGTTGGTAGAAATGTGGCATGTTCAATGCTCAATTGCTTCAGTATCCCCTTGATTCAAACTAGCTCATTGGTTAGCTTCAGCATTGCCCTATACTCAGCCTCAGCACTGGAACAAGACACCACCTTCTGCTTCTTGCTCTTCCAAGTGACAAGGTTTCCTCTAATGAAGGTGCAGTAGCTAGTTGTGGATTTCCTATCCCCCCTATCACCAGCTCAATCAGCATAAACTAGAAGGACAACCATACCTGAGGCAGTGGCAAGAGTGAATAGGGTGTGGTCAAGCTCATACTTCCTAAAGCCTCGCCCATCCAAGGTAGTGCTAACCTTGTTGTACCAAGCTCTTGGAGATTGCTTTAGAACATAAATGTCCTTCTCCAGCCTTAGCACATTTCTTGGCTTGACTAGACCTTCCAGACCTGGTTGAGGATGCATGTACACCTCATCATCTAGTTCCCGTTTAAGAAAAGCATTCTTCACATCCATTTGCCACAAACCCCATTCAAGATTGATTGCAATGGACAAGACAATTCGAATTGTATGGACTTTGGCAACTGGTGCAAATGTATCTATGTAGTCCTCACCATATGTTTGAGTGAATCCTTTAACAACCAGTCTGGTTTTCTTCCTATCACTCTTTCCATTTGGCAAGTACTTGATTGTGAAAATCCATCTACTTGATATTGCCTTCATCCTCTTTGGTAGTTTACTCTCATACCAAGTATCATTTTTAATCATAGCATCAGCCTCATCAGCAACTGAGTTCCTCCATTATTTATCAGTCATAGCTTCCTCATATGATCTTGGTATGTGACTTTCATCCAGACTGGTAATAAAGGCCCAATGCTCACTAGGGAACTCATCAAATGAGCAAACAGCTTGACTCGGATGAGCTACATCTTGAGCATTGTAGTATACTCTAGTATTGACTCAATTTGATGGAGGGTTCCTTACTCTGCTACCTCTCCTCAAGGGAACCACCAAAGGTTCAGCATGGTCTTCATTCATCAAGTTCATAGTCTTCATTTTGCCTATCTTCATTCATCCTTCCTTGACCAGGACTCCTTTCATGTGTCCCTGCTCCAGAACTCCCTTCATATGTCTCAGATTCAGTCTCATTTCCCCTCTCATGATCAAGGTGGGATGGTTCTTCAGTCAGGTGGACTAGGGTTTCATGCCTCTTCTGATCCTGAGTTAAGTTGATCCAAAGACTCTCCAGAATTATCCTAAGGCTTGCTGCCCTATCAGATGCTTGAGAGGTCCTTTAGATCATCCCAGATTCTTTCTTCATAGTATCCTCTTGACTCCACAAATCTCACATCCCTTGACACCAGGACACTTCTTGTCTTTGGATCAAAACACTTATATCATTTATGCATTGTGGATTACCCATTAACATAGCTCTAGTACTCTTTGGTTCAAGCTTGTTCCTCATTTCTCCAGGTACCAACACAAAATACAAGCATCCTAACACATGTAGATGGTTGAGAGCTGGCTTGTTTTTGTTCAGAACCTGAAAGGGTGACATATCCTCTAGGATTCTGGTTGGTATCCTATTGATTAGATAGCAAGCATACATCACAGCATCACTCCATAACCTCTTGAGCACATTGCTTTGAAACATCATGAACCGAGCTACTCCCATAAGGTGTCTATTCTTCCTTTCTGCCACTCCATTTTGTTGAGGTGTGTACGGATAACTTGTCTGATGCAGGATCCCATGTTGAGCTAAGTGTTGCTTGAACGCATGGCTTGTGTATTTCCCACCATTATCTGATCTGAAAATCTTAAGCTTGGGGTTATAATGGTTAGAAACATAAGCTTGAAAGTTCTTAAGTGCAACAAGCACCATAACCTTTGTTTGAATAAGTATTATCCAGGTGTATTTGGATTTTTCATCTATGAATGTAACAAAATACTTATAGTTCTCTAGATAAACAAGGAGCAGTCCAAACATCAGAATGCACAAGATCAAAGCAATTTTCATATATAGTTCTTCATTTCTGAAAAAACTGTCTTACAATGTTTACCTAAGATACATGCTTCACATTCATTATTTTCAAACATGACACCTTGTAACATTAAGTTTAAGGCTCTAACATGAGGATGGCCTAATCTAGCATGCCATAATGCATCATTTTTCAAAGTTGAAACATAACTAAATGAGTAGCTAGAACTTGGAAAAGTAGTAATGTCTTCAAGCATGTAAAGATCTCCCTTGCTTACTCCTTTCCCAATCAGCTTATAGCTCTCAATATCCTGAAACTTCGCATCATTAGGACTGAATATAACATTGCATTTCAAATCAGTAGTGCAGTTCTTAACAGATAGCAAGTTTGAAGTGAACTTATGCATTTAAAAGTATCTAGACTCTTTATCAAACAGATTCAGTTTACCAATCCCTTTTATTGCTATCCTATCACCATTGGCAATCATCACATGACCATGAGCTGGTTCTATGTCCTTTAAAAGACTAGTTTCACTGATCATATGGTGAGAAGCACCAGAATAAACTATCAAAGGTTTGTTTAAACAAGCAACCATAGACTTAGATGATTCTACTTCAGTAATATAGGAACTAGGTGATTCATTCCTAGCATTTGAATGATAAATAGTACTAATCAACCAAGATGCAGCATAAGAGAACCCAAGGGTGTTTCCGAGTGCATTACCATTCTCCTTGAGAGGTTTGATTAGAGAATCTATGTCTGACCTTCTAACTAGATCATTCTCCAAGTTCTTTCCAGGAGTATGCTAAGAAGCTAAGACCCTTCCTTCCCCCTTCATTCTTGCTCAAACCAGTACCAGAAGGGCTGGCTTCACTTGCTTCAGATGAAAAGTGAGCTCTAGCTTCCCTTTCCTTCATGAACTTTGTTGGTTAGAGGTGTGGGTGAAGGATCCAGCACTGACTCCTCTTGTGCCCTGGCTTCTTGCAGTAATCACAGTTTCCACCAAACCTTCTTTCCTCACCATACCTCCTTTCCTCAGGCTTGTACATTGCCTTGTTGGCATGAGTGAATTCAGCCTTGTTTGCTAAGGAAGGTCACCTCTTCCTCCAAACAATCCGTGTGATCCTTCTTCCTTCTGGATCTGAGCACACACTTCCTCCAAGGATGGAAGCTTGGATGACCTCAAGATATGCTTGATCAGGTCATTGTATACTGGATTCAGGGTCAGCAATAAGCCAAAGACTTGATCTTGCTCTCGCCTTTTCATGATGATCTCTTGATCAATGGTATGTGGCCTTAACATCTCAAGTTCAGACCATAAAGCTCTGAACTTTCCCAAGTGCTTGGTAAACTCTACCTCTTCTTGCACAAGTGTATTGATGGCTCTCTTTACCTCAAACACACGGCTCAGATTTGGATGTGTTCCCATAGACCTTCTGGAGTGTCTCCCACATGTATTTTGCTGTCTCAGAGTAGCTGTAAGCTTCAAGGATTGAGGTTTCAAGAGAAGCTTGCAACACAGTTACCACAGTCATATCTTCTTGTACCCATTTGTTTTTCATCAGCAAGAGCAAGCTCAGTTGCTCCTCCTTCTTTTCCAGCCTTTGGTTTTGGAGGACCATACATTATGTGATTCCACAAACCCTTGCTCCCAATCGCCGTTTTCACCAGTCTTGACCACAACAGGTAGTTCCCACTACCCTTCAAAGTAACTGGTATCACCATCGCCTTGTTTCCTTCCAACTTGTTATTGAGTTACCCAAATCTTAGAAAGCTTGAATCTTTGAATGAAGCTGAAGAGCACTTGAGATTAGAACCCAAAACGTGAGCAATTGGCTCTGATACCATAAAATGTTTAGAGAATAATAGAAATGAGACTGATGAACAAGATAGAAGAGAGAGTGACATAGATTTGTAGAGAGACTAATGTAGTATCATGATGAACTTATAAGAACTTATAAAGAATAAGATGAGAAAATGTTTTTGTGTATTGATAGATGGGATAGATTACAACTTATATAGACAAAAGAGTAAAGTTTGGTTTTAACGGCTACAAAGGCTACTCGTGTGTGTCAATTCAAGGAGGAGCGTCTTGTTTGAACGAGTGGCTCTAGTGGCTCACACGCTTGATGCCAAGAGCATCTTGACCAGATGCTCTTCCCCTTTACAGCTAGCTCCATCCTGTCGGGCCAAGGTCTCTTATCCAAAACTTTCTCTTCTGGATAAACTCTTCGTCCATACCTTGGTAAGTCTTCTTGTTTACCATTTCCATCACATTAACAATGTTGTACGGGTAAACTCCTGTCCGTACACATTGCCCTATTTTTGCACAACTTCAAAATATGGTTAATGGTCGAATGGAAGAGTTTTGGTCGAGTGGTTCGTACGGTCGGCCGTACAGTCCATATCGTCCGTACCACTTGACCCATTTTCGACCATTCATTATTTGATCTCATTTTCTCCCAAGCTTCTCTTAGGTATATGTAACCCCTCCACATTTCAACACTAGGAGACTGCTTCATCCATAGATTGCCTTCTTGAGTCAGAGAACATTTCCAGGTTTAACCAACTTCTCAAGGCCAAGAGGTGGGTGCATGTAGACCAAATCTTCTAACTCTCCTTGAAGGAAAGCATTCTTGACACCCATCTTTGTCAAGTTGTGTCTTTTGTTGGCCTATATTAATGTTGTATCCAGAACCAAAATAAGCAAGAAATTCATTTTCCTCAACTCTCAGTCTCTCTCTCTCAATTCTCCATGTTCTTCATCTAAACTCTCTTTAAATCTCATAAATTCTCATGGTATCAGAGCATATAAGCTCATGAAACCTATTCTATACACTATTCTCTACTTCTTTTCATTTCACTACCGCAAATCTCTAACTTTCTCTGATTATTTTCAAATTTTCTTGTCGTTTTCCCTCTGTTCCTGAACTATTCTTGAGCTGTTGTTGTTCTTCTTGAGTTGTTCTTGCTGTTCTTAAGCTGTTCTTGTTGTTTCTGATGGAAAACTCAAAAATGGTGGTCATTCCAGTTACTCTTAAGGGAGCTAACTATTTGTTGTGGTCAAGGCTTGCAAAAACTGCTCTTAGAGGCAGAGGTCTATGGGAATATGTTGTTGGAGGCAAGAACTCAAAGAACACCATCCTAGGAGAGGATGGAAAAGAAGTGGTGGTCGCTGCTGATGAAGATGGAAAGAGGGGTCAGGAGAACCTCATGGTACTGTTTATCATTCAGAATGGCCTTGAAGCCTCAATCTTAGAAGCTTACTCCTACTGTGAAACTTCCTAATCAAACAAGAATGAATTCTGATGTAAGAAGATTGATTTTGAATCATAAATAAGTGTAAAATCACCCTGAAATTGAATTAATATCATATGAGTGATGATGAAAAAGTTATCCCACTTTCAACCAAAGTGATTCCAATTTAACTTTTTTGGAAATTTGGCAGCTTCTTCTTCGTTCTAATCAAACCATAATGAACCAAAATGTAAGAAGCTATATTTCGACTTATTAATATGTGGATAATCACCCTGAATTTTAATCAATATCATAGGAGTTATGATGAAGAAGTTATACCACTTTCAACCGACGTGATTCTAGTTTACCCTATTTGGAGATTTGGAAGTTTCTTCTTGATTCTAAGCAAGCCAGAATGAATTAAGATGTAAGAATCTTGAATTCGACACAAAAATAAGTGGAAAATCACCCTGAAATTGAATCAACATCATAGGAGTGATGATGAAGAAGTTATCCTACTTTCAACAGAAGTTATTCCAGTTTACCCGGTTTGGAGATTTTGCAGTTTCTTCTTGATTCTAATCAAACAAAAATGAATCAAGATGTAAGAATCTTGATTTGGACTCATAAATACTAGGAGTATCACCCTGAATTTGAATCAACATCATAGGAGTTATGATGAAGAAGTTATCCATATTTCAACCAAAGTGATTCCAGTTTACCCTCTTTGGAAATTTGACACTTTCTTCTTGATTCTAATAAATCCAGTATAAATCACGATGTAAGAAGATAGATTTGGAATAAATATTTTAGAACCAGTCTGAATTTGAATATATATCATAGGAGTTATGATGAAGAAGTTATCCCACTTTCAACCGACATGATTCCAGCTTACCTTGTTTGGAGACTTGGCATTTTCTTCTTGATTCTAATCAAACCAGTATGAATAACGATGTTAGAAGCTTGATTTATACTCATAAACAAGTAGAAAATCACCATGAAATTAAATCAATATCATAGGAGTAATGATGAAGAAGTTATCACACTTTCAACCGTAGTGATTCCAGTTTACCCTGTTTGGAGATTTGACAATTTCTTCTTGATTCTAATCAAAACAGAATGAATCACGATGTAATAAGCTTGATTGAGACTGATAAATTAGTGGAGTATCACCAAAAAAATTTAATCAATATCATAAGAATAATGATGAAGAAGTTATTCCACTTTCAACCGAAGTGATTCCAGTTTACCATGTTTGGAGATTTGGCATTTTCTTCTTGATTCTAATAAAAAGATAATGAATCACATTTTAAGAAGCTTTATATGTACTCATAAATATGTGAAGAATCACCCTGAAGTTGAATCAATATCATAGGAGCTATGAGGAAGAAGTTATCCCACTTTCAACCGAAGTGATTCCAATTTAGAGATTTGGCAGTTTCTACTTGATGCTAATCAAATCAGAATGACTCAAGATGTAAGAAGTTTGATTTGGACTCATAAATAAGTGAAATCTCACCTTGAAATTAAATAAATATCATAGGAGTTATGATAAAGAAGTTATCTCACATTCAATCGAAGTGATTTCAGTTTATCCTGTTTGGAGATTTGGCAGTTTCTTCTGGATTTTGTTCAATCCAGAATGAATCACGATGTAAGAAGTCTGATTTGGAATCATAAATATATGTAGAATCACCCTGAATTTGAATCAACATCATAGTCGTTATGATGAAGAAGTTATCACACTTTCAACAAAAAGTGATTCCAGTTTACCCTGTTGGAAATTTGGCAGTTTCTTCTTCATTCTAATAAAAACAGAATGAATCATGACGTAAGAAGCTATATTTGGACTTATAATTATGTGGAGAATCATCCTTAATTTGAATCAATATCATAGGAGTTATGATGAAGAAGTTATCCCACTTTCAACCGACGTGATTCCAGTTTACCTTATTTGGAGATTTGGCAGTTTCTTCTTGATGCTAATCAAACCAGAATGACTGAAGATGTAAGAAGCTTGATTTGGACTCATTAATAGTCGGAATATCACCTTGAAATTAAATCAATATCATAGTAGATATGATAAAGAAGTTATCTCACTTTCAACTGAAATGATTCCAGTATACCTTGTTTGGAGATTTGACAATTTATTACTTATTCTATTCAAACCAGAATGAATCACGATGTAAAAAGCCTGATTTGGACTCATAAATATATGTAGAATCACCCTGAAATTTAGTTAACATCATAGGAGTTATGATGAAGAAGTTATCACACTTTCAACCAAAAGTGATTCGAGTTTACCCTGTTTGGAAATTTGGCAGTCTCTTATTCATTCTAATAAAAACAGAATGAATCTTAATGTAAGAAACTAGATTTGGACTTATAAATATGTGTAGAATCACCCTGAATTTGAATCAATATCATATGAGTTATGATGCATAAGTAATCCCACTTTCAACCGACGTGATTCCAGTTTACCTTGTTTGGAGATTTGACAGTTTCTTCTTCATTCAAATCAAACCAAAATGAATAAAGATGTAAGAAGCTTGATTTGGACTCATAAAAAAGTGGAAAATCACCCTGAAATTGAATCTATATCATTGGAGTGATGATGAAGAAGTTATCCCACTTTCAACCAAAGTGATTCCACTTTACCAAGTTTGGTTGGAAGTTTCTTCTTGATAATAATCAAACCAGAATGAATCATGAAGTAAGAATATTGATTTTGACTCATAAATAAGTGTAAAATCACCCTGAAATTGAATTAATATCATAGGAGGGATGATGAAAATGTTATCCCACTTTAAACCAAAGTGATTCCAGTTTACCCTGTTTGGAGATTTGTCAGTTTCCTCTTGATTCTAATCAAACCAGAATGAATCACGATGTAAGAATTTAGGTTTGGACTTATAAGTATGTGGATAATCACCCTCAATTTGAATCAATATCATAGAAGTTATGATGAAGAAGTTATACCACTTTCAACCGTCGTGATTCTAGTTTACCCTGTTTGGAGATTTGACAGTTTCTTCTTGATTTTAATCAAACCATAATGAATCACGATGTAATAAGATTGATTTGGACTCATAAATAAGTGGAAAATCACCCTGAAATTGAATCGATATCATAGGAGTGATTTTGAAGAAGTTATCCCACTTTCAACCCAAGTGATTCCATTTCACCCTGTTTGGAGATTTGGAAGTTTCTTCTTGATTCTAATCAAACCAGAATGAATCAAGATGTAAGAAGCTAGAGTTAGACTTATAACTATGTGTAGAATCACCCTGAATTTGAATCAATATCATATGAGTTATGATGAATAAGGTATACCACTTTCAACTGACGTGATTCCATATTATCTTGTTTGGAGATTTGACAGTTTCTTCTTGATGCTAATAAAACAAGAATGAATCAGTATGTAAGAAGTGGAATATCACCTTGAAATTAAATCAGTATCATAGGAGTTATTCCAGTTTATCATGTTTGGAGATTTGGTAGTTTTTTCTTAATTCTAATCAAACCAGAATGAATAACGATGTAAGAAGCCTGATTTGGACTTATTAATATTTGGAGAATCACCCTGAATTTGAATCAATATCACAGGAGTTATAATGAAGAAGTTCTCCCACTTTCAACCGACATGATTCTAGTTTACCTTGTCTGGAGATTTGACAGTTTATTCTTCATTCTAATCAAACCAGAATAAATCACAATGTAAGAAGTTTGATTCGGACTCATAAATAAGTGGAAAATAACCTTGAAATTGAATCAATATCATAGTAGTTATGCTGAAAATGTGTTCCCGCTTTCAACCAAAGTGATTCCAGTTTACCCTGTTTGGGGATTTGATAGTTTCTTCTTGATTCTAATCAAACCAGAATGAATCATGATGTAAAAAGCTTGATTTGGACTTATAAATATGTGGAGAATCACCTTGAATTTTAATCAATATCATAGGAGTTATGATGAAGAAGTTATCCCACTTTCAGCCGAACTGATTCCAGTTTACCTGTTTTGAGATTTTGTAGTTTCTTCTTGATTCTAATCAAACCAGAATGAATCACGCTTGGAAAATCACCCTGAAATTGAAACGATATCATAGGAGTGATGATGAAGAAGTTATCCCACTTTCAACCAAAGTGATTCCAGTTTACCCTGTTTGGAGATTTGGAAGTTTCTTCTTTATTCTAATCAAACCATATTGAATCACGATGTAAGAAGCTAGATTTAGAATTATAAATATGTAGAGAATCACCGAGAACTTAAATCAATATCATAGGAGTTATGATGAAGAAGTTATACCACTTTCAACAAACGTGATTCTTGTTTACCCTGTTTGGAGATTTGGCAATTTCTTCTTGATTCTAATCAAGCCAGAATGAATCACGGTGTAAGAAGCTTGATTTGGACTCATTAATAAGTGGGAAATCACCCTGAAATTGAATCAATATCATCAGAGTTATGATGAAGAAGTTTATCTTACTTTCAACCGAAGTGATTCCAGTTTTGCCTGTTTGGAGAGTTGGTAGTTTCTTCAAGATTCTGATCAAACCAGAATGAATCACGATGTAAGAAGATAGATTTGGACTTATAAATATCTGGATAATCACCCTGAATTTTAATCAATATCATAGGAGTTATGATGAAGAAGTTATACCACTTTCAACCGACGTGATTCTAGTTTACCCTGTTTTGAGATTTAACAGTTTCTTCTTGATTCTAATCAAACCAGAATAAATCGCGATGTAAGGAGCTTGATTTGGACTCATAAATAAGTGGACAATCTGATAATCACCCTGAAGTTGAATCAATATCATAGGAGTTATGATGAAGATGTTATTCCACTTTTAACCGACGTGACTCCAGTTTACCCCTGTTTGGAGATTTGGCAATTTCTTCTTGATTATAATCAAACCAGAATGAATCAAGATGTAAGAAGCTTGATTTGGACTCATAAATCAGTGTAGAATCACCCTGAAGTTCAATCAATATCATTGGAGTTATGATGAAGAAGTTATCTCACTTTTAAACCGAAGTGATTCCAGTTTACCTTGTTTGGAGATTTGGCAATTTCTTCTTGATTCTATTCAAACCAGAATGAATCAAGATGTAAGATCTTGATTTGGACTCATAATCAGTGTATAATCACCCTGAAGTTTATCAAATATCATTGGAGTTATGATGAAGAAGTTATCCCACTTTTAACCGAAGTGATTCCAGTTTGCTCCTGTTTGGAGATTTGGCAATTTCTTCTTGTATACTAATCAAAACCAGAATGAATCACGATGTAAGAAAGCTTGATTTGGACTCATAAATCAGTGTAGAATCACCCTGAAGTTGAATCAATATCATAGGAGTTATGATGAAGAAGTTATCCCACTTTTAACCGAAGTGATTCCAGTTTACCCTGTTTGGAGATTTGGCAATTTCTTCTTGATACTAATAAAAACCAGAATGAATCACAGATGTAAGAAGCTTGATTTGGACTCATAAATCAGTGTATAATCACTCCTGAAGTTGAATCAAGATTCATATGAGTTATGATGAAGAAGTTATCCCACTTTTAACCGAAGTGATTCCAGTTTACTCATGTTTGGAGATTGGCAATTTCTTCTTGATTCTATCAAACCAGAATGAATCAAGATGTAAGAATCTTATTTGGACTATAAATCAGTGTAGAATCACTCCTGAAGTTGAATCAATATCATAGGAGTTATGATGAAGAAGTTATTCCACTTTTAACCGAAGTGACTCCAGTTTACCTGTTTGGAGATTTGACAATTTCTTCTTGATTCTAATCAAACCAGAATGAATCAAGATGTAAGAAGCTTGATTTGGACTCATAAATCAGTGTATAACCACCCTGAAGTTGAATCAATATCATAGGAGTTATGATGAAGAAGTTATCCCACTTTTTAACCTAAGTGATTCCAGTTTACCCTGTTTGGAGATTTGGCAATTTCTTCTTGATTCTATCAAACAGAATGAATCAAGATCAAGAAGCTTTATTTGGACTCATAAATCAGTAGTAGAATCACCCTGAAGTTGAATCAATATCATAGGAGTTATGATTAAGAATTATCCCACTTAACCGAAGTGACTCCAGTTTACCCTGTTTGGAGATTTGGTAATTTCTTCTTGATTCTAATCAAACCAGAATGAATCAAGATGTAAGAAGCTTTATTTGGACTCATAAATCAGTGTATAATCATCCTGAAGTTGAATCAATATCATTGGAGTTATGATGAAGAAGTTATCCCACTTTTAACCGAAGTGATTCCAGTTTACCTTGTTTGGAGATTGGCAATTTCTTATTGATACTAATATAACCAGAATGAATCAAGATGTAAGAAGCTTGATTTGGACTCATAAATCAGTTTAGTAATCACCCTGAAGTTGAATCAAGATCATAGGAGTTATGATGAAGAAGTTATCCCACTTTTAACCGAAGTGACTCCAGTTTACCCTTGTTTGGAGAGTTTGGCAATTTCTTCTTGATTCTAATCAAACCAGAATGAATCAAGATTAAGAAGCTTTGATTGGACTCATAAATCAGTGGAGAATCACCCTGAAGTTGAATCAATATCATTGGAGTTATGATGAAGAAGTTATCCCACTTTTAACCGAAGTGATTCCAGTTTGCCCTGTTTGGAGATTTGGCAATTTCTTCTTGATACTAATAAAACCAGAATGAATCACGATGTAAGAAGCTTGATTTGGACTCATTAAATCAGTGTAGAATCACCCTGAAGTTGAATCAAGATCATAGGAGTTATGATGAAGAAGTTATCCCACTTTTAACCGAAGTGACTCCAGTTTACCCTGTTTGGAGATTTGGCAATTTCTTCTTGATTCTAATCAAATCAGAATGAATCAAGATGTAAGAAGCTTTATTTGGACTCATAAATCAGTGTAGAATCACCCTGAAGTTGAATCAATATCATAGGAGTTATGATGAAGAAGTTATTCCACTTTTAACCGAAGTGATTCCAGTTTACCCTGTTTGGAGATTTGGCAATTTTTTCTTGATTCTAATCAAACCAGAATGAATCAAGATGTTAGAATCTTGATTTGGACTCATAAATCAGTGTATAATCATCCTGAAGTTGAATCAATATCATTGGACTTATGATGAAGAAGTTATCTCACTTTTAACTGAAGTGATCCCAGTTAACCATGTTTGGAGATTTGGAAATTTCTTCTTGATTCTAATCAAACCAGAATGAATCAAGATGTAAGAATCTTGATTTGGAATCATAAATCAGTGTAGAATCACCCTGAAGTTGAATCAAGATCATATGAGGTATGGTGAAGAAGTTATGCCATTTTTAACCGAAGTGACTCCAGTTTACCATGTTTGGAGATTTGGCAATTTCTTCTTGATTCTAATAAAACCAGAATGAATCAAGATGTAAGAAGATTTATTTGGACTCATAAATCAGTGGATAATCACCCTGAAGTTGAATCAATATCATAGGAGTTATGATAAAGATGTTATTCGACTTTTAACCGAAGTGACTCCAGTTTACCCTGTTTGGAGATTTGGCAATTTCTTCTTGATTCTAATCAAACCAGAATGAATCAAGATGTAAGAATCTTTATTTGGACTCATAAATCAGTGGATAATCACCCTGAAGTTGAATCAATATCATAGGAGTTATGATGAAGATGTTATTCAACTTTTAACTGAAGTGATTCCAGTTTGCCCTATTTGGAGATTTGGCAATTTTTTCTTAATACTAATAAAACCAGAATGAATCATGATGTAAGAAGCTTGATTTGGACTCATAAATCCGTGTAGAACCACCCTGAAGTTTAAGCAAGATGATAGGAGTTATGATGAAGAAGTTATGCCACTTTTAACCGAAGTGACTCCAGTTTACCCTGTTTGGAGATTTGGCAATTTCTTCTTGATTCTAATCAAATCAGAATGAATCAAGATGTTAGAAGTCTTGATTTTGGACTCATAACCAGTGGATAATCACCCTGAAGTTGAATCAATATCATAGGAGTTATGATGAAAGAGTTATCCCACCTTTTAACCGAAGTGATTCCAGTTACCCTTTTGGAGATTTGGCAATTTCTTCTGGATTACTAATAAAACCAGAATGAATACGAGTAAGAAGCCTTGATTTGGACTCATAAATCAGTGTAGAATCACCCTGAAGTTGAACTTCAAGATTCATAGGAGTTATGATGAAGAAGTTATCCCACTTTTAACCGAAGTGATTCCAGTTTACCCTTTTTGGAGGATTTGGGCAATTTATTCTGATATAATAAAACCAGAATGGATCACCGATTGTAAAGAAGCTTGATTTCTGGACTCATAATCAGTGGAACACCCCTGAAGGCTTGAAGGCAAGGTATTCATAGGAGTTATGATGAAGAAGTTATCCCACTTTTAACCGAAGTGATTCCAGTTTCACCCTGTTTGGAGATTTGGCAATTTCTTCTTGATCTAAATCAAACCAGAAGGGAATCACGATGTAGAAGTCTTGATTTTGACACATAATCAGTCTATAATCACCCTGAAGTTTGAGTTCAATATCATAGGAGTTATGATGAAGAAGTTATCCCACTATTAACCGAAGTGAATACAGTTTACCCTGTTTGGAGATTTCGCAATTTTCTTCTGATACAAATAAAACCCAGGAATGAATACATATGAGTGTAAGAAGATTGATTGAACTCATAAATCGAGTTTATAATCACCCTGCAATTTGAATCAAGATCATTAGGAGATTATGATGGGAAGATGTTATCCCACTTGCTAACCGAAGTGATTCCAATTACCCCTGTTGGAGATTGACAATATATTCTTGAGGTACTAGATAAACCAGGAATGAATCACGATGTCAAGAAGGCATTGATTTGGAGGCTCGGATAATCAGTGTAGAAATCACACTGAAGCTTGAATCAAGGCTCATAGGAGTTTGAGGAGAAGTTATCCCCACTTTGGGTAGCCGAGAATGATTCCAGCTTTACCCTGTTTGGAGAATTTGGGCAATTTCTTCTGTGATTCTAATCAAAACCAAAATCACGATGGTAAGAGAATCTTGATTTGGACGCATAAAATCAGGTCTATTAATCACCACTGAAGTTGATTCCAATATTCATAGGAGTTATGATGTAAGAAGTTAATCCCACACTATTAACCGAAAAGTGATTCCAGTTCTACCCTGTTTGGGATTTTGGCACATATTCTTCTTGATACAAATAAAACCAGATACTGAATCGGATATGATGTAAAGAAGCTTGCTTTGGACTCATCAAATCAGCTTTTATAACACCCTGAACTTTGCAATCAAGACCTCATACGGAGTTATGCATGAAGAAGTCTATCCCACTATTATCACACCGAACTGATATCCAGTTTACCCTGTTTGGAGATTTGGCAATTTCTTCTTGATTCAAAATAAAACAAGAATGAATCATGATGTAAGAAGCTTGATTTGACTCATAAAATCAGCTTTATAATCACCCCTGGAATTTCGAACTCAAGGATCATAGGGACGTTATGATCGAAGAAGTTATCCCCACGTCCTCAACCGACCAGTGATTCCAATTTACCCGATTTTGGAGAGTTGGCAATTTCTTCTTGATTCTAATCAAACCAGAATGAATCAAGATTAAGAATCTTGATTTGTACTCATAAATCAGTGTAGAATCATCCTGAAGTTGAATCAATATCATTGGACTTATGATGAAGAAGTTATCCCACTTTTAACCGAAGTGATTCCAGTTTGTCCTGTTTGGAGATTTGACAATTTATTCTTGATACTAATAAAACCAGAATGAATCACGATGTAAGAAGCTTGATTTGGACTCATTAATCAGTGTAGAATCACCCTGAAGTTGAATCAATATCATAGGAGTTATGATGAAGAAGTTATCCCACTTTTAACCGAAGTGATTCCAGTTTACCCTGTTTGGAGATTTGGCAATTTCTTCTTGATTCTAATCAAACCAGAATGAATCACGATGTAAGAATCTTGATTTGGACTCATTAATCAGTTTCGAATCACCCTGAAGTTGAAGCAAAATCATAGGAGTTATGATGAAGAAGTTATCCCACTTTTAACCAAAGTGGTATTCCAGTTTGCCCTGTTTTTGAGATTTGGCAATTTCTTCTTTATACAAATAAATCCAGAATGAATCACGATGTTAGAAGCTTGATTTGACTAATAAATCAGTGGTAGAATCACCCTGAAGTTGAATCAAGATCATAGGATTTATGATGAAGAAGTTATCCACTTTTAACCGAAGTGATTCCAGTTTGTCCTGTTTGGAGAGTTTGCCAATTTCTTCTTGATTTTAATCAAACCATAATGAATCAAGATGTAACAATATTAATTGGAATCATAAATCAGTGGCATAATCACCCTGATGTTGAATCAATATCATAGGAGTATATGATGAAGAAGTTATCCCACTTTTTAACCGAAGTGAATCCAGTTTACCCTGTTTTGGAGATTTGGCAATTTCTTCTTGATACTTAATAAAAACCAGAATGAATCACGATGTAAGAAGATTTGATTTGGACTCATTAATCAGTGTAGAATCACCCTGAAGTTGAATCTATATCATAGGAGTTATGATGAGATGTTATTCCACTTTTAACCGAAGTGATTCCAGTTTACCTTGTTTGGAGACTTTGCAATTTCTTGTTGATTCTAATCAAACCAGAATGAATCAAGATTTAAGAATCTTGATTTTGACTCATAAATCAGTGGTATAATCATCCTGAAGTTGAATCAATATCATTGGATTTATGATGAAGAAGTTATCCCACTTTTAACCGAAGTGATTCCAGTTTTGCCCTGTTTGGAGATTTGGCAATTTATTCTTGACACCTAATAAAACCAGAATGAATCACGATTAAAGAAGCTTGATTGGACTCATTAATCAGTGTAGAATCACCTGAAGTTGAATCAAGCTCATAGGAGTTATGAGGAAGAAGTTATCCCACTTTTAGCCCGAAATGATTCCAGTTTACCCTGTTTGGAGATTTGGCAATTTCTTCTTGATTCTAATCAAACCAGAATCACGTATAAGAATCTTGATTTTGACGCATAAATCAGTCTATAATCGCCCTGAAGATGATTCAATATCATAGGAGTTATGATGAAGAAGTTATCCCCACTATTAACCGAAGTGATTCCAGTTTACCCTGTTTGGAGATTTGGCAATTTCTTCTTGATAAAAAATAAAACCAGAATGAATCATATGATGTAAGAAGCTTGATTTGGACTCATAAATCAGTTTATAATCACCCTGAATTTGAATCAAGATCATAGAGTTATAATGAAGAAGTTATCCCACTTCTAACCGAAGTGATTCCAATTTACCCCATTTTGGGAGAGTTTGGCAATTTCTTGCTTGATTCTAATCAACCACCGAATGACTCAGAATTAAGAATCCTTGGATTTGGACTCCATAAATGCAGTGGTAAGAATCATCGTGAAGGTTTGATCAATATCATTGGACTTAGTGATGAACCAAAGTTATTCCAGCTTTTAAACCGAAGTGAATTCCAAGTCTTGCCGGCTGTTTGGAGATTTGGTAATATATATTTTTGAATACTCAATAAAACCCAGAGATGAATCACGATGTAATAAGCTTGATTTGGACTCATTAATCAGTGTAGAATCACCCTGAAGTTGAATCAATATCATAGGAGTTATGATGAAGAAGTTATCCCACTAATTACCGAAGTGATTCCAGTTTATCCTGTTTGGAGATTTGGCAATTTCTTCTTGATACTAATAAAACCAGAATGAATCACGATGTAAGAAGATTGATTTGGACTCATTAATCAGTTTAGAATCACCCTGAAATTGAATCAATATCATAGGAGTTATGATGAAGATGTTATTCCACTTTTAACCGAAGTGATTCCAGTTTATCCTGTTTGGAGATTTGGCAATTTCTTCTTGATTCTAATCAAACCAGAATGAATCAAGATTTAAGAATCTTGATTTTGACTCATAAATCAGTGTATAGTCATCCTGAAGTTGAATCAATATCATTGGACTTATGATGAAGAAGTTATCCCACTTTTAACCAAAGTGATTCCAGTTTGCCCTGTTTGGAGATTTGGCAATTTATTTTTGTTACTAACAAAACCAGAATGAATCACGATGTAATAATCTTGATTTTGACGCATAAATCAGTCTATAATCACCCTGAAGTTGATTCAATATCATAGGAGTTATGATGAAGAAGTTATCCCACTATTAACCGAAGTGATTCCAGTTTACCCTGTTTGGAGATTTGGTAATTTCTTCTTGATACAAATAAAACCAGAATGAATCATATGATGTAAGAAGCTTGATTTGGACTCATAAATCAGTTTATAATCACCCTGAATTTGAATCAAGATCATAGGAGTTATAAAGAAGAAGTTATCCCACTTCTAACCGAAGTGATTCCAATTTATCCTGTTTGAAGAGTTGGCAAATTCTTCTTGATTCTAATCGAACCATAATGAATCAAGATGTAATAATCTTGATTTGGACTCATAAATCAGTGTAGAATCATCCTGAATTTGAATCAATATCATTGGACTTATGATGAAGAAGTTATCCCACTTTTAACCGAAGTGATTCTAGTTTGCCCTATTTGGAGATTTGGCAATTTATTCTTGATACTAATAAAACCAGAATGAATAACTACGTAAGAAGCTTGATTTGGACTCATTATTCAGTGTAGAATCACCCTGAAGTTGAATCAAGATCATAGGAGTTATGAGGAAGAAGTTATCCCACTTTTAACCGAAGTGATTCCAGTTTGCCCTGTTTGGAGAGTTTGCAATATCTTCTTAATTTTAATCAAACAATAATGAATAAAGATGCAAGAAATTTTATTTGGACTCATAAATTAGTGGAGAATCACCCTGAAGTTGAATCAATATCATAGGAGTTATGATGAAGAAGTTATCCCACTATTAACCGAAGTGATTCCAGTTTACCCTGTTTGGAGAGTTGGCAATTTCTTCTTGATTCTAATCAAACCAGAATGAATCACGATGTAAGAATCTTGATTTGGACTCATAAATCAGTGTAGAATCATCCTGAAGTTGAATCAATATCATTGGACTTATGATGAAGAAGTTATCCTACTTTTAACCGAAGTTACTCCAGTTTGGCCTGTTTGGAGATTTGGCAATTTATTCTTGATACTAATAAAACCAGAAAGAATCACGATGTAAGAAGCTTGACTTGGACTCATTAATCAGTGTAGAATCACCCTGAAGTTGAATCCAGATCATAGGAGTT